>JAFEMH010001097.1:0-537652 GCA_022495995.1 Adenophora triphylla var. japonica
AGAGGAAAAGCGAGATTTAAGAGCTGAGAAGGAGGTTTTGATAAGTGTGAACTTGGGTACTATTGAGGAACCTAAAGAGACCTGGATTGGAAGCTTCTTCCGAGGGGTTGAAAGGGACGGATTGATGTTTGCTCGAGAGAATACGTCGACGTGTTTGCATGGTCATACAAGGATATGCTTAGGGGCTAGGCAGGTTCGATAGTAAAACACAGAATCCCTCTAGCACCGAGATGCTAAGCCGGTAAAGCGAGCGAGAAAGATTAAGCGGAATGGTCTCTACGGGTCAAAGAAGAAATTGAGAAGCTATTGCTGGTAGGGTTCATCGAGTCATTGAATACCCGACATGGTTGTCCAACGCCATCGTGGCCGTAACCAAGAGCCAATGGGAAGGTGCGCTTGTGTGGATTTCCGAGATCTGAACAAGGCCGGCCCCAAAGACGACTACCCTACGCAAACATAGAGCATCTGGTGGACTCTGCACAGCCCATGCTACGAAGTCAAATCCTTCGTTGATGGTTTTGCGAGGCTACAACCGAGATCAAGATGGCCGAGGAAGACCAAGAAAGGCTGGCCTTCACCACACCATGGGGAACCTGCTTGTTATACGGTAATGCCATTCGGGCTCAAGAATGCCGGGGCTACTTACGAAAGGGCGGCGACCGCGCTTTTTCATGACATGATCCACAAGGAGATTGAGGTCTACGTAGATGATATGATAATCCACTCCAAAGGAGAGGGTGGGCGGCACTTTGTTGACCTACGAAAATTCTTTGAGAGGTTGAGACGGCATTCCATGAGACTAAACCACTGCCAAATGCACCTTCGGAGTGACAAGGGGAAAAGTGCTTGGGTATATGGTCACGGAGCGAGGTATAGAAGTTGACCCCAGAAGATCAAAGCCATCATGGATATGAGGCCACCTCAAACCAGACCGGAAGTCAAGAGCTTCATGGGTAAATTGCGGTACATCGGCCGTTTCGTCAATCGGTTGACCACTATGTGCGAGCCCGTCTTCAAGCTCATGAAGAAGAATGTGGACACGAGAATGGACCAGAAGAATGCCAAGATGCCTTTGACCGAGATCAAGGCATACTTAGTACATCCCCTGTACTATGCCCCCACATAGACGAAGCCTCTTACGCTCTATCTCTTATCATGAACACGGCGGTTGGGGCTATGCTTGCTCGGGAAAAGAAAGACTCTCGGGTAGAAAACGCCATTTACTTTGTCGGTAGGAAGCTACGGGAGTGAGCTCAATTACTCGGCATGTGAAAAGACCTGTGCGGGGCCAGTGCAGGTAGTCGGCAAATTGAAGCATTATATGCAAGCCCGACCCTGTGAATTTGGTCTCGAAAATGGACCCCATCAAGTACATCTTTGACAAGCCTTCCCTCTCGATGCGTTTAGCGAAGTGGTCCTTCTTCTTGGCGAGAATACGACATCAACTATGTGACCGGAGAAAGGCCATCAAGGGTCAAGCATTGTCGGATCACTGGCGAATTTCCCCGATAATGAAGACGAGGGCTGAACCCCAATTCCCGAGATGAAGGGATCTTTGCGGTTGAGCACGAGAATAGATGGCAATTGTTCTTTGACGGAGCCGCTAACAAAAGAGGAAATGGTGTAGGAATGCGTATTGGTCGATCCAAAAGATGAGCATACCCCCATAGCCCTCAAGTTGAACTTTCACATACACGAACAATGTCCGAGTATGAAGCTTTGCATTGCTTTGGTTTGGAGGCTGCCTTAGAAAGAAATGTCAAGGAGCTCGAAGTTTACGGAGACTCGGCCACGATCATCAACCAAGTCTCCAACAAGTGGAAGGCGCGGACCCTGTCTGCAACGGTATCATGCCCATATGGAGGAGTTATTTGGACAATTCGGAGAAGTGACTTTCCACTACTTGCCGAGGGAAAAGAACGGTCGCGAGATGCCCTAGCTACTCTAGCCTCATTGGTAGAGATCCACAGAAGGAAAAGCCATAAAGCCACTTGAGTGGGTAGAAGAGAAGCCCCGGACCTTACTGTTTATGAAGTGGACACAGGACCCGAGCCCATAAAGGAACCTTGGTACAATCAGTTACCAATTCCTCAAAGACGGAGAATCGGCTTTCGAGAGACGGAGAAGGTAAACCAAAAGAAGGTGTCGAGCCAAAAGCTTGCGAGCCACGAAAAGGTTGGCCTCCCATTATGTCATCCTAGGAGGCAGCACATGTACAAGAAACGCTATCAAGGACCACTCCTCTTATGTGTCACTCAAGAAAGAGCCGAGAGAGTTGATGGCCAGAAGTCCACAATGGTCCTTGCGGTCCTCACATGAATGCGAGCCACGATGCAAGTGATCCTCGAGAATGGGTTACTCTTTTGGATCTCCGTAGAGGCAGAGGCTGCGTTCGGCACGTCCGAACTGCGACAAGTGCCGGCGGTTTGCCAACCTCAACCATCTCCCACCTCATGACACGGCACATGTCTTGCATGACGACTCCTTGGCCGTTTGCAACTTGGGGCATTGACGTGATAGGGAAAATAGCCCGACCAGGAAGCAATGGGCACGAGTTCGTGTTGGTAGCCATCGACTACTTCACCAAGTGGGTAGAGGCCAAGTCCTACAAGGTCCTCACTTCCGAGAAAAAGTGGCCCGAGTTCATCAAAGAAAACATAATGTGCGAGATATGGGGTGCCCAGCGAGATCATTTCGATAATGGGTCACACTTCGAAGGAAGGCTGCGATAGGCTAACATCGAGAATTCGAGTTACTCGCCACAAGTCGTCCCCGTACGGACCTCGAGACCAATGGAGAGCTGTGGAAGGCTGCTAATAAGACACTCGAGCGGATCATCAGGAAGATGGCCACCCGTGGTCGTGATTGGCCCGAAAAGCTGCACCTAGCACTGCGGGGCTCTGAACGTCTGTCGAAACGGCCCGCGGGAGAAACTCCTTTTGCCCTAACTACGGGATGGAAGCGGTGTTACCGGTGGAGTTGGAAATCCCGTCATTAAGGGTCCTCTGGAAAACGGTGTCAATGAAGTAGAATGGTTGCGCGGCCGGCATGATGAGTTAGCCACCTTGACGAGAGAAGGCTAAAAGCCATGGAACACACCCGAGCCTACCGAGGCGAATGGCCGGGCGTTTGATAAAAGGTCAAGGCCGAGAGACATCAAGAGGGTGACTTAGTCTTGAAAGTAAAGCCCCCTACCGAGACGACCCCACAGGAAAATGGGAACCCGTCTGGATCGGCCCTTATGTGGTGCGAGAAGATATTATCGGGAGGAGCCATGAAGCTTGCGAGACTTGGATGGCAATCCCTTTGTCCACCCGAGTCAACGGTGATAAACTCAGAAGATACTATGTCTAATAAAAAAAAAAAAAAAAAAAAAAAATAAAAAATAATAAAAAAAAAAAAAGTGCAAAAAGAGTAATACCCGGCTAAGTGAAAACCCCAAAAGGGCGGTCTAGGCAAAAGACGGGGTTGCACATATAAAAAAAAAAAAAAAGGAAAAAATCTTAGTGCAAAAAGAGTAATGCCCGGCTAAGTGAAAACCCCAAAAAGGGCGGTCTAGGCAAAAAACGAGCTGCACACGAAAAAAATTAGTTCACCCAGAATGAACTACGTAGACTGAGCCCCTTAGCCTTTCTTGTAAAAGGGGAACGTAGGCGACCATATATGGTTCGGTCTAAACAATAAAAAGGACGATTAAGTTTCCATGAAATATGTCCTGATCAATAAAAAAAAAAGACATTTGAATTTCCATGAAATGTGTCTTGATTAATTTCTAAAATAATATTTCTTGTTCATTACAAGTTAAAAACTTCTTGATGAGTTCAAGCACGGTCTACCTCTTGACTCTGCTAACACCTTTACAAAGATCTAAAATACAATAAAATGCCTAAATAAACTAATGTGTTTGCAAAATGGCAATAAGGGAATCCTAAGAAAGATGCAATCGGTCGTCATTATTTGAGTCTTCTTTGGTCTTCTTCCCTTTTCCTCGGCCTCGTCGAGTCTTCTTCCTTTTCTTCTCAATAATGTCGGTATCCCTCATTCCGACCTCTGGTATCCTCGCTGGAGCCTCTACCAACCCCGTGTCAATAAGCGCTCTCTCTATCCGAGCACGAGTCCGTACCTCCTCCCTCTGAGCCTCAGTCAAAGGAGCGACCTCGGACAACCTCTTGTACCGAGCCTCCATATCTCGACCAAGTCACACGGCGGTTATGGCAACTCGCCTTAGCCTCGGTCTCCTCGAGTCCTACTCGAGTCGCAGTCAGCTCCCAATAAAGCTCGACGTCTATCCTCCAAGATAACACTGAGTCGCTCCCGTCTCCCTCTCGTACCGGTCCAGTAGACGGTGGTCAAGATGGTGCTCTTCCTGCTCTGAAGATAGCCACAGGTGGGAAAGCGGCATATGTCAAGCCCTCGAGAAGAAAGAGAAGGCTGGCTGGATCCCTCATGTCCGATGACACCACCTCCATGGTCCGGATGTCCTCCCGATCACTCAAATGGCTCTGTAAAGCCCCAAGCGCTGGATACCAAGCGGGGTATATAGAAGGATGACCGAGCGGGAATCCACGGAACCCTCACAACATAAGACTCTGAAATATCCTCCTGATGCGCAACCTCAGTGTGGTATCCACCAACGGATGTCCGAAGTGGATAGCCTAGCCATCATCGGCTCCCGGCTACCACTGTTCTGTTGCCTAGGCGCACCTCTCAGAAATCACCCGAGGGCAGAGTCGGCAAAGCCCCAGGCAAAGCCCGAGCCTCTCCTGCTGACCCCAAAGTCAACATAGCCGGACTCCGGACCTCATGAAATGGTCTCCCCGAGCCATCCTGTCGATCCCATGAAATGTCTCTCCCAAAACCAGCGGGACAATATCCTTCCCGGCCACTGCGAGTCTCGACCATGTCCGGGAGGCCACTATGGCCAGATCCCAGCGGACTCGGCGGTGAACGAGAATAGAGAATACGCGAGAGAATGAAAGCATCCATAGCCACCGTGGTCGCGGCCATATGGAGACCCAGGCACACTGCCGGGATATCGGAAGGTCAATCCTATCAGGGCTACCATCATCCTCTCGGCCTCTCCCAAAGGAATGCACGAGAAAAGATGCAAGCTTTACCGCCACCGGCACGTCTCCGTCAGCGGAATAGATATAGCCTCGAGTCTCGGGACCCCCAATCGAAGGCTCACGAAGTCTTCGTGCGTTGGGACAATTTCGTTGTAAGAGAAGTAGTAAACATGTCTCCGGACGTCCCGAACTTTCTTTGCGGCTCTCAGCGAGTCCCAATCGGGCGGGAGATCCCTCAAATGCCATAAAGACTTGATCTTGAAGGAAGAATCAAGCGGTCCCTTGTGATTTTGGAAGTTATGTCTCGCCCAAGATTGAAGATCGGATAGAAAATGGTCTCGCTTCCCCCTTTGCAATCGACGGGCTTCTCCATCGCAAAGTGAGCAAAGATGGTGCTTTTAGGTCCAAAATATGCTGCGGGAACAATTGGGACAAGTCTAGAGTGAAAATGAAATGAAATGGCCAAGCCTTGCTTTTATTCGGAAAATAACCGGCTCGAGACGGGCGCAAGCCGCACGGCTTCATTTGCCCTCCAGGCCATGCCGCACGGCTACATTAGCCCTCTGCGAAAAAAATTCTGCAGCAACCAAAGTTGCTGCCCAAGGGAGTTTTCACCCCACTTTTTCAACCAAAACACATGCAAAAACATATCCAAGCCATTCAAGCATTTATATACCATTATAAATCATTTTGGCCCAGATTCAGCCCCAATTCCAAGCAAAAAAGTCGCCCCAAGGCTCGGATAATATGCAAATTGAGAAAGCATAAATTAGAAAAGTAAATAAAATGTAAATACAATGTTTTCGCCCCATCGGCGCCCAAATAAAGCAAAAAATAAACAAAGTGTGCATAAAAATTGTTCATTGTTTGTTTTCGTTCCAAATCTATCCTAGAGACCTCCTAGGCCTCGGATTCTTCTTCCTCCTCATCGCTGCTCGGCTCATAGATGCTAGCCTCCCTCATCAAGTCCTCACAGTCGCTCACGTCGGACAAATGGACATTATCGTGCCCGTACTCGGCCAGTTTGCTCCCGAATGTCGGCGTTGGGTCCCCGCCCGAGGCATGGCCTTTGGAAGAGTACTCCGAGGCCGATGAGGTAGGCTGTGCCCCGACGTGCCGTCTCTTGCGCCCGAGGCTCCTGTGCATCCAGCTGCCGCCTTCGAAGCGCGAGCCGGCTTCCTCGAAGAGGCAGGCACATGTCGCTTCCCGGCCCACTATTACCGCACTTTGACCGGCCCTATCGTAAGTGCGAGTGGAACTGAGTAAAGAAAAGAAGAAAATCTCGAGAAAAATCTCGAAAATTGCAAAAAGCGAGAAAATGCGAAAGCTAAAAAGGGAATAAGACCCTAAGTATACTCACGGTGCTATCGGGCGGCAAGGTGTCTTGGGGCTCCCTAGCATCGGGGACGGTATCCTCATCCTCCTCGGCACTCCATGGACCACGTAGGACAGGATGCGCGGGAGGGATCGGCGGGTCGATAGGCTCATCCTCCCCATATCCACAGTGACCGCCGGCTTCACTGGCTTACGTGGCGTCCTCGGGCTGCTCCACAAACACGGCGTAGGGGGTGTCCATGTCAAAGTACTCCTCTGCGGCCCACGCTGCACAGTACCTCGCTATCTCATCCTCTGGCCAATCCACAGGCTGTAGCATCCGTCTTTGGAGGATCTGAGGAGTAATGGCGTCCGATGGAGGGACATGGCCATCTTTGCCTCGAGAAACGGTCCCCCAGTAAATGACATCACATGTCGGCCCAGTGAGCCACCTCCTGCCTCGTCACATCAATGGCATCTCCCGGCAAGATCTCAGGATACCGCCCCAAGGGTAGAAGTCCACTCCGTCATGCCCATCCCTGTTGATGGTGGCCTCACCATTTGTAGTCGAAAGTGATCCGGGTCTTCCCGTGAATTTATCCCTCGCATCTCCCCTCCGGCGAACCATAGCGGGGAAGATGGTGACATCACTCTGTGGTTCCAAGGGAAGAACCCGATCACCTCGCGAACCGGGCTGCATGTTCAAAACATCAAAAGGTCATTCTCTCTCTCATAAAAGTCTCAAGACGGGGAAAAGAAAAGAAAAAAAGAAAGGAGACTACCTCGAGGGCAAATGAGAAGCGATCCGTGGAAGCGGCTTTGTTCCGATTGTACATGTCCAACGAGAAGTACAACTCCGCCAATCCGGCCTCTCCCCGAGACCGTCCCTATCCCATCCACATCCTCCAAAGAGTCGAGGAGGCAAGTCATGGCCGGCGTCCCGAGAATTAGCAAAGATAGTGGTGATAGCATCAACCATATGAATGCTCTAGCCGGTTTGGCAGGCGATCACATCATTAGCGACAAAGTTACGCATGCAAGTCGACTGCCACCTCGGCGTTCCGCGTCTCCATCCCGGCCCCTTGGGAATCGGCTCAAACCCGACCAAAGCCTGGAATTCCTCGGGCGCAATGTGGTCTCTCCAAGTCACGGGCCTCCCGGTGAAGCTGTAGGCCGATAATAGGCTGTGAAGTCGGCAGGAGTCCTTGTCGGCTCTCCCGGCTCGGGTGAAAGCTATGGGTACTATCCACGAGAACTCGAGATAGGGCACTGGACCCGAAGCCCTTGCTCTTAGAGGTGATGTGAACACCCCTGCCGATGGCCTCTACAAACGCATCCAGGACCGGTAGCCCTCACCAAATTCTTGGGGTTCACCCCATTCTTCTCAAAATCCGGCATCCTCACGCAAAGCTTAAGCTGCTATCTCCGATGGTCCTCTAGACTTGTTCTCCTGTAGACAAGCACAAAAAAAAGAAGTGTCAGTCCTTCATCATTTTCAAAAGCATGCATATATTCACAAAAATGCACATATTTTCAAAAGAAAAGCATTCACAAAAGTTTTTCTAGCATTATTTGCATCAAAAAAGCGTCTTTCATCACTTGAAACGCGTCATGTCAAGTCCCATTGCTTTCCTAAAACACAAAATCACAATTTTCACAATTCTTTGCACATAAGCATTATTCTTTCAGAAAATGGCATGCATGAATCATTTTCATCTTCCAAAATCATGTTTTCTCATTGAAAATCAAAATTTTGACCTAGTTCTAGCACAAGGCAAGAACTCGAGTCTCATATTTTGAAAATTCTCATTCTTACTTCATTTTGCGAGAAAAAAGTGAGTCATTCTCATAATTTTCATCAAATAAGTTGCACATGCATATTCTTAGCCTCATAGGTTGTTCATGCATCTCAAAATCATTCAAAAATCCTAGAAAATTCCTAAAATTTGGGTCAAGCCCTAAATCATTCAAAATTCAAGCAAAATCATCGGATTTGAGCAAAATGAGAATGCTTACCCCAACCGATCGCGGGTTCGTTGATTTATGCTCCCTTCTCCCCGGGTAAAGCTCCGATGGAGGCGTAAGGAAGTCATACTTCCTCTCCGTCCGAACGAGCTCCTTTCTCCTCCTTCTCGCAGCCGCGGAGATGTTCCTTCTTGCTTGCCTCGGTATGGGATTGCCCTCCGGATCCATTCCAATCGATAGAAGCAAAGGGAATTGAAGAATTTTGAAGAAATTCTCTCCTTTCTCTCTCTCTTCCTCGGCAGTTCTTGGGCGGCAATAATGCCCAATGCCCGTTCAAACCTGTTTTAAATAATCTGGAAAAAACAGGTCTCTAGCCGTACGGCTCCTTTTTCTCCATCTCATGCGGGCGGCTTCATTCGCTACGAGCGAAATTACAATCCACTTTGGACCTTCCACTTGGGCATGCAATTTCCGTTATCTTTTAACCAAGATAACATCTTTTCAGAAAATATCCCTTATCTCTTTAGCAATCAAGCTCTATTCCCGGTCGCCTCCGTTAATTCCGTTATAACGGGATAACGCTAGGTGACAACCTCCCAGTGTCAAAACTCTAAAGCGAGCCTACCTCTATCCCGAATAGTGACGTATGCTAAGTTTCTATCAACAAGCTACCTCTATCCCGAATAGTGACGTATGCTAAGTTTCTATCAACTTAAGCTACCTCTATCCGAATAGTGACGTATGCTAAGTTTCTATCAACTTAAGCTACCTCTATCCCGAATAGTGACGTATGCTAAGTTTCTATCAACTTAAGCTACCTCTATCCCGAATAGTGACGTATGCTAAGTTTCTATCAACTTAAGCTACCTCTATCCGAGGAATAGTGACGTATGCTAAGTTTCTATCAACTTAAGCTACCTCTATCCAGAATAGTGACGTATGCTAAGTTTCTATCAACTTAAGCTACCTCTATCAGAATAGTGACGTACGCTTAAGTTTCTCTCAACTTAAGCTACCTCTATCCCGAATAGTGACGTATGCTTAAATCATTCAAACTTTGGCAACCCATATCTCTGATTCGAAAGAGATTGAGACGTATGCTCAAGTTCACCAAACTCTAGCTACCTCTATCCACTCGATAGTGACGTAAGCTCTAGTTTCAATCAGGTGACAGCCTCCATTAATTGTCAAAATCTCAAGAATCCTAGACATCGTTCCTAACTATCTAGTGATGCTTGAACTACGATCAAGGCTTGATTCCTCCGGGATACGTAGGTAGCCTTTTATAAAAGGTCCAGCCATTCGACCACTTTGGTCACCCTGTTTCTTTGTCACCCCTTAGTGATAAAGCAGCCCCTCATAGAAGTTCAGATATCCGACCACCTTGGTCACTCCTAGCATATCCCCAGTAGGATCAATTGTTTGACCTCCTAGGTCATTTTCTCTTCTTTTTCCCCAGCAAGAGACCAGTTTCTCTTCTTCCTCCCCCAGCGGATCCTAATTCCGAACTACGGCCTGGCTTGATTCCTCCGGGATACGTAGGTAGCCTTCCAAAAGGTTCAGCCACTCGACCACCTTGGTCACCCAATCCGTCTCGGCATTCGCCAGATCGGATCCTTTTCTATCGACAACCCCACTCGCCTTGCAAGTGACGTTGCCGAGGGGCTTCTGTAAGTACCCAAATCTGGCTCATGCCTTAGGTTAAATTTCCGGCAATTTCGGTAAGTTTCCCGGTAATTCCCGGACCTTCCTAGTGTTAGGAAATGTTACAGAGCAGTCCCAAATTAAATTAAGGGCTGAAGGAAGCCTTCTAATTAAGAAACACGTTTTCTTAATTAGGAAGAAGGTTCTAGAATAATGCCACCTTGCATGGTTCTAGAATCTTTGAGTCATTGTGGATAAGCCCGCACGGCTGCATTAGCCCAAGGTCTCTGGCCGCACGGCTTCATTAGCCTTATCCAGACTGCCTATAAATAGAGCCCTCCTCTACCCATTTCAAAAAACAACAACACACACAATCCAAAGCAATACACTCAGTCACTCCCAAGACGTGAAGAATATTGGTGAAGGCTCAAGAAGGTAAAGAAGAAGGCCAAGAAGCTCCCTCCCTCCTCCTTGAAGATCCAAGACCAATCTCTCCTCCTAGCTCCAACCAAAGAAGCAAAGGAAGCAATTGGTAACCTCGCACGCCCTAACCTTGCTTTTAATTGATATACTTGCTCATTGCATTCATATATCTTGCTTGGGACTTGGCATTCATAGTTAAAGATCACATCTTTATCACCCCCTTTCCCTTTTTTGCATGCATTAAGACCTCATTTGTCATAAAAATGTAGTCTTTTTTCATAAAGGTGCATCCTTTGCACCTAAAACTCCCATTTTCAAATAAAAATGTCATTTTTATGCATCATTTGCATATAAAAATCCAATCTTTTCAATAAAAATGCATCCTTTGCATTCAAAACCCCTTGTTCAAGCATCATTTGCTTTAAAGACCATGTCTTTACCATAAACTAGCATCATATGCTTTTTCAAAATGCAATCTTTATGCATCATTTGCATAATGAATGCCAATTTCTTCAACAAAAATGCATCATTTGCATAAAAATCAAATCTTTATGCATCATTTGCAATAAAGATTATTTCTTTAAACTAAGTGCATCATTTGCAAACCAAAAATGTCATCTTTTCATTAAAGTGTCATTTTTCATCATGCATTTCCCCCTTTCCCCCAACCTTGGAACGGACCGGTGTAAAAGATCCTATCTTTACATCGTTCCTTCCATTAAAGGTTCCATATTTCTTTAGAAAGGGATACCTTGAACCCTATATCTCCGATTATCGCTTAAGAAAGAGTATGAAGCCTCTATACGAGCTCGACCGTCTTAAAGCGTAGGATTGATGGGCTAAGGACTCTCCTTTTCTAAAGAACCTCATCTTTGACCAAAAGAGAGTCATTCTCTCGATCACGCAAGTCCCGAGGGTCCCGAGATTTAAAATGCGATGATCACAAGTCATAAGATGAGGACGGGATCATAATCCCAAATACATAAAATTCCAAGGAATCCCGAGCGACAACCAATAAATGATTTGTACGTCCGGAAGACAACTTGGGACATTTCCCCCCTTATTTTTCAAACACATGCACACAAGAAAGCACGCAAGCAAGCACGATTACTGAAATCTTGGGAGACTTGCTCCGGCAAGGCACTTTGGGTGAACGCCAAACGTTCTTCCCAAGGGGTAACTTAACCTCCGAACCCATAAAACCTTTTTTTCAAAGTTTTGAGGTAATCAAAATGGCGTGGCGACTCCGTTTTTCAAATAACTCGGATGTCTTCAAACTCGCGTGAATCCAACACAAAAATTTGGGCACCACATTCACAAATACCACCTCTCAAAAAGGTGAAAATTGGACCAAAAACTATTGATTGCATATTTATTGGGTATGCTCACAATAGTAGTGCTCATAGGTTTCTTGTGCATGAATCGAAAATTCAAGATATACACAAGAATACTATAATGGAGTCAAGGAATGCTTCTTTTTTTGAGAATATGTTTCCATGCAAAAGAGATGAGGCAAGTTCATCTAAAAGGAGACATGATTCAATAGAAGAAGAAGAAGTAAAAGGAAGAAATCATCATGATGAAAATGATGAAGCGGAGGTAGAACCTCGACGGAGCAAACGAGGTAGGGTAGAAAAATCTTTTGGCCCAGATTTTCTAACCTATATGCTTGAAAGTGAACCACAAAGTTATAAAGAGGTCGTGAGCTCTTCCGAAGGACCTTTGTGGAAAGAGGCCATTAAAAGTGAGATTGATTCCATTTTACAAAATCACACTTGGGAATTATTGGTCTTTCTCCGGGAAGCAAACCACTAGGATATAGGTGGATTTTTAAAAGGAAAATGAAGACGGATGGAATAATTGACAAGTATAAGGCAAGACTTGTAATTAAAGGTTACAAGCAAAAGGAAGGCCTTGATTACTTTGATACATATTCTCCGGTTATGAGAATAACATCCATAAGAATTGTACTTGCGATAGCCTCATTGCGGAATCTTGAAGTACATCAAATGAACGTTAAAACAGCCTTTCTAAATGGGGATTTAGAAGAGGAAATTTACATGGAGCAACCGGAAGGATTTTCTGCACCGGGGCAAGAAAATAAAGTGTGCAAGTTAGTAAAGTCATTGTATGGCTTGAAACAAGCACCAAAACAATGGCATCAAAAGTTTGATCAAGCCATGATGGAAAGTGGATTTAAAATAAATGAATGTGACAAATGTATCTATGTTAGAGACACAGGAAATGGCTACGTCATTTTGTGTCTTTATGTAGATGACATGCTTATAATAGGAAGCTGTGATAAAATGATAAAATCCACTAAAGATATGTTGAACTAAAAGTTTGACATGAAAGATATGGGGTTAGCAGATGTAACCCTTGGAGTGAAAATTTCAAGAATATCAAATGGACTTGCTTTAAGCCAGTCACATTATGTGGATAAGATTCTTGAGAAATTCAGTAAGGGTGACTTAGCTATTGCTAGAACCCCAATATACATAAGTCAACATCTATCAAAGAATAGAGGTGACACAGTTTCTCAAGTTGAATACTCGAGAATCATTGGAAGTCTAATGTACTTGATGAGTTGTACTAGACCAGATATTGCTTACACGGTTAGCAAACTGAGTCGGTATACAAGTAATCCTGGAGCGGAACATTGGAATGGTATAGTGAGAGTACTAAGGTACTTAAGATATACTCGAGATTATGCTTTACACTATACTAGACATCCAGCGGTAATTGAAGGGTATAGCGATGCTAATTGGATATCCGATATAAAGACTCAAGGTCCATGAGCGGATTTGTGTTTACATTAGCAGGAGCAGCTATATCATGGAAATCTTCTAAATAAACGGTTATAGCTAGATCCACGATGAAATCTGAGTTTATAGCGTTAGATAAATGTGGTGAAGAAGCCAAGTGGCTACGCCAATTTATAGAAGATATTCGAAGATGGACGAAGCCCGTGCCATCAATATGTATACATTGTGATAGCCAATCAGCGATTGAAAGGGCACACAATCATATGTATAATGGTAAGTCTAGACACATTCGTCGAAGACATAATACTATTAGACAACTACTCTCAACTGGCACAATATCCATTGACTATGTTAAGTCAAAGGAAAATTTAGCGGATCTGTTAACCAAAAGGTTAAATAGAGAGTTAGTTGAAAGCTCGACAAGGGGAATGGGACTTATGCCTCTGAAAAGTTAAACACAGCGAAAAACCCAATCTAGATGACTGGAGATCCCAAGAACTAGATTCAATGGGACCACCTAACTGTTAAAAGACTTGTAGCGTCACTATGGGGGAATCAACCCCAAGTCCATTCCTATTAGTGACATCCCGAAAGGACAAGGATAAGCTTATGGCTTTTAATGATTCTTACACGTCGAAAATTCGAGCGGGGTAATCCAGGTTACCTTTAAGAAATTACCTATGTGAGAGAGAAGTGGGGCCGCTTCGAGGAGAATTGTGTGAGGCTCAATTCTTAGGCCCTCTCGCAGAACCAGGCGTATGTTCAGGGCCATGATTGAACATAGCTATGAGAATTGAAGTATGTTAGGACGATACTTGTGTCAAGCATATGATCGGCTACACAAAAAGCATAACTATTCAAGGACATCGCGTCTATCGATTTGCGAGTAGAGTAAATATGCTTGTACGAGCGAAGATTTAATGGGCATTCCCACATCTTCGTATGCAAGTTTTCGTCTGTCGAGCTTTATCACCAATTCCGCATTATTCCTTCATGTGGGGGATTGTTGGAAAAAAGTGTGTTTTGAAGGAAATAATGAGTTATTTTCTTAATTAGTTATTTGTCAAAATGACAAATTGATTGTTAGATTGTGTTCTATTCCATGAGTACATTGAAATCATATATTCATTTGTCCAAAATGGTTGAGAAATGAATGAGATATTAAGGCTCAAAGTTAATGGGTTGGAAAGGGTAAAATGTGGTTATCCCACATTGGAAAAAGATGGAAAAGTGGCTAAGTTTATATACTCCTACACTTTAGTAGGGAGTAAGATTGTGGTACATTGAGGCTCTCTCTCGCACACAGGTGTGCAGGGGGGTACAAATCATGGACCAAAATAGGCTTCGGGCTACCGAACTCATGTGCATGCGCGTCCTGCGGACACGAATGTAGCTCCGAAATAGCCTGTTCGCGCAAGCCCACTTTTTGCATTTTTTTTTCCAAAACTTGACCCAAAGAAACTGGAAGTGAGGCAGGCGCCTGGACCAGTGCGATGCAGCCGCCTGGAGTCCAGTAGGTGTAGCCCCGTCGTGCCACTCAGAGGCGGGCGCCTGACGTTTCCCGAGGCGGGCGCCTGGGCTCCAGTAGCTGTACGCCAAAATTGATTTCACACTGCTTTGTAACTGTTCAAAAGGCTGTTAATTAGTGTGTAAATCAAACAGCCATGTAACTGATCAAATGGATGTTATGAGCCAAATAATTGTGAAATTATTTCAATAATTGTACTAATTAAGAAAATTAAAACATGATTTTAATTTTCTGTTATCTCATTGGATTATAAAAAGACAAGAACACAACAAGAGGTAAAACACACAAATTTCCCGAAATCCTCTCCTCTCCTTTTTGTTGCATATTGAAAACTATTCTCCTTGGCCTCCTGCATATTGCATTTGTGGTGATATAGTCCAAGCATCGACTTCAATTCGCCGGAGGTATTATTGTGCAACCACCGTCCGGTTGATCCGTTTCATCCTGGTAGGCAATCGTTCCATTCAATCTCAAGCACAACGTGGTGAGGGGGCGAAATTTGTCTTAAGGAGAGTGTGATTTCACACGACTCGGAATTCAACGACAAATCTTTTTCCTTATCTTTTCTTTTGTGTATTTCTGTTTTATTTAGTTTTTCTGTAATTTTCTATTATTTTATAATAGTTATTCCAACAAAAAAATCTTAAAATGAAAATGTATTCAGGGACAACGAGAGTAGTTTTTAAATATCATCAATATCAGAGTCTAATGTTATTCATAGAGGGTGCCACATGAAATTATGACGTGAAAGTACACGTGAATCCACGTGTCATTTTTCTATAGGTTAACTAGTCAATAACTCATCGATACTGGACGGGAAATAATGATATTGCTTAAATGAAAAACTATTATTGAAGATACATAATTCAATACATATAATATTAATTAATAACATGTAATTTTATCCCTACCACGGTTGATTGCGTTCTTTCCTCGACTAATTTGTATAATGTATGATTTTAATGTAACATTTATGTTTCTGTTTTATAACTCAAAAATTAAATATAGCCATTCAAATGTTAAAACATTTAAAAATATATACTTCCTCCGTCCCGTCCGAAAGGGCACAAATTTCATTTTTGGGCGTTCCATTTGAAATGGCACAACTCAAAAATGAAAAGTTTTTTATTACTTCTTTATTTGTGGGACCCACTTGTCTTACTCTCACAATAAATATCCACTAACTATTTCTTATCCACTTTCTCTTTCCTACATTACCTTTCACTCACAACATTTATTTCACTATACACTTTTTCTCTTTCCTACATCACTTTTCTTAATTCCCGTGCAAGGCATAAATTTTATCATTTCGGGCGGGATGGAGGGAGTATATATTATTCGTGAGGAAATCATTGAACTTGGTATTCGAGCATATTATAGGTTAAGAATTTTGTTCTCAGAATTTCGAAGGCTTGAAAATGGATTACATAAAATTTCCTTCCCTACAATTAATCCTTCCCCTACCTGTCGCGAGAAAAGAAAAGTCCTACAAGTGTCATTTTTCTTAGATTCTCACTAAAAGGGTTTCTAAATATTGTTAGGTAAGGGTTCCTAAATATTTTTAGGTAGACTCTCTTTCTGATATTCGTTAAATTTAAAAGTCTTGCAACATTCACGATCTCAATAATCTCGCTTATCAAAGTTTTCACCGTTAATTCATTACTCCCTTCGTTTCATAATTTAACTATTCAAAAACATAACAACCTATTTTTATTACTATTACTAACCTTAATTTAACATTCTTATTTCAACTCAAATGAGACTATTAATTAAGGAGTTAAAATTTAAAGTCAAATGAAAGGAAACATATTTAATTCAAATGAGACTATTATTATAATACTAAGGAAGTAGTTATATTTTAAATAAAGAGTTAAATATTTTTTCAACCTGCCTTTTTACCAGTGTTTTGAATTTTTTAAATAAAAAAGTTTCATAATCTTCATTTTGAAAGATAAAATAAATCAATATTTGAAAAGAAAAAGAAATCATTATCAATAATTTCAAGAGCAAGTTTTGGGAGAAACTAGTTTCTCCATAAATTATAAAAAGTCCACTTTTTTTCTACTTGCAAGTAGTTAGTGAATATTTAGGAACAGTTTATAAAACAGGACTTTCTATAACTTAAGGAGAAACTAGTTTCCCCTAAAATCTTGTGTAATTTCAAAACTCTAATATAAAAACATCTTTGTTTTGCAATCTATTGATTTATCCTTTAAACTGATAATTAATATGATAATTGATAATCTTTAAAATTTAAAAAGTTAATTTTTCAATAATAATTTTTAAACTGATAAATTTAGATAGTCTTATAACTGAAATTTAAATTTTAAATCGGGAGTAGCTTGTTTGACTAAGCCTTCATAATTCATGTTATAGCTATATTTTTTATTTGTTTAGCTTTTCGTTGTACAACTATAAACAAATCAAAAAATAGGAACCGACTTTCTACGTAAGCTGCACTTATTCCCATAATAAATGTTACATTTGACTTGTCAATATTTTTAAGTAACATGTTTTACTTGTGTGTATATTGCGTATACAATGGCAAAGTTGTACTACCAATATATTTTTGAAAACGCAATATTTATTTAGGGCGTATTAAAGAGAAAATGTGATAGTTATTATGAGACGAAAGGAATAACATTATTCTTAGTGGAATAATGCATTGAAGTAATGTGCATTGGCTCAAACCTGATGGTCTTGACAGAGACCGGGATAATGCAATTAAAAATGTGCATAAGAGACTCTGTTAATACATACGGTAAAGAGTACTTTGATCAATATTTCTCGATTAAAATATCTAGTGCGAAGGAAGGTTTGTTATCAAATACCTTAAATCAGGTGAGACGGGGGGGGGGGGAGTATGAGTTACTCACTCCGTTTTTAAATAAATGTCCAAATTTTATTTAGGGGACATTCTGGAAATGTGATTTTTTTTTAAAAAAATGCATTAAAAATGTCTGATTTTTCACTTTTCAAATATTTAGTTTTGTAAATATAAAGTGGCCAGTGAAAAAAAAATAGTAAAAAAAACATTTAGTAACTAAGTTTATGTGATATTTTTTTTTTGAAAATAAACATTCATTTAGGGATAGAAAAGGTACATTTTATTATAATAAGATAAATTATATCACAATCCGACTGCCTAACAATATAACCCCTAAAACCAGATTGGTATAGGAAGTTTTTACTGTTTTAGTCATAAATTTTAACTGCCATCTTTGCCTAGACTTCATATTATGGTGAAATTTATATCTATAGTTATATCTCTCTACATTTCACTCAACCAAAATACAATCTTCTAATTTCATTTTTAGTTAATACATTTCACTCGTCATCTAATGAAGGCAATCTTCTAATTTCATATTTAGCTAATATGTCGCCTACAAAAAATTGATGCTTGGGGGAGATAATTCAAACTCTAGGCTTAAATCGTTATATTAAGGAAGATATGAGACTTCTTGGCAAGGTAAATTTAATTTCATCATAGTTGTCTGACAGTTGCTATAACTAAATTCAGATTTGAGACTTCTTGGCAAATTCAAATTTTAAATTAAATCGACCAAACATGCATGACATAATGAGATAAAATGTATTGATTAAATCAACATTGACATTTATTTTGGACGGAAGAAGTAAGCATAATTATAATTTTACATTTATAAATATGCAATGAATTTAATACTCCCTCTGTTGTATTATGTTTGGCCACAAGACAAAATCACTTAATTTGATAAATCTTAATAAATGTCTTGCTTAATTTTCACATTTTAATATAAAACATAAATAGGGATATAATAGGAAAATAATATATAAATTTACATTGGGTTTATAAGTGCCAAATAAAATGAGACAAACAAAAATGAAAATATGTCCAAACATAATAAGACGGAGGGAGTATGAAACAGGAAATTAAAAGAACAAAATAAAACAACAATCAATACTTAAGTAGGGTAGGGTGAAGAGAGTCATACAAATATGACAAAATTTAAAAAGCATAAATATTATTATCTCAATATATCTTAAGAGTCTGTCATTTTTATTGTCATTGAGCAATTGTAAAATCCATTGAATGTCTCAAAGATGGCCATTTTAGCATTTTTGAGATTATCATTTTGGCCCCTTTCTCTGTAACAAGAATATTTTACAGAAAATTAAAATACAAATGACACAATTAATTCGAATTATCATGATTTTAAAATTTAAAACGGCTTTATCATGAATTAAGCATCAAATCTATGGGCAAATATAAGTATTATGGACCAGAATAGCACAACCATAGTACAGATACACTTAAAAATTAGTTAACTAAAATCAAGTCACCACAAAGATTCATCCATTAAAGGCAGAAGAAAATATAATAACAAAGTGATTAAACTGTAAAATAAAAGAGATTAGATTTTATCTCAATTGCTTGTATTTGAATTGCATCAAATAGAAGAGTGGAACATAGATTGTTGTAATTTATTTTGTTTTTTTTTGCAATGACAAAAGTAATATATTAGCATGGTAATATATTAGCGTAGTGAAAAGATGACAAAGAAGAATAATCCAATCATTATAAATTGTAGACACTACCAATTTGGTTATTTAATGCTCTAGGTTGGTTACTATTACCTCCATCCCGAAATAAATATTAAAAAAAATCATTTGATTAAGAATATTTATACATTTTTTTTTGAGGGAGTACCATTTACATTGTTTGATATTGCCTACCACATTAACATCCATACCAACCCCAAGAAATATATAAGCAAGTGTTTGGGATGAAAAATAAATAAATCATCTAATAAGAATCTTTTACAACACACATTAAACAGACAATTGAAATCAATGTTAAAAGTTTGATTATAAAATTGGACTGCCTTTGAGAGATTCGAATGATACACACTCAAAAAATAATTAAATTAAGCTAAGTCACCACGAGGATTCATCATTTGCTATACCTAGCTGTTGACTTCGATGACTATTGAAGAGGGAAGACATATGGAAAAAAAAATGCAGTGACAATGATAATATATTTGTATATCATTCAAACTTTTGATTTATTAAATAAGATTGAAGGCAAACAATAATAAAATTCTTTTCAGCTTAAATAATCCCTAAAAAACATCAAAGTTTTTTGTGCTTAAATTAAGGAAAAAAATTGACTTTGTATTTAAATTTGGAAAATATTTAAACTGATTAAAATTTTAGTATTCAATTTTGTTTATTTAATTTTAGAATTAACTTATAATTAATCCGAAAGTTCAAATTTGAAATTCAAATCTGGTTGTATAAGTTTCAAAATTTAACTTTTAAAAATTTTAGATATTGAATTTTTGTAAATTATTAATTACTAATTGAAATCAATAACTTTTGAGTCGACAAATTAAATTCTGCCACGTGAATTTTCACGTTATAAAGCCACGTGAAGGGCGGTGTGAATGACATTTTCTTATAATTTAATAATATTTTATTGATGATTGTTGTCAATAATGATAATTTATTATTGCATCAAAAATCAAAAGTCGAATTTAAAATTTAAATTTAAAGTTCAAAATTTAAAATCATCAAAACTATAGCAACTAAATATTAAAAAAATTATTCTTAATCAAATCTTACCTTTTTTGTCAACATAAATCTCCTTAGATTATACTTAATCATGGTAATTTATTACTGCATCATATTTCATAATTCAAAATTTTTAAATTGCTAAATTATTGCAACAAAATATTTTAATTTTCATAAAATCTTATCTTTTTATCAATATATATCTCCTTGAAATATACAACTTTCATCTTTTAGCTATATATATTTTTTATTATTTTTATCCCTGGAAACAAAAAAGGAATATGGTATCCCATGACCATGTTGCTTAGCTACAGATAAAAATTTCTATCAGTTATCAAACCAAAAAGTTAAGACGCGGAGATAGCAAGAAAAGCCTAAAATTACCTCTGTGACCGTAAGGCCAATATCACCCATAAGGACGGCTGCATTCTCCTTAACAACAACATTCTTGTAGAAGTCATGGGTGTAGAGCCTGTTCAAAAGACCAAGTCCTACGATGAAGCGCTCCACGGGCGTAGAGATCCACCCCTTGGATTTCGGGCACATCCTCCAGTTTGGACTTCAGACCCCACGCAGCTTCGCGAGAAGTGAGGGCAGAAGGGGGTAAGAAACGGAGCAGACCATGGCCCCTCTGGTAGAAGAAGAGGCCGAAATGAGGAAAGTGGAAGCTTGGGCATGTGTTACCTCCCCCTTATGAGTCTTCTGCTGTCTTTCCTTGCCCACAACCTCAGTCTCGAAGGCAGGCCTCTTCCTGGACTGGTCGGTATGACCAGTAGGAATGGTGCGATCAGCCCGACTGGAACCGCGAGCAGAGGATGGTGGAGGCTCTTTGGGGGGTGGAGGCAAATCCTTTGTCGTAGGGATTCCATTGACTCCGGACAGAATGGCACCGGATGACTTGTCAGCAACGAGCAGAAACACGCCCTTAGCAGCAACCTTACCCAAGGCCGCCTGCTGGCCGCAACCTCTTTCTCCTCTTGGGCTAATTTCTTAGCCTTCATTTGGGTAGTATTGAGCCTGGCCATCTCAAGAGTATTCAGCCGGATCTACTCTGAAAGAAAAAAGAGTTGATTTGAAAGCAGTCCAAAAAGTCAGAAGCAGTTAAGCAGTTTATCAAAGATAGAAAAAGAGACCAATCCACTCCGGAGGTTCGCATTCCGCGCCCATCATGCAAGTCCTACAGTTGGCCTCAAAATCATAAAACTCGTGAACCCTCCAATCGGGATCATTGAGTTGGGCCCCAATGGTCACCCTAGGGGCATAGTAGCTACCCTCCCTCCGAGGGGCCATGTGGGCGCCTCCCAACTCCCGGAACCTATAAACTCGTGTCCCAGGATGGAGGGTCCCAAAATACCTTCTTAAAAAAAAACTTTTCTTTACTTTAACTTGAAAAGTGTAACACTCCTTTTTCAAAACAATTTCAAAATAACCCCCCTACACGGGGGGTGATATATAAACCTGTTTAACCAGTTATAACCTGTATAAGTTACAAGTACCACAACTGTAAAGGCTTACTCAAGCCAACTTTAAAACAACCCAATCCCAAGTTTAATTACAACACAACTGAAACATGTTTATGAAAGTTTTACATACAAAACTTTTCCCAAAAGAATAACTACCACAATCTATCCCCAACTCCCCAAACCAACACATACCCTGACAACCCAAAAGAGGTCCAAACTCCTTTCCGGCCTCACCGGTCCGGTCCTCCTGTCTCAGCGGGATCTAAAACAGAAAAGGGAGAAGGGGTGAGATAAAATCTCAGCAAGCTATTATGTATGCAACAATATGCCATACCATATGAAACACATAAACAGGTTGCTCAATATCAAATATGCAACACATAAACAGGTTGCTCATAATCACATTGGTAAAGCGATAAACATATTCTGTTACCTTCTCTTTACCTTTCCCATCTGAATCATATGTAGTACTATGGTGGGAGTAATACTCCTCTCATTTTGTGAACTGCTGGTGCATATCCACGTCTTATACGACCCCTTACAGAGATCCATATAAGATATCAGCTATCTTAGGAACTGACTGCACATATCCATAGAAGCTGTACCCCCAATCCGTGGCCATAGAAAGGGGGAGCGGTCACAGGTATAAGGAAATCTAAGCACTTTATGAAATATCTTCTCATAAGTGATAGTATTCCCTATACCCCCGAGAATCAGCTGATATCACCATATTCAAGCACATAACAGATACTTGAAACTATATCCACCCCATGGGATATCAATATATATAACATGGTACTGCAACTCATGTTAAACCAATCACAATAGTGCAATATGTATTTAAACACTATTGAATAACAACAATCCAATGAAATGGTATTAATACTCATGCTCAACAAATGAAACAGTGCAACACGTATTACACACTATGTGCACAACCAATAATGAATATGTAAACACATAGGGGCACAATCTATGTCACATAAGCCCTACATATTCATTACACAATATATAATCCCGTAACAGGGTATTAATACTCCTGCCCAAACAAATGAAGTAGTGCAATATATATTTCACACACTGGAAGAACCAATAACCCTATACAGGTCACCATGTAGGGGTACAATATAATATAAGTAGCCCTTCGCATTTACAATATAACATTAAACACCTTCTATAAAGGTTCCGTAACAAGTTACCAAGTTTTACTAGCTTTCGTTCAAGTTTAACAATTGCCTTTCAACCCTTTTCAGGTCAATATTTAAAGACCTTCTCAATATCCATTTGGACCATTTAAAGTTCCAGTGTATAGTACTAAAGTTGTACTAGAAGTGTAGTTAAAGAGGGACTAAGTCCATACCCATTTGAATAGGTTTAAAGGGCTTAGAACATTGCTCACAGGCTGCAGGGCAGGGCACGACTCGTGCCCTAGGGCACGACTCGTGCCCTATTACACCCCCACCAGACTCATTCATCCCCAGTAGGTCACGACTGTTCCCCACATGGCAATAACTATCGCACGACTAGGCTTGACTGGGTCACGACTCGTGCTACAGGGCACGAGTCGTGCCCAACACCAGTTCTCACAGTTCCTGCTGGGCAACATCAGCACCAAATAAACAACTACCAGTTCTCAGTTGAGCCACTACAAAGTGCCATAAATCAACATCAAACATCAGTATATTAAGTTCCAACCCATACATACTCCCTCAAAACCAAGGAACAACACTATATCCCTTCCAAGTGAAACCAAACCATACTATATCAACCTTTTTCTCTATTCATTTCCACACCAATTATTCCCTTCATTTCCAGCTACTGCAAACCAACCCAACATCAGTATACCTGAGTTTAAACCCATAGATATACTCTCTCCATGCCATCTAACATATATGAACTCTAACTCTATCATTTTCAAACCAATTTCTCAAGCCATGACATGCAAATTCTCAAGTTCAACCCTACTCATTTTCCTTTCCATTTTCAACACCCCGTTAATGATCCAACCTTTACAAAACTTGTTCATAACATCATAATAGCATCTTAATACATATTATGAACAATTATTTGAAATAATCATAATAACTTACCAAAATTTATCAAAATAAAAGGAAGATTTGATCGGCTATACTTACTCTACACAACTCCCTGAGCAATAATTTAAAGTCGGAATTAACAACAGATCAACGGTTGAATTTCTAGGATTTTATGAGGGAAACATAGGGTTAAGCTCTTTCTAGATGTAGTAGGAAGAGAGAAGAACTGAGCCAGTAAAATGCTTCTTGAAGAAGCTTTGTTAAAAGATTTTGTTGGTGTAGTGCCCTAGACGTTTAGTTATATTTGACTTATTATCTAAACCACTATGTAATCATCTTTATCAATTATTATAGAGAAAGTATTATTTGGTTCATTATATGTTTTGCATGTTTATTATATTGAACTGCGTCCCTAGTTGTTGTGAACAACTAGTATAAGTTGGTATATGCATGTGATGCACATTACACTTATAGATACTTGCTAGAGAACAAGTATTGGACATGACCTACCAATGAGATTTATGACATGGTCAATAGTCATATGTGTCATGAATAAATCTCATGATAGTCGTGTTATTGAATCCTTGTACCTGAGATTATCATCGTCTTCCACATGACGAAGATCGTGTTTAATATAGTCTAACACTGTCTTTAATCGGATAGCAATAAGGGCTATGTTAGCACGATTGGAATCATGTAGGGAAGAATGATAAGTCAAGATGGGATTTGTCCCTCTTATGAAGAGAGATGTTTGCTTGGGCCCCTCGATGAATGATGTTGATGAAATGTGTGGCCGCACTCAAGTGATTTGATAGAGATCAAATGCATTTGCATTATCAACATATTCGGAATCGAGAAAGCATTGAACGGAATGAGTTAACCTAGACTATGACTCATGTTCAATTGAATATCGTGGACAAAGGGATTGTGACATTGGATCTATTAAGAAATCAAACTTTGATGTTATATTTAATTGGGTGGACATAATGATTTGCTAGAAGTCACTTATGTCTTGTGAGGTCGATGTTTCAACTCACTACCAACATAAAATATAATTCCTAAAGGGTCACACACAAAGAACGGATTGAAAAATGGCTCTCAATATGAAAATCAGTTTCTGGACTAGGGGAGCGTCCGCTCCCAAGAAAGGGGAGCGTCCGCTCCCAATTGGTTAAAACCAGGGAAAATTTTCTGGAAATTGGGAGCGTCCGCTCCCAAAGGAGGGGAGCGTCCGCTCCCAAGGTCCGACAGATTCCGTGTTGGCTTTGTATTAGGGCTTTTCTCCCTAAGTGTTAGGGAGATTTATAAAGTATAAATAGCCCCTTTTAGCTCAGTCAACACACACGTTTTTAGAGGTTTTTGAAACACTAAAACATTGATTTTGATAGAGAATCAAAGATCAAAAACACCCCAAATCGATTCCATTGAACAGCCATTGATTATTGAATAGAGATTCAATAATCGGAGATCATCTAGCAATCAAACAAGAATTGTTCTTGGTCCGTTCGCTTTTGGATTATCGATAGAGGGTGATAAGATAATCACCAAAAGCTTGAAGACTTCAATCGTTGATTCATCGCAAGGCCTAGGACAAGGAGAAGATCAAAACCTTCATCAAAGGATTTGAGATTCGTTTTGGAGATCCGATTTTCAGATTCGATTTCAAGCAAACTTAATCCCATTCAAGGAATGTAAAATCTATCTCATATATTTTTCTAATCTCTTCATGCTAGACGGATCATAGGGCTAGGGTTTTTTATGTTATTTCTAAGTTCTTCCGCTGCGTTTGTAACCCCAAAACCCAACAGATTTATATAAACTATTTTACACTCAAGCTCCTCCAAGTTTGAAATCATACAAACAACCACCTTGAGGTTATAATTATACTCAAGCTCCTCAACAACTTTCATTTAACATTATATGATTTAAATCAAATTGATAACATTTAAATTCACGTAGTTCATCAAAAATCTCAAAATGAACACGTAATCAATCCCAAATGCCAAAATGCATAAGATGAGATGCAATGTACCCCAACCCCACGTGCTCCACGTGTGACCAAAATGGTGCCTAGGTTTAGGGTCGTGACTCACTCCCCCTTAAATAAAATTCGTCACGAATTTGGACTTCACCTACCTGAATGATCAAACAAATCAGAATACTTCTGTCAGATTCCAATTTCCAAGTAGCTTCCTCAATGGTGTGATTCCTCCACAGAATTTTCACCACCGGAATACTCTTGGTACGCAATTTCCGGACCTGCCACTCTAAAATCCGCAATGGTACCTCCACATAGGTCATATCTGCCTGGACATCCTCTGGAGGAGAAATCAACACATGAGAGGAATCGGCCAAACGTTTGGATTTTCGAATTTTGAGCGGTTGGCATTTATGGCGCTTCTTGGATGATTGACACGTACCCTCCATACCTGACACGCGCTGGCGTTTCGCCTGCCAAGGGGCCCAGAAGCTTAACTGGGAAGCAGACCAAAAAAGCTTCTACAAGCTTTCTCACGTGTCTCTCACATGCGCCAGATTTGCACGGGAGGCAGAGCAAAACCAGTGGAAAAACGCCAACACTGGTCACCGCAAAGAGCGATCTGACAAAACCGAGCTTAGCAAGTAGCTCCTCGCTCAGACCATAAATAATCTCTCACTTGGAGCTAGGGGTCACTGATGAGCCCGTACCAGCTAGATCGTGCCCAAGCTCGGTCTGGTTCAAAGGCCAAGTATGACATGGCATACCCTAGATCGCCAGAGTCAAGACCGCGAACAGATAGGCCATTAAGGTCAAGACCGCGTTCCTCTTATACCATCCCAGTCAAGACCGCGGACATCTAGATCGCCAGTAAGGTGACCGCGGACATTGTGACCGCCCCAGGCGTGCCCGTATAAAGATCATTGACTGCGCCCAAGATGTTGACTGCGGTCTCATAACAGACTCTCGATTATCTCACCAGACTCCCAGTTATGGTCAAAGCTTACTGAGCAAGTTTACTTACTGGCTCTGATATAAAGAAGTCGACTTATTCCCATCGCATTGAATGCGGCCCAGTCAGACGTCTACTATCGCCATTAATGTGCTGCACCAACTTTTCCAAATGCACGGCTCATGTCCACATCAACGACATCCCCCTGCAAGTGAATCTTACTTTATTGGCAGACCCAATCCAATGCGAACACGTGTACCTGGTCAAAGACTAAGACGTCCTTAGGGCTGACCTCATGACTTACCTCAACAAGCACCTCTCCATCACCTATAAATAGAAAGCCCTTATCCCCTTGGACAAGGTAAGTGCCAAATTGACATTGTAAGTCATTGTCTAAACCCTAAACACACACAAACATTCAAGACATTCCAAGTCTTATTACTCCTAGGTTATCATATCTCATAGATATCTTACTCTTACATCCGAGGGCCTGAGTTGGATTAACATCCAACTTCAACCTTAACGATGCTTCTCTTTATTTTATTTTAGGTACCGTTCCAATCAAAATATCCTGCCAGATATCCTATCAACCATTCAGACCTCAAAACGTGTGGCATCATCACACACGGAGTTTGGTTGTTTGATTTCTGCTTGTAAATGCTCTTAAATCGGAACAATAACTTCACTTTATCTCTTGTAAGGCGAGATGCTAATACTGTTGGAAATGGATAACGGAAAGTTAAGTTTAACTTAACGTTGATCTAGTTTCTAACGGAAGTTCGTTATGTGTTAACGGAACTAGTTACAAATGGTAATCTACATTTGTTGTAGATTATATATAACTCATTTAATGTCTCAAAACCATTTCCGTGTGAATGAGAAATTAATGACAAATGATTTGTAACTTAAATATTGGGTCAAAGTGTGATTTGGGTTGGTCCCAAAATTGGTGTGAACTTGTTGTGGCTAAAGGGCTGACAAGCAGGCTGAAGAAGCTTCTGCACGGCCGTGCGAGTGCCTAGGACACGGTCGTGCACCGTGCCTTGCCTTGCCACTCGACCGTGCTGAGCCATGAACTCGACCGTGCATATTGCCTTGCACGACCGTGCAGTTCATTGGACACGGCCGTGCAAGTGCTGTTATACCCGAAAAGTTATGACTTTTCAAGGGAAAAGCCACCAAACCCTTTGACTCTCTTTATATACTTCCCCTCTGAATTTCAATTCACATACACAGTCATTTGAGCCTCCCTACCCTCTAGTAAGATAGATTAACATACCCAAATCATTGCATATTGTTGCATTCAATCCTTCAAAGTCCAAAGTTCAAAACAAAGTGTTGTTCGTTAGAGTAATTGATTTGGAGTGCTCCTATCATTTACTTGTAAGTCGTTTTATCTTACTAGAAGATTGCCATATAAACCGTAAGCACCTGTGCGGGGCAATAACTTCTTACGGAGATTGTATTAAATACAAGACTCGACTTGATTTCTTTTGTTTCCAATCTCCGTTATCATTTTCTGTCGTTATCATTTTCTGTCAAGTTTTTCGTTAAGTTCTTGAGAAGCCTAGCAATTGTCCAACAATCGTAAGAAGTTATTAATGCTTCTTCAAGATCATCAAGATGGTAAATGAGAAAGATTCCACCGAATCAAGTCAAGGGAATGTGACGCCTCCTTCGCAAGGTGATACTACATTCAACCATGTTGTTCCCGCTTCTACAACTCATCACCTCGGTCATGGTGAGAAACCCGCGAAATTCACTGGTGTGGATTTCAAGAGATGGCAACAGAAGATGCTCTTTTACTTGACCACCTTAAGCTTGCACCGCTTCTTAAAGGAAGATCCTTCGGCGGTGGAAAATGGTGATCCCGATCCCCAAAGGCAAATGGCAAAGGAAGCTTGGGCTCACGGTAATTTTCTTTGTAAGAACTACATCTTAAATGGACTTGACGATGCACTATACAATGTGTATAGTACCGTCGAGTTAGCCAAGGTGTTGTGGAACACCTTGGAAAGGAAGTACAAGATCGAAGATGCCGGGTCAAAGAAATTTGTCGTCGGTAAGTATCTTGACTTTATGATGGTCGATTCCAAATCGGTAACAACTCAAGTAGATGAATTCCAAATCATTCTACATGGGCTAGATGCCGAGGGAATGATCATGAATGATCCATTTAAGGTGGCTTCTATCATTGAAAAGTTGCCTCCTTCATGGAAGGATTTCAAGAACTATCTCAAGCATAAACGCAAAGAGATGTCCTTGGAAGACATTGTTGTTCGTCTTCAAATTGAAGAGAACAATAGAATGAATGAGGCCAAAGTTGCTAAGGGCAAGATGGAGGCAAAAGTCAATCTCGCCGAGGCTAGCACAAGTGGCACAAAGAGAAAGCATTCCGAAAATGCCGGGAATGCTAAGAAAGGGAAGAAGAAGGGCTCGAAGAAATTCAAAGGGTCTTGCTATAATTGTGGCAAACTGGGCCACTTGTCAAGGGATTGTCGTCTCCCGAAGAAAGAGGCGAATAATGTTGACCACATGGACCTAGACTTTGCAGCGGTTGTCTTCGAGGCCAACGTTGCAAATTTGGAGGAGAATCCTAAAGCTTGGTGGATAGATACCGGTGCTACCGGCCATATTTGTGGCAATAAGGAGAGTTTCTCCTCCTATACTCCCATCTCCGGAAGAAAGCTCTACATGGGGAATTCTGCGACCTCCGATGTTCAAGGCATTGGAAACGTGATTTTGAAGATGACTTCCGGAAAAGAAGTAACCTTGTTGGATGTGCTGCATGTCCCAGACATCCGTAAAAATTTGGTATCCGACGCTTTGCTTAGTAAGGCCGGTTTTAGACTAGTATTTGAATCCGACAAATTTGTACTAACCAAGAATGGTTTGTTTCTTGGAAAGGGTTACCTCGAAGAGGGCCTTTTTAAAATGAATGTAATGACTGTGATCCGCCAAAGTGCGATGAATAAAAAGTGTGTTTCTTATGTTTACTTGTCGGAAAGTTCTAATTTATGGCATGATAGATTAGGACATGTAAACCTCGACACCATTAAGAAATTAGCGAGACAAGATTTAATCCATATGACTAAATCCGACTCGACTAATAGGTGCGAAGTTTGTGTTGAGGCAAAAATGACAAAGTCGCCATTTAATGCCATACAAAGAAACACAACTCCTCTCGAGTTAATTCATGCCGACATATGTGATTTAAAACTTCTGCAAACTCGAGGAGGTAAAAAGTACTTCATTACATTTATAGATGATTGCACTAAGTATTGCTATGTCTATCTCTTAAGAAGTAAGGATGAAGCCTTAGGGGATTTTGAGACTTATAAGAAAGAAGTTGAGAATCAACTTAACTTGAAAATTAAGAAAATTAGAAGCGATAGAGGTGGAGAATATGAAGCACCGTTTGAAGGACTATGTTGGGAATCTGGCATAATTCATCAAACAACGGCTCCATATACCCCTCAATCTAATGGAGTTGCTGAACGCAAAAACCGTACTCTCAAGGAGATGATGAACGCGCTTTTGATAAGTTCAGGCTTACCCGACAACTTGTGGGGGGAAGCAATACTCACTTCTAATTATGTTCTTAATAAAATACCCACGAAAGGTATTGATAAAACGCCCTATGAATTGTGGCATAATCGTAGGCCATGTTTTAAATACCTTAAAGTGTGGGGGTGTTTGGCCAAGGTTGAAGTACCTAAGCCGAAACAAGTCAAGATTGGTCCAAAGACCATTGACTGTGTCTTTATTGGATATGCCAATAATAGTAGTGCCTACCGTTTCATAGTGCACAAATCGGACATTCCTGATATACATGTAGGAACTACTATAGAATCAAGGAATGCGGTATTCTTTGAAAACATTTTTCCGGTTAAGGACAGGAAAGATGTAGGTTCTAGTAAGAGAACATATGAGTCTACAACCGGTCCTTCTCAAATAGAAGATGAAGAACCGAGACGTAGCAAAAGGACAAGAGTGGAAAAGTCTTTTGGTCCTGATTTTCTATCTTACATTTTAGAAAACGAACCAGCAACTGTTAAAGAAGCTTTATCCGGTCCTGATAGTTCGTTCTGGAAAGAAGCTATTAACAACGAAATTGAATCCATAATGCTCAACAATACTTGGGAATTGGTTGATCTCCCTCCAGGTTGCAAACCATTAGGTTGCAAATGAATTCTTAAAAGGAAGTATAAGGCGGATGGATCAATCGATAAGTACAAAGCTAGGCTAGTTGCCAAAGGCTTTAGACAGAAAGAGGGATATGATTTCTTTGATACATACTCCCCTGTCACAAGGATCACATCAATTCGTGTTCTCATAGCTATTGCAGCAGTGCATAATCTTGAGATACACCAAATGGATGTGAAGACTGCTTTCCTAAATGGAGAACTTGATGAAGACATTTACATGGAATAACCCGAAGGGTTTGTGGTTCCTAGTAAAGAACAAAAGGTGTGTAAACTTGTAAAGTCCTTGTATGGACTAAAACAACACCTAAACAATGGCATGAGAAGTTAGATAGAACCATTTTATCGAATGGATTCAAGATTAATGAATGTGACAAATGTGTCTACATTAAAGGAACATCTGAATCATTCGTTATCGTTTGTCTTTATGTAGACGACATGCTCATAATGGGAAGTAATCATGATTTGATCATGAATACCAAAGGCATGTTAAAGAAGAACTTTGACATGAAAGACATGGGATTAGCTGATGTAATATTAGGGATAAAGATCTCTAGAACATCTGAAGGATTAGTTCTTTCACAATCTCATTACCTAGAGAATGTCACTACAAGAAAAATGACATTTTGCGACGGCTAAAATCCATCGCAAAAACATCAAATTCCGTCGCCTAAACTAATGGCGACTGTTATGGCCGTCGCAAAAGCAGTCGCATAATCCCTTATCGCCAAAGGTTTATGCGACGGGAAACGCAATCGTATGAAGTGAATCAAGTTTTGCGACTGCTCCGCCAATCGTACAAGACCCTTGCTATTTTATTTATTAAAATACCTAAATGAAATAGGCCGTCGCATAATATGACCTATATGCGATGGATTTTTTGTCACAAATAAACAAGGCATTTTGAAACTGTTTCTGCCGTCGCAAATAAGCAATGCATTTTGAGGCTATTGTGGATCGAGTCGCAAATAAGCAAGGCATTTTGAGATGGCAGACCCATCGCATTACTCTTATAATTATCGTGCTAATTTGGCTATTTTAGACTCTTTAGAGATGACCTAGCCATCGCATAATTCAATCCACACTAAAAAAAAAAACAAATTTTAAATGATATTAAATGTAAAAATTTAAATACTATATTAATTAAATTGTCATGCCCATAAACACTTCACATAAAACTTCGTTACCATCATCTACATTTGTCCAAAATATGTACAAAGCAACAAAGTTTCCAAAATGACAAGTTATCATCAACTACATTTGTCCAAAACATACAAGGACAACGTTTCCAAAAACACTAAGTTACCTGCATCAACTACACTTGTCCAAAATATACTCCATGCCACAAAGTTTTCAAAATGAGTCACACAAAAGTGTAGATGAAATATGCAAGAAACATAACTATGTACTCCCATCACCGAAATCACCATCATCCAAAGGAGAAGCGGTTGTTGGAATGTTTGATGCGACATCGAAATTGGAGTAGAAGAACTAGTGTCATTGAAGTCGGGAAGGGAATTGACGCATACCATACCTCTCGAACACTTCAGTCCATAAAGTATCTATAATAAAACCAAAGAAAAAATCATATTCCAAACAGTATCACTAAAAACATGGGATCAGTATTCCAAGATAAACATTTTCTTTAACAAGATAATTTATCAACTTGGAAAAACACATTAAAAAGAGTATCACTAAAAACATAAGTGTTCCACTCGTGGCATGAAATCTTACACATTGAAAGTGAACTGTACTAGTTAGCTAGCTAGAACATTAATGACACGAAATATGTTGGGAAGAAGTCCATTGTATGTCAAAACAAAGGTCCGCCAAAAAGGTTCAACGAAGCAAGTTTTCATATTCTTTAAAACCAGATTTTCAGTCATCTTTGAAGAATAAACTGTTCTGATCTATAAGGTTCTAGAAGGCGTAAAAGTAGTCGTTTGAAAGAACTATGTGTCTACTTTCAAGCAAAAAAATAGGTTCGTCGTTTCGAGCCCTAGAAATGGAGATAAAGCATTTTTTGGTACTGAAGGTATAAGCTGACAGCATACAGTTAATAAGCAACTTTTGGTCCTTACAAATGTAAGGACCATCCGAGAAGTGAGATGTTAATAACTCAGAAAGACACAAATGGCAAAAGGAAGAAACATCATTCACAAGAACTGACCTTCAGTGGACTTGAAAGGGAAATCTGGAGGTTAAACGACTGACAAATGCAAGAAGTTAGGCACTCTTACTACACGCACAACAACTACTACATGAATAGTTCAGGTTCAGAGATGTTTAGTGACCATAGTGACAAAGGTTTCTTGAATTCTGTAAATGGGCTTTGTACGCAAGCTATTAGAGAGATTATCCGTAAATATGGTAGATATTCTTATGTATATGCCTATATAAAAATTTGGAATCACTACAAAATATTTACATAGAGAATACTATGACAATCAGAATATTCAAGAGATATCAAGCCTATAATCTCTCTAATACAAGCCTTTAAGAACAGGAAATAGAGGGGCAAGGGCAACCGATCACAACGATGCTTGAGACATCATTTTTGGGTGTGATGCCTAAGAACCCTAGAATTGAGGCCTAACTATAGGTTTGAGCTGGTTTTTAATCTCTTACTATGTCCCCTTTTATTTAGCAAACGAATGATTATATATCCTCGTCTACTGCTTTCCTCCTTTATTTTCATCAATCCATCAAATCAAATATGATTTACTTTCACTAAATCTTACAGAATGATTATAAATCTTCCATCAGCGTCCTCATCAATCAGATTTTCATTTACACCTTATTTTATAGCATAATTGAGAAATCACTCGTTTTTCAAACCCAAACCGAGACGCAACCAAAACAACCTCCATCTTAGCATAAGCTACCGATGATGAATGAGCTCAATAAGAGACCTTAAACCAGAGCCCACAAAGCATACTGAAAGCCCAACCAGAACTCAAAATAACTTGAAATCAACAACGAAAATGGAAATATCGAAATCCCACACATGACATCCAATTCATATAGAAAGTCAATACCTGAGTGTTCTAACTTTCTATCGTTTATATTGATACTATATTCTTCTCAAATAATTAGGTTTTTAATAAACAAGTCGACTTGATTGTGTTTCATGGTTGCAACTCAATACCTGAGTGTTCTAACTTTCTATCGTGATTACAGATAGTTGCCAAGTGGCCCAAATCTCATCTGCTTACATGCATGTGTCTGCTTTAATATTTACATATCTGATTGTGGCATTTGTTGTGGTTATTCATTATGTTCGTGCTATATTCAATAGCATGGGCTTAAGTTCAATCAAATTCTGAGTTCTAATATCACAAGCTCTGTTCTTAAAACAAAGACATCCAAATTGGTTCTCGTAGTTCCTGTCGATTATACTTGGGTTTTTCAAGAACTAAAAAAAGAGTGATTATATAGTACATATAAGAGAGAATGTGGTTGAATTCCAAGATATAATGATCTGTGTTTTTAGCATGGAGATGTAGATTAAGCATCTAGGTATTAAACATAACAAAGAAGCATATAGATTATGCGGAAATGCCAAACTATGAAGTTGTGGATTGTATTTAACAATGACACTCACTTTTGCAAATGCAATGGCAAGCCATCCAAGTACATTAGGTATAGAAGCAATCATGAGTGACTCGCAATCTCCCAGCTAGAACAAACACAAAGCCCAATTGCAATAATTAATGTACCCATCACTATACATTTCAAGATATAGAAGCATTAAATTCAGAAGACAATAAAAAATTGACTGAGTCGTCATTACCCCTTTCCGTCCAATATATTCGGCAATCTGACCACTTGCTATCGCACCAATCATCGCCCCAACATTTTCTAGGGAACCAAAAACCGAGAACTGCACCAACAATACATAAACTCAGAAAAAATAATTACTGCATTCAAATTGACACTTTTCACCAATGTAATACCAAGTTAACAAGGAGAAGGCAGACCTCAGAGCCTTATAAAGCCAATAAGAAAACAACTGAAAAGCCCAAGGAAGATAAACTTTATGGAAAATACGAAAAACAAGTGAATGGAAGCTGAGTCAGAATTTCCAAGCCCCAAGCTATTTAAAATGTTTTTTAGCACGTATATCTAATGTTTCTCGAGATTATCATTGAGAAAGACTCCAAGACTTCTCTTGATTTCTTGTAACGTCTAAAATTTGTGCGATGAATCTCAAGCTTTATTGGATGGGTTCTTGGCTTATCAGTCACCAGCATTTATCAAAACTCAAAGAGGGGCATTTTTGAACAATGTGGAACAAACATGCAAAGAAGAGGATTGGAATAGGATTGTTACTTGGTTATTTTGTAATACCACTTGGAGAATAACTAGAATTTTATTTCATTTATCATGGGATTGCTGGTATTAAGAGTATCAGAGAACAAAAGATTGGCTAAGATATAATAAATAATATCAATGTTTGCACAGCAGAAAACAATTTCATTTGTAGACATCAGCAAACCATGCACAGCAAAAGATACAATACCTATTAATTGTTAAATCTCTCCGATATGCATCCACTTCGGGAGTACCAAATTTCTGCAATACAAAATCCAAAACATTTATGTAATAGCTAGTGAGACTAAAGGATGTAAAAAGTACTTATTGGCACATAAACAAGCTACAAAATTAACTTCACTAAATTAGAAATTGAATATCTAAAATAAGAAAGCATAAACTCAGCAGTTGGCACCATGTGATGTATTCTACTACATCCCACATAACTTACACATAGATGATGAAGCTAACAATGTACACAGCAGAGGTTTATAACACACGTGTTGGCTATTAATCCTCCTCTGTAATTTGAGAAAATCAGCAATTTGTAAAAAATTAGGGCACAATTGAGCAAACAAGACTCAAATCATAGAAGGAGAGAGAGAAAGTGAGAGATTGAGATGCTTACCAAAGGATTCCCAACCAAAGCAATAGCAACGAAATCGACACAGTACATTAGAAGTTCAACCCAAGGTCAGTACATGGCACATACTCATACTGCCAGTCTTACATGGTTAGATGATAATAACCCACTTCTAAAATAACCCGAGTTAAACAAGAATATCAAACCAGGTGCTATAATGAGTAGAGAAGCACAGTAACTCAAGGATTAGACGAGAAAGAGAGATGCATAGACGAGAAAGGGAGAAAGGAGAATTACCTGCTTATAGCCGAAGGGGAGAAAGGGCGCTCCTCCAATTCTTCTTTATACTGCCTTTTCTTGTTCTTGCTTGTTGGAATCTATAAAGCAAACGATTAAAGCAAATTAATGTTGTACACCATACCAAATTCCCAGAAGTGCAGGAAATAGGACACGTTTAACGAACATAGGGCAAAAATAAAGTCAGGGGGGAATTAGATAGACACATTGCATCAAACTTTAAAGTGAAAACTACATCAGACAACGGTGACATAAAAACAGAAGTATTGGTTTAAATGATTTTTTAGAATTGGATGGAGTCCATTTCAACATCTTATCATCTGTGAGACCACACAGATCACCCTCAGCATGCACAAAAATCTAGCTCTCTACTGACCTATGTAACGTATCCACACAGGCCGTATTCCTTATAGCAACTATCCTTGCCGTGAATGCTAAATATCGAAACTAAAGATATATTTGCTTTTTTTAATAGTCACAAAAAGCATAAACTGGCTTCTAATCAACTTTTTGAGTTCGCAACATATGTTTAACCAATCTACAATCCCTTTCATACACCAAAAACTTTCTCAAATCCAAGCACTATCCAACAAAAACCGATTAACTACAATTACTGACAACCAAATCAGTTATGAACTAGTTCAAATTCACAAACTGAAAATACATCAGACAACGAGATGTTGGGTACCTGAAGATGACGAGATGTTGGGTACCTGAAGATGAACAATAACAATCAAAAACAAAATCAAAATAGAGAACAATAACAACAACAAGCGCCGGCAACTCTCTGTGCACCGACCGAACCAAAGAGGCCGGCGACGGCGAGTGTTGGGTACCTGAAGATGACGAGCTGGGTTCTTCACCGTCTTCACCAGTCGCCGTCGATTTAATTAGGGCGATTGAGAATCAAACCTTAGATAGATTTTGGGACGAAATAGATTTTGGGAATTTCTAATTTTGCGCCAAAAATAGACAGATAGAAAGAGAGAGAGAGCAGAGAGGGAATTCATGGGAAAATTTTGAGAAACCAGATCTGCCGAAGAGGAGAAAGGGGAGAAAACGGATTTGTAGAGAGAAGGGTGTAAGTGCTCCAATTTGAGCTTGTTAGAATTTTCGTTAGAAAATTAACGAAAGTTATAACATTTCTAACAATTCCTAACAATCCTAACCTTTCTAACAAAGTGAGGGTAAAATGGGCATTGTTATTTAAGGCTAAACCTCAAAAAGAATCTCAAAAAGTAAAACAAAAGGAATAAAACCACAAATAGCAATGGCTGGAAACACAAAACTGGCTGTTAATTTGAAATTTCAAAAAGATTATTCCTCTTGTCCAAAGCCTGAAGCTGCATTTAATGAACAGTGCACGCTGAGGATCCCATCCGCGCGGACATCTTTGCACATTTCAGAGGGCTATAAATTGAGCCCTCCAGTCACAAAAATAGGAAGCCACAACACATTTTGCACCGAACCTCTGGCGAAATATAGAGAGAAAACAGTGAGAATTCACTTGAATTGTCACCATTTTCTCTCCAATCTTTCCCAATTCATACTCATACACTCACTCTCATATTGAAGTCCTAAACACTCATACACTCAAGCCAAACACTCAAGAACACAAGGAAGATTGGTAAACCCTCCTTCTCCTAACCCTAAATCTCATCCATGCATGCATCTTCAAACTACAAAATGTAGTTCCTTCATCTTCTTGCTCTAGATCTAAGAAGATCACCATGGAAGACCATCTCCATGGATGATCTTCTACAAAGATCAACATTATTTTCAAGTTCTCTTACTTTCTTGCAAAGAAAACTCATTTTCAAAACCCTAAAAACCATTTTCAAGCATAAAATCTCATTTTAAAAGGATAAAAATCCCCTTCCCAAGCAAATGAAATGCTTAGTCCTAATGTACCCCAAGGATGGTTTGGTATAGTTGATTCACCACTAAAATGTCTAGTGATCACTAACCAAAACCTAGGGAAATGGGGACAAGCATGGATGCAAAACCCCCTTTAAAATCATATTCTCCTTCTTGGGAAGTTGCTGTCCAGTAGCAATTTTCCCAGACCTCAGTCCATTGTCTTAATTTTTGGACATAGATGAACTTGGAATTTGGTGTTGACTACAAAACACTTTTTGTAGCCAACATCCAGAGCTTTCCAGACATATTTTTACTTTATTTTTTGGGTGAGTAAAACTCCTCTTTTCAAATTTTCTTTCAGAGGCTAGTTCATCAGCTTCTGGGAATCCAGATCTCATATCTGAGGTTTCCAGAAGGTTTTGACCCCTCAAATCTTCTCCAAAATGGAAAATTCCTTCGCACAAACCTTATTTAAGGTGTCTAGAACAACTTTCATTCTCTGAGTTTATCCAGATTATGAAGTTTTAAGACCCTTGAATACATTTCAAAATCAAAGGTCCACTGCCTTTTTCATTCTGGCAGAAATGGCTCTCAACTTCAAAAGGTCTTTTGAGTACCAAATCTCAATCCAAAAATCCCCGAAAAAAATCATGGAATCAGTTTAAAGTCTTGAAAAGATATCCCTATTTTTACTTTTCTGAGTTTCAAAGTATTTTGGCCAAAACAAACACACACACACACACACAAATGATTTTCAGCTTGGAAGACTCGTTTACGAGGCATTCCGGAGTGCACACTAACGTCCTTCCCGGCGTGTAACATGACCTCCGAACCTAAATCTCTGATCTCGGGCTTTTTCAAAGTTTTGGCCCTCAAAATTAAAATGGCGTGGCGACTCCGTTTCGTTGATTTTTCAAACAAAAATGGGAAAATTTTCGATACAATCACACATCATCACGAGTGGCGACTCATTTGGGGACTAAGCTTTTTTTTAAAAAAAATGGTATTTGGTATATTGGTGGAAACCACTAAATTTCCCGTTATCGCCTCCTAACACGAGTCGGGGATAAATTGTGGTCTAACAATCCCACGTACCGGTATCACCGTTTTCAAAAAAAAGCTTTTGAGGGTCAAGCTTCCGTCCCGGTTTTGAAAATCATTTTTGTGTGTGTGTTGATTTTTGCACGGTTTTCATGTTGTTTTGGCCGCCTCGGAGAAAGTCAAAATTTTATTTGTCGGAATAATGTCCCTAACTGTCGGAATTTTCGTGCTTATGTGCTCATTAAAAATTTCAAAAAAAAAAAATTCAAAAAAAAAAGGATTTTCAAAAAAAAAAAAAAGAAAATTTTCAAAAAAAAATCATGCATCATATTTTTAAGACACATAAAAAAAAAATCTCTATTTTACTCAGAAAAAGAATATAGGCGCTTGCACACTACGCGCACGTGACCGTACCTTTGCACACTACGTCCTTAACAGGGAAATCCTTGTCGCGGTCCGTTTGGTCTTATTACGCCTCTCGGATGAGCACGGGACTACCCAGACATCCCATGGAGCCTCGTGTCGACCATGCGCTTGTCCGTGACACACTTTGTCAGAGACCCGGTTGGTTTTTAGTACAGTGCATTGTCATGCCACTGTCCGTGTATAGACCTTTCCTTTCAAGCCTTTGTCGGCATACCGACTCAATATCTTTCGGGGACCCTTATCGGTCGAAGTTACGCCGGTTTTCCGCCGCGGACTTTGACCAAGATATTGACCGGCGCCTTGACTTCGGCTCGGCGGCACAAATTATACAACGACTCCCGGCATTGACAGCTTTGAGTCATCAAGGATTAATGAATATTCCATGCCTAATTACGGCTTAGCGACGACAAGTCAAGATCAATCGTGGACATTTATCGGTCCAAATCATGCCGACTTTTCGTCGAGCCCTCGGACATGATCTTGACTTTCGACGTCGGCTTTGTCCGTAATTTACATCGAATGCTCGTTAAGACTCGATTACCCGCCGGACTTTTAGGATCGTTTTTCTTTCGGTCGGTGGGACCCGCTTGCCCTATAGGACCCTCGCCAGGCGTCCACCTGGGAGGTCGAAATACGGGTGGAATACGAGGGGCTTATAGACGTAGTGACGGGGCCCGGCTGATCCGGGAATCGAGTAGCTTGCGAAAAAGAAGAGCAATCTTTTCCAACCGATTAGGTTAATAAAACATGTTTTAAGTAAACGTGAACAAATAAGCGCATGTTGCATGAGCCTAAAGCCCAAACACCTACCCTCCTTCCATTCCCGGACATCGAACCTTCGTGTCCTTTCCCCCTTGACTCCTCACAAAGCTTGGTTTCGGGCACCGGGTCACCGTTTGATCGAGTTGGGAAGAGTCAGCGCATCGTCGGCTTCACCGTTTGTTCCGACTCCGGGTTTGAGAATGTACGCATCGGCCGGTAATGATGGGGATAACGTCACTCCGCCTCCGGGACCCCTCGAGACGAGCAACGGTGGAATCGGTTAGCGAACGAGATGAGGTTACGACGGGAAGCACGGCTAAACGGCCTTATGGAGGCTATTAAGAGTCACGGTGCTGGCCGCCGGCCTCAATCCGAGATGGCACCTTCACCGTGGAAGAAGACGAGGATGCCAACCCCACTCTCGGTCGCCACGACTACACCGGGATGCCGCCACCCACCTCCTATGGTGCCGCTACGAGAACCCATGCTCCTCGATTTTCGGGTCGGCCCGGCTCCCAACCACGAGACCACCGGATCCGTGCGGCCGATGGCACAAATCGGTGGGGGCAAAATCGGTACGGAATGTCTTCTCATGGTTGGGGCTATCTCGGAATGCCACGGCTAATCGGGATCCCGCCTCGGTTCGGAACCGATCAATCCGGACCTTCACGGCAACGGCCGCGGTTCGGAATGCCGCCGCAAGTTGGTTACGGGCCACGATCGGGAGCCCCTCCTCGGAAACGGTACTAGTTCATTTGCTCCTCACACAAATCCATTCCTCACTCGAGACTTCTATGGGTTACCAGGCCTCCATCCCGGTGTCATCCGAATCACCGGGACCGCAGTACCCGGGTTACACACCTTCACCACGAGCGGCCATGCAATTCAACAATCGGGACGGCGGCCGCACTCGAAGCCTACTTACGGGCCCCACTCTGGAAATCCAAGTTATCCGGCTACATCGGGGCTGCCTCCACCTACTTTGCCGGTTGAAAATCAACGGCAAGCCGCAAGGTTCTACCCTTTTGCTCGAGGCTCCTACTCATGCTCCCAGGGTAACTCGGCCCGGGACGGAGTTTTCACCTACGTCCGGATCGGCCGTTCCCTCCACCCGTCTGCCTCCGGTGGTAGCTCCTCTCTCTAGCTCGGCCACTAGCTTGAATGCCATGGTTCCACCACAAGACCCTCATCGGCTGGTTCATGGAACAACACAAGGAAATGAAAGCGCGAGTCGGCTGAGCCCGCTGCCAAGAAGTACGCCTTCCGGCCTACGGACCGGACTCCATTGTTCCTCTTGCCCCACAAATTCGTGATGCCTAATCTGGATCTCTTTGATGGGACCGCATGTCCGAAAACCCATTTGGACACGTATACCTTGGCGATGAAAGCCGAAGGATGTACCAATCGGCGGTTGGCGATTATTTGATCTATCCTTGAAGTCCGGTGCCTTAAAGTGGTTCTTAGTTTGAAACACGAAGCCGGGGCTACATGGGACCAGATTACCAATGCCTTCACGAGAGAAATATAAGGCCAACTTGGAATGGGAAACAAATAGGGTTGACCTACAAACAACGGTGCGGCGTCTGATGAGAATGTTGGGGACTTTTACAAGCGGTGGAATGCGAAACTCGGTGAAATGGCCATCCCTCCTTCCGAAGAGGAACAAGCTGGACATCTTCCGGTCATGCTTGAAACCACATCGAGAGCCTCCCTCGGTCACTTCCCATACTCGAGACTTACGGGCCATGGTTAACTCTGCGGCTAAGTTTGAAAAGGCCTACTGATCGGCAAGCCATTCTTGCACTGCCTACGAGATATCGGGCTCCTCCTGCAAACACTTTGCCCACTGCTCTGCTAAAGGCAAAGAGATGATTAACTATGCGGGACGGGAATGTAACAACACGACTCCTTTTGCTCCCGGAAAACCAGTAGAGCCCGGACCGCGGGTCATGAATCTCGAAAACTTTGGAATGCCTACGAATGACATCTTTAGGGGCGGTGAAAGAAGGCTTGCTACGGCCTTTGGAGAATTTCCAACCCGGGAATCCGAATGCTCCCGTGGATACTACAAAGTATTGTGCTTTTCATCAAGCTCACGGACATCGGTGACAAGCTGCTTTACTACGAAAAAGGCAATCCGGGGGCTAATAGAGCAAGGAAAGTTGGAAGGCCCCGAAGGGCCTAACACGATCAAAAATCCTTTGCCAAGGAACCATAATCGGTGAATATGATTGAATGCGGAGAATCTTCGCACGCCCGTGAAGATGCTTGATGAAGGTCCCCAAATACCCGTGGCCAACCTCGTCGAGGATCCTGAATTCGGATTCCCCCTCGGCCTTGAGGATATTGAGCGAATCAACCCATCTTGGTCTCATGTCGGAGACTCCTTGCAAGAATACGAGGCCCGCTATTTCTCGGATAAAGGGAAAAGGCCGATACCGAAGAGCTGGGGCTGTTACATTCCGTTCAAAATATGAAAGGACCATTTACACAAGATGGTTAGAACAATCGAGAAGAATCGAACAAGAAAGCTTCCGGCGGGCGCTGTCTTGGGGCTTATCGGCAAAGAGGCCGAAGAGCATGCGGAGCTAGTACACTTACGCAAATTGGCTTTGGGAGAGCCCGAATATGATCCGAGAACAGTGAAGAATCGGAAGAGGAGGATTCCTTCTATATCCTACACAGTGTCAAATACGTGCCACCTCCTCTCACTCTTCCCCCGCAATTTACGGGAGGAGAAGGCTGAGTCACAATTGCCACTTAGGGAATGGGAACATATGACAATTTTGCGGTTGCACGCACCCATATTCCCCCAACGGGTTTGATCGGCGTTCCCTCTCGGCCGAAATCCCGGTAGTATGGGAAGATGATTCGATGGCAGCGACGATGATGATGATGACGAGTGAAGAGTCAGCGAGGCCCCGATCCGGAAACAATGCGGAACAATCATGCGAGAAATGAGCCCGTGGGAGCCGGGCACAATGGCTGGTTATCGGCAAGCGACGACGAAGAAACTTCGGAAGACGAATATGAGACCGAGGACATGAAGGCCATGAAGTTTCATGGATGCGAGCACGTGGATGTCTTAGAATTCAACAAGCCTACCATGCTTTGGGGAAAGGGTTTTCGGGTGTCCGATCCGGGCGATAGTCGAAGATCGATCGAAAGAGGAAAATTAACTCCCATCCGCCCAAATGAGAAAATAACCATGGTTAGATCAAATCCACCCCAGAACAAAGTAACACTCCTTGTCGGGGTTACCCAAGAAGAGGTCACCTTCCCCGAATGTATGTCGGCTTTCGGAGAAGTCCTAGAGCGGCATGATGCGGATGCGCCTCCCAGCAGAAGTATAATCATCTCCAACTACTGAGTATTACGAGAAGGGAATCAGAATGGCTGCACTATACCGGGGATGAAATCGAAAAGCCGCCGAGCCCCGACAATAGCGACTCTTGTTGCATGATAACTATGAGCAAGGCCGGCCATGAGAGTGAATCTGAGGACGCCCTAGCTCGTGGGCCATCCGAGGGCAACAACACAACCCCAGCCAAAAGCACGTGACTTGGGAAGCGGTTATAAAGGGCCGCCCGGGGAAGGAGCCGGTGCGGCTCGGCCCCTCACTGTCGCTAGACTCCAGTCGAGGCCGGTGGCCAATAGCGAAAGGGCTCCCCGTTGACCTTAGCGGCATTGAAGAAATCCGGTCAAGAGACGGCGGATGAGGAAGTTAATCTGTTGACCCGCTGCAGGCGAGATCTTCCAAGGAAATCCCAAGGCGAGATAAGAAGGCCACGAGATCAAGCACCGAAAGAAGATCGCCGCCCCTATGCTAAGGCAGTGAAATTCCGAGATCCCGAAAAAGAGGATCCCGTGCTCACCCGGTTGAAGCAAACACGAGGCCAACATTTCCCTCTGGTCTCTACTCACCTCGTCCTATCCCCATGTGAAAGTTTGGAAGAAAGCACAGCTCGCACTCTCGTGCCTATTGATGCTACTCCCGATGATGTGGTACGGTGATTGGAAACATCCACTACGGGAACATAATCACTTTCACGAGATCTCGACCTCCCTCAATTTGGGGCGACCATAACGAGCCTCTCTTCATCACGGTCCGAGTTGGATGAACGACGCCTCCCTCGGGTCCTGGTTGATAATGGAGTCCAGGAATGAACATTCTTCCGGCAAAGATCATGAGCTTGCTTGATATCAAGACTACGAGACTTGAAGCCTTCTTCCCTCACGATCAAAGCTTACGACTCAACATCCGGCGAGTCCTTGGAGTCGCCACTTTAGACCTCTGGTTTGGACGAGAAATTGATACTGTGGAATTCCGGGTTATTGACATCCCGATTACTTTCAATGCCTGCTTGGAAGGCCTTGGCTCCATCAAGTCAAAGGGTCGCCTCAAGCCTCCACCGGTGTGTGAAATTCGTCTCGAATGGGGATCGACGACCATTTACGGAGATTTAGTCACTTTAGAGGGCACGGATACGGGCGGAATACCTATTACGGAAATCAAACATGACGAGGAAGGTCACATGCTAACGGGCTTCACGGTCGAGCCTCCCAAGGCCCAAGTGTGCAACATAGATCGACGGTCACTCGGGATAAAATCCCACCGGTCTTGAAAATGATGAGAAAAATGAGCTATCTACCTGGCCTCGATGCAGGAAAGCACCAACAAGGAACTCACAAACTCATCGAGGTGAAAGGACGAGAATACTCGCCACGGCACAGGATATGAGGCCTCCTCGGTGGACCTTTGCAAAGGAAAAAGATTTGAAGGCTGCCACGGGAAAGGTCCGGTCGGACAACCACTAAATCTCTCCCCTTCGGTCCTAATTTGGGTGACTACTTTGTAAAGGGTCCCACACAACCGGGAAACATCACGAGCCCGCTCCTACGGCGGGATGGCTAAAGCTACGGGATAGCCTCAACAAGTTCGGAGGAACCAAGGCTAACCCGGTCCGTAGAATGTTCTGGACCTACCCAGATACACAGGGCTACCAGCTACCATGAAGAGTGAGTATACCTTCGGGCGTGCGACACTGGTGGAACAGGTTCGAGAAGCTCACAACCACTATTCCTACGCCGAGGAAGATCCGAAACACGAATTCGAATTGACGGTGCCAAAAGCTAAGGCCACGAAGTCTTTTCGAGATGATTGGGATGGTCCGATTATGCAACAGATTATTCGGGAAGAGATCCAGTGCCGGACACTGATTGATCTCGGCTCGGTCCAAGAGATGATAGCGGCAATTGAGAAAGGAAAACAAAAACAGGCCACGGTTCGAGTCATGAGGCCACCAATAGCGATGCCGCTAAAATTGGGAAAACCTCTCGGGCCGTCCGCGACCGAGGAAGAAATGATCACCAAGCTTGGATTGGTCCCCGTCCCTTTGTGTCAATCTAGGACAAGTCCCCCGAGTCTCTCTTTGTTAAGATCGAGTCTCTAGGGTCGTCCAGACGGCCTTACGCTGAAGACTACGAGTGCAGTAGCAAGCGTTGTATCCCTTTTCGTTTTCAATGAAATGACGAACCTTTACGAGTATCCCTCGATTGTCACTTTAACTAATGATGAATTAATTAATAAAAAAAAATTTTTAATAATAATTCATTAGATAAAAACGAGACACATTAAACAAAAAAAAAAATCAAACAACAAAAAAATCTTTAAGCGGGTTGTCAGGAAAGAGGAAAATCGAGCCCAAGTGCCGAAGAGATTTTGACGAGTGTGAATTTGGGAGCTGCGGAAGAGCCTAAAGAGACGCGAGATTGGTGATTTCTTTGAAGGAATCGGAAAGGATGCTCTGCAAAGTCCTACAAAATCCTCAATTCAAGGAAAGTTGCCCTCTTCACCAAAGAAAACATCATGAGCAGATATGGGTTGCCGGTAGAAATCATCTCGAGATAATGGATCCCACTTCGAAGGGGAATGTGAAAAGCTATTTGGCGGAATTCCGAATAACCCGTCACAAGTCATCTCCTACGGGCCCCAAACCAATGGAGCCGTCGAAGCGGCAAACAAGACTCTGGAAAATATCATCAGGAAAATGGGCATCAGGCGGAGATTGGCCCGAAGTTACACACGGCACTCTGGGGCTACTGAGAACATCGGTCGGAACGGCAAGGCGGGAAACACCGTTTGCCCTCACATACGGAATGGAAGCCGTACTCCCAATCGAGCTAGAGATCCCTCGCTCAGGTATCTTCTTTGGAAAGCCGGATCAACGAGGTCGAATGGCTCCCGGAATCGCCATGACGAATTGGCCACTGCTAGATGAGCGCCGGCGAAGGCCATGGAACACATCCGAGCCTACCAAGGAAGAATGGCGGAGCCTTCGACAAGAAAGTAAAGCATCGGGAGATCCGAGAAGGTGATCTCGTTCTAAAAGAAAAGCCCCGATCCGTATCAACCCCCTCGGCAAATGGGAGCTGTATGGGTCGGGCCATATGTCGTCCGAGAAGATCTTCTCAGGAGGAGCTCATGCAACTTGCGGACCTCGACGGGAATCCCTTTGTACACCCGGTGAATGGTGACAAGGCTGCGCGAGATACTACGCGTAAAAAAAAAAAAAAAAAAAAGAAAAACAAAAAAAAAGAGTGCTAAAAGAGTAATACCCAACTAGGTTAGAAACCCGAAAAGGGCGGCCTAGGTAAAAAACGGGGTTGCACCAAAAAAAAAAACAAAAAAACAAAAAAAAAAAACAAAAAAAAAAAAAAAAAAAACAAAAAAACAAAAAAAAAAAGTGCTAAAAGAGTAATACCCAACTAGGTTAGAAAACCCGAAAAGGGCGGCCTAGGTAAAAAACGAGGTTGCACCAAAAAAAAAAAAAAAACAAACAAACAAAAAAAAAAAAAAAAAAAAAAAAGGGGTTCACCGGGTTGAACTACGAAGACTGAGCTCCTCAAAATGAGGAACGTAGGCGGCGGAAACGGTTCGGTCTAAAGCACAAATAAAAGCCATACTTTGGCATCAATACAATTAATCGAGACCATGAAAGCGTCTCGAAAAACTCTAAAGCAATTCAAATATTCATTACAAGTTAAAAGCTCTTTGATGAGTCTAAGCCCGATTCATTCCTACAAGCGGCAACTTTGCTAAAAGAAAACTAAGATACATAATCAAATTAATGTGTATGCCATGACAAGAAAGGGATACTCGGAAACCTCGGAGTCACTCCAAGCCACTTGTGCGGCCTCTCCCCTCTTCTTCCCCCTTCGAGTCTTCTTTTACGAACGGGAAAAATGTCGGTGTTCCTCCTACCAAGCTGCTGGTATAGGGAACGGGATCTATCAAACCGGCCTCTGTCGGGGCCTTAGTAGCCACTAGCGTCATCCCTCATCTCCTGTAACCTAGGCGGTAGCATAGGAGCCCTCCTCTCCTGTCTCTTGACGTAAGCCTCATAATCGGTCACGGCGTCTCCGCTCTGTCATGAGGGTTGGCCCTCGCCTCGGCCCTCCTCCTCTCGAAGCAGTCGGGTCCTCCGCACCCACAATGGCCTCACGCCGTCTCAAAATAGCCACTGAGTCTCTCCCGGATGCCTCTCGTACCAATCCAGTACCAAGTGGTCGGGAACACCGGTCTTGGACGCTGAGAATAACCCGAGGAGGAAAGGCATCATACCTCCATGCTCGGGAAAGAAATGGAAACAACGAGGGATCATCCATAGAAGCAGGAGCCACCACCACAGTGGCTATATCATCAAAGCCCTCCAAAGGAACTGCTCCGAGCCAAAGCTGTCTCGAACTAAAGCCGGAATATAGAAGCTAGGCGAAAGCCCGGAAGCATGACCACGGGAGACCCGTCTGAAGCACTCTGCGAGTCTCCACCCGCCGATGAGGCACCGAGCCATCGATATCTTGATGCTGGCGACCCGCCATCCAGCGCTCCCACGAGCCACGATCATCAAAATCTACATCAACACCTCTCTGGCAAAAGTCGAGGCACGATCATATCGAGAGGTTTCCCGAAGAACCCCCAAACGCTCCATCGGCCACGGGGTCAAGAGGAACGGGCTGCCCCCGTGCATATACCGCCTTCCGGTAGCTAATGCATCGAGAGCATGAAAAGTCTCCCCCAGAATCAAAGGAACGACATCTACGCCGGGCGACGGTGAACGACAACATCCGGCCAAAGGCCGATGGCGGATCCCGAAGGAATAGACCATGAACGGGGTGCCAAACATACAAAGTGCAAAGGCATCCCAATAGGCATCATCCACCAAGCCTAGGCCCCTAAATGCTATCGGGAAGGCCGGAAATATCAAAATGATCGGGACCGCGGATCATACCTTGCGCTTCCTCAGGGAAAGATGAAGGAGGACGCACAATCTGTCAACAAAAGAAGCCCCTCGGGCAAAGGAACCGCTATCTCTTCCACCTCAGGACCTCAAGCAAGGCCCGAAATTCTTCCACGGTCGGAACAATCTCGTTGAAGGAAAGGCAAAAGACATGCCTTCTAGTGTCCCAAAATGAGGAAGAAGCCCTCAAAAGCTCATAATCCGGAATCAATTCCTTGAGAGACCATAAGCACTTCACCTTGTACCTTTCTTCAAAGAAGGACCTCCTCTCATGCATAATCTCCGGGACCAATCCTTGAACTTGTTGAAGAATGACATTTGGGATTCTTGGGACAATTTTGATGGAGCTTTTCTAAAGTTTTCCATGGTTTTCCTCTCTTTCTCCCGAAAATGGTTTGTTTGAATTTGGAGGTTGAAGAGGATATTTGAATTTGAAATAAAGCAAGACCAGTCTGAACCAAAATTAAAGGACAATGTCGAGATGCGGTCCCCATCCGCGCGGATAGGATTGCTTTCCATCGAGAAAAATCTGCAACGGTCAAGTGCTACACGAAAGAGGAATATTCCGTCCCGGTTGCTCGAAACACATTGCAAAAAAAAAAACCCTCCCAAACCGAGTCCATATACCAAACACCCTTGCAAAAAAAAAAAAACCAAGGCTCATGCAACACTTTGCATTCATCTTGCATTGCATTCATAAAATAAAATCCTAAATTATTACATTCCAAAAAAAAAAAAAAGAGTGTGCATAAAAAAAAAAAAACAAACAAACATAAATAAAATCCTAAATTATTACATCAAAAAAAAAATGTGCATAAAATTTGTACAAATCTAAATCTCAATCTCAAATCTCAAAAAAAAAAAAAAATCAATCGGAGTCTCCGGCGCCGATGTACGCCCCGGCCCCTCTTGCGACTCGGGCCCGCCTCCTCGGGAGCCACGAAAATCTCGGGCTCGAGAATCGTCCTCGTCTCCGAGAAAGAGGCTCATCGGGACCAGCCGGCACGCTACGATAGGGCAAGCCGAGATCTGCGAAAAAATCGTATCCGAAGGTGAAGGCGTCGGACTCTGGACGTACGAAGACGACCCGCCATGCTTGCCATACGTGTCCACTGCCCGTGTGGATCCCGAGAATGACGTGATCCGAAGCGGCACCGCGCGGGGATCAAGGAGAGGAGACGAGAGGAGTCTCTGAAGAAGTCTACGAGCGAATAGGGAAGCCTCCCGTCGACGGGCGCCGGCCGTGGTCGCCTCGCTCTAGCTGAGGAGCCGCATGGCGACCATCCTCTGATGAATCTCTTGGCCCCGATCACTTGCTTCGTCAGCTTCTCGACGACCACCTCCGAAAACTGCACAAAAGCAAAAGCGTCAAAAAAAAAAGAAGTGATGCTAAAGATGATGAAACAAAAGAAAGAAAGGAAGAGGCAGAAGCGTAAAAAGCCATACCTTCATACCCGGACGAGGCCGGAAAGCTCGTGGAAGTCGCTCGGGCTGAGGGATCTGCACCCTCAATCGGACCCCATCCTGGATATAGGAAAAATCCGTCAGGGTACCGCGGGATCCCAAGCCCCTCCTATCCAGAACACGAGGCATCCTCGGCCTCCTCAAGACGAATGTCGCATATGGCTCAATCGCCACGAAATCCGAGAAGTCTTGGCCGGCTCGGTAATCATCCCAGTCACGGACCGATCGCTCGGAGTGCATCATATCGGCGGGAGGCTCCACCGGTGTCCTCAAAGGCGAGTTCACGCCATGCGGCGCGTCACCCTCTCTCCCGAGATAATATGCATCGCGAGTCGGACCTCTCGAGAATCCTCCATTGCCACGGTCAAATCTCGGCGCCCTTCGAGTGCGCCACCTCGAAGCGATCCCGGGGGAAGAATATCATCCCCTCATCTGTCTCGGCCTCCGTCGAAGGAAGGCAATCCGCGTACACGAGAGTCGTACGCCCCCTGGAGCTTATCTTCTCCCGGGCATGCTTGGACCAAGGCGCATGGCCGGATACGCCCGGCGTACTCCGCCAGTGCCGCCACATCGTGACGATGGAAAAACTCCAACGCCCATACTGCGAAAGGTAAAAATCCAATCAATCCGGTCTGAAAAGAAAAGTGCGTGCTCAAAAAAAAAAAAAAAGAGGAAAAGCAAAAGAGAGCTTATACCTCCGGGGCAAACTCAAAGCGGTACAAAGAGCTTACGGCCTTCATTTGTACCTATCGGAGAACAAAGTAAAGCTGCCGGCCCGGCCTCTCCCCACGAGACATCTCAGGCCGTCTCCATGTCCTCCAAGGACCTCGGCAAGGCAAAGGCTGCCGTCCCCTCGGCATGCCCAAGAGGGTGCTCGAAAAGGCAAACCACAAGAAGGCCACAGCAATCGATCGGCGCCTATCCTCTCCTCCCGGCCTCGTAACTCACGATGGTCTCCACGATCTTACCGTAGACCACGGCATACTCCATCCCCATCCCCTTTTTGGGAATAGGGGAAAATCCCGAAGAGCACAACGATCGGCATCGGCGTAGCCATCTCGCCACTCAATGCTTTGCGTCCATTAAAGAGACAGGCCCGTAATCGCGGCGTAATCGGAGGGCGTAACAGTAGCCTCGCCCCGGAAGAAGTGAAAGGTGTGGGTCGCGTCCCACAGTCTTTGCGCGAGCAAACATCAAGCCCTTGCTCTTAGGGAACTTGACCAGTCCCCTCGAAGCACTCGACGAACTCCCAGCCCCGTCTCGACAACAATCTGTCTCGGACTCGGCAAAGCTCCTCGGCCCGCATTCAGAAGCCGGTCCCACAAGTCAACCACGGACTCCACCGATCCTCGAGTCTTCATTTTTGTTCAGCTGCTCCGTCACAAAACGGTTTCCGCCCTGCAAAAAAAAAAAGAGAAAGAGAAAATGTCAAAAAAAAATTGCATTTGCATTTGCACAAAAAAAAAGCATACACATGCATTAAAAAAAAAAAATTTCGACAGCATAACAGCATACAATGAGCATAGCCCCATTTTTCTCACGGAAAAGACAGTTTTCAGCAACTCCCAATGCATTCATCAAAAAAAAAAAAAAAGATGCATTCCTACGGAAGTAAAAACTCCGTCCCATTTTCATAAAATAACATGCATACCATCCATCATCTCAAAAAAAAATTTTGCATACATGCATATCATCCATCTTACATGCAACGGGAGGAAAAATCCGTCCCACTTTTCAAAAAAAAAAATCCTAAACATACATACATCCCATATTGGCAAAATGCCCATTCTTTCCAAACAAAATACATGCATTGCATCATTCATCAACATGCAATATTCAATTTCAAAAAAAAAAAAATCAAAAATCACAATTTTCGAATTTTCACATGCAATTTTCGAATTTAAAAAAAAAAAAAAAAAAAAAAATGGCGAAAATGCCAATTCTTTTCCCAAGCAAAATGCACATTTTGGATTACTCACATAATCATCAAGATTCAAAGACAATGAACATCAATATTCAATTTCAAAAAAAAAAATTCAAAAATCACCCAAAATTCAAATTTCAAACAAGAAATCAACAAAGGGATCAAAGGGTTTCAAAGTATACCGTTCGGAGATTCGAATCCGAAGCCCAATGTTGCCAAGCATCGGGGTAATGCTCCTCCGCAACCGATTGCGAAAGATTGTAATGCCTCCTCATCCGGACGAGCTCCAATCGTCTCTCCGCCACCGGGCCACGTCCTTGGCCTTGAAAAGCGCCTTCCCGTGTTCCATTGCTCAAAAAATCGAAGAAATCGGAAGATTTTGAAGCTTTTCTTGGTCAACAATGGCCTCTCCTCGGTTCTCTCTCTCTCTCCCTCGTAAGTGCAAAAAGCTGAAAGCTGAATGGGGAAGAAGAAAAGGGCGTTGGCCCTAATTAATACCCACGACTTTCGGCTCCTATCCGCGCGGATAGGATTGCGAGTCAAAATGACCCTTTTGCCCCTTAAAATTTCGGGACTCTGCAATTCGAGTCCCAATTTGACAGAGTTAACCAAAGTTAACCAAAGTCGACCCCTTGTCAAGAAAATCATTCCCCGGCGGTCAAACGTAAGACCGATCTCCCGAGAAAGATAACGGATCCCGTATCTTTCATCAAAATCATTCCGGCGGTAAAACGTAAGCCGAGTGCCCGAGAAAGATAACGGATCCGTATCTTTCATCAAAATCATTCCCGGCGGTAAACGTAAGACCGAGTGCCCGAGAAAGATAACGGATCCGTATCTTTCATCAAAATCATCCCGGCGGTAAAACGTAAGACCGAGTGCCCGAGAAAGATAACGGATCCGTATCTTTCATCAAAATCTTCCGGCGGTCGAAGCGTAAGGCCGAGTGCCCCGAGAAAGATAACGGATCCCGTATCTTTCATCAAAATCCTTCCGGCGAGTAAAACGTAAGACCGATCTCCCGAGAAAGATAACGGATCCCGTATCTTTCATCAAAATCATTCCGGCGGTAAACGTAAGACCGAGGTGCCCGAGAAAGATAACGGATCCCGTATCTTTCATCAAAATCCTTCCGGCGGTCAAACGTAAGGCCGAGGTGCCAGAGAAAGATAACGAGATCTCGTATCTTTCATCAAAATCCTTCCCGGCGGTAAACGTAAGACCGAGTGCCAGAGAAAGATAACGAGATCCGTATCTTTCATCTTTCATCAAAATCCTTCCGGCGGTAAAACGTAAGACCGAGTGCCCGAGAAAGATAACGGATCCCGTATCTTTCATCAAAATCCTTCCGGCAGGTCAAACGTAAGACCGATCTCCCGAGAAAGATAACGGATCCGTATCTTTCATCAAAATCATCCCGGCGATCAAACGTAAGGCCGAGTCTCCCGAGAAAGATAACGAGATCTCGTATCTTTCATCAAAATCCTTCCGGCGGTAAAACGTAAGACCGAGTGCCCGAGAAAGATAACGAGATCCCGTATCTTTCATCAAAATCTTCCGGCGGTAAAACGTAAGACCGATTTCCCGAGAAAGATAACGAGATCCCGTATCTTTCATCAAAATCATCCAACGGCGAGTCAAACGTAAGACCGATTTCCCAGGACGAATACGTCGATTTTCCCCAAAGGCTAACGAAATCCCGGCAAAGTTAACGGAATCCCAAAAGCCAGCGAAATCTCGAGTAGTACTCGAACTACGAAAGGGCTTGATTCCCACTAGGGATACGTAGGTAGCCTATCATTAGGTCCGGCCCTCGACCAAACGGTCACCCTCTCCTTCGGCGGCGACAAAGTCCACCGAAAGGCCATTTCAAATTAAGGTCAGGCGCCTAAAAGCCATCATCAAGGTCGAGGCACCTAAAAAGCCATCATCATCAAGGTTCGAGGCACCTAAAACGCCATCTCCAAGGCTCGAGGCACCTGAAACGCCATCTCTCAAGGTTCGAGGCACCTAAAACGCCATCTCAAGGTTTGAGGCACCTAAAACGCTATCACTAGGAAGCGATAAATCGCAAAAATCCCCAGCGAGCGGATAGCCATCGAAAATGGTCATTCCTATCCCCGGCGAGCGGATAGCCATCAGGACCGAAAATGGTCATCTCTTATCCCAGCGAGTTTCTTTCCGGCAACCCATTGTAGAACTCGCTCATCGGGTTCGAGGCACCTAAAACGCCATCATCTCCGAGGGTCAAAGACCCGAACTACGGCAGCTTGATTCCCATTCGGGATACGTAGGTAGCCTATCGCTAGGTTCGGCCACCCGATCACTCGATCATCACTGCCAAATATGGAGCCTTACTCTTATCGACGACCCCGCTTCCTTGAAAGCGCCGTCGCCGAGGGCTCTGTAAGTGCTCCAATTTGAGCTTGTTAGAATTTTCGTTAAAAAATTAACGAAAGTTATAACATTTCTAACAATTCCTAACAATTCTAACCTTTCTAACAAAGTGAGGGTGAAATGGGCATTGTTACTTAAGGTTAAACCTCAAAAAGAATCTCAAAAAGAAAAACAAAAGGAATAAAACCATAAATAGAAATGGCTGGAAACATAAGCTGGTTTGTTAATTTGAATTTCAAAAAGAAATATTCCTCTTGTCCAAAGCTGGAAGCTGCATTTAATGAACAGTGCACGCCGAGGGTTCTGTCCGCGCGGATGGGATTGCAATTTCAGAGGGCTATAAATTGAGCCCTCCGGTCACAAAAATAAGGAGCCACAACACATTTTGCACCGAACCTGCGGCGAAATATAGAGAGAAAACAGTGAGAATTCACTTGAATTGTCACCATTTTCTCTCCAATCTTTCCCAATTCATACTCATACACTCACTCTCATATTGAAGTTCTAAACACTCATACACTCAAGCCAAACACTCAAGAACACAAGGAAGATTGGTAAACCCTCCTTCTCCTAACCCTAAATCTCATCCATGCATGCATCTTCAAACTACAAAATGTAGTTCCTTCATCTTCTTGCTCTAGATCTAAGAAGATCACCATGGAAGACCATCTCCATGGATGATCTTCTACAAAGATCAACATTATTCTCAAGTTCTCTTACTTTCTTGCAAAGAAAACTCATTTTCAAAACCCTAAAAACCATTTTCAAGCATAAAATCTCATTTTAAAAGGATAAAAATCCCCTTCCCAAGCAAATGAAATGCTTAGTCCTAATGTACCCCAAGGATGGTTTGGTATAGTTGATTCACCACTAAAATGTCTAGTGATCACTAACCAAAACCTAGGGAAATGGGGACAAGCATGGATGCAAAACCCCCTTTAAAATCATATTCTCCTTCTTGGGAAGTTGCTGTCCAGTAGCAATTTTCCCAGACCTCAGTCCATTGTCTTAATTTTTGGACATAGATGAACTTGGAATTTGGTGTTGACTACAAAACACTTTTTGTAGCCAACATCCAGAGCTTTCCAGAAATATTTTTACTTTATTTTTTGGGTGAGTAAAACTCCTCTTTTCAAATTTTCTTTCAGAGGCTAGTTCATCAGCTTCTGGGAATCCAGATCTCATATCTGAGGTTTCCAGAAGGTTTTGACCCCTCAAATCTTCTCCAAAATGGAAAATTCCTTCGCAAAAGTCTTAATTAAGGTGTCTAGAACAACTTTCATTCTCTGAGTTTATCCATATTATGAAGTTTTAAGACCCTTGAATCCATTTCAAAATCAAAGGTCCACTGCCTTTTTCATTCTGGCAGAAATGGCTCTCAACTTCAAAAGGTCTTTTGAGTACCAAATCTCAATCCAAAAATCCCCCAAAAAATCATGGGATCAGTTTAAAGTCTTGAAAAGATATCTCTATTTTTACTTTTCTGAGTTTCAAAGTATTTTGGCCAAAACACACACACACACACACACAAATGATTTTCAGCTTGGAAGACTCGTTTTACGAGGCGCGTCGGGTGCACACTAACGTCCTTCCCGACGCGTAACATGACCTCCGAACCTAAATCTCTGATCTCGGGCTTTTTTCAAAGTTTTGGCCCTCAAAATTAAAATGGCGTGGCGACTCCGTTTCGTTGATTTTTTCAAACAAAAATGGGAAAATTTTCGATACAATTCACACATCATCACAGTCCCGTTAGAAGCTTCACATTTCCTAAAATGGCAAATAATCTTTACTATTTCACCCACTCATTCTCTCTCATATTTCACTTTTATACTCACAACACTTTTCAAATTTACTATTTTCTCCACTCATTCTCTCTCCTATTTTACTTTTACACTCACAACACTTTCTCCACTTATCTTTTTTCTTAATGTGCGTGCCCTTCAAAGGGGTGAACCTTTTATTGGGACGGAGGAAGTATTTTCTTAATCCCCATTTTACCATTATTCTTTTTTCGTAACTCCAATCCAACCCATTAATCATATACATAATTAATAATACTTATAATTCATAACCCATCTCCTATCCTATTTTTACCCAATGTTCGAAATAAAAAACTTAAGTAATCATGACGAATGATTTTTTAATTGATTTAGGTACAAACATTTTTCTAAAATCAGTTTTTTGAAAGATTCTAAAATCGTTCAGAAACTTAATTATATATAATAGTAATTATTATTTTAAGATACACTCGTTAAATAAATGATCCTAATATAATAAAAGAGAAAAATAAATAAATCAAATTGGAGTACACATAAATAAAAAAGAAAAAATACCCAATTTAAATATTTTTTTGAAAGAAAGAGTATACTCCTATATAAACCCTAAACCTTTTTTTTTTAAGGAGTATACTAAATAATTAAAAAAATGATCATTTATTTATAATTGGTTTTGCTGTAAAAAAACTTAAGTCATCTGCAAAAAGAAATAATAATTAAAAAAGAAAATAGGAAGGAGAAAATGAAAAAGGAGGGTGGGAGGATTTGGGCCGTTGAATCACTTTTCTAAAAAAAATAAAAAATTAAAAGATTCTAAAATCGTTCAAAAACTTAGGAATACATAATAGTAATTATTATGTTAAAGTACACTCCTTAAATAAATGATCCTAATAAAATAAAAGAGAAAAATAAATAAATCAAATTGGAATACACATAAATAAAAAAGAAAAAAATACCCAATTCAAATATTTTTTTGAAAGAAAGAGTATATATAAACCCTAAACCTTTTTTTAAGGAGTATGCTAAGGGTGAGTTTGGCATTGCTTCTAATTCTTTGAAAGTGATTATTCAAAAGTAATTTTATAAAAATTTATTATTTGTAATAAATATTAAAATTTATGGGTATGTTTGGATAGTATATAGTCAAAACTGATTATTAAAGATAAATATCAAAAATGACATTTATTATATGTATCTCAATATAATAAATGCACAAAAAAGATAGAGGTTATTATTGTAAATATAACACAAATAACAACTTCTAAAAATCACTTTTAGCAAAAGCTGGGTCATAGTTGCTTCTGCCAAAACACGATTTTTTGCGTTTTAACAGCTTAAAATCATAATCACTATTGTTATCCAAACACTATTAAAAGTGATTTTGAGCTTCCAAAGTGATTATAATCCATAAAAAAGCACTCCCAAACTCACACTAAATAATTTAAAAAAAAATTATCATTTATTTATAATCGACTTTTCTGTTTAAAAGAGAAAAAAGGGAGGCGGACAGTTATGGAAAAATATGGAAAGTTACGGACGGTTATGAAAAGTTACGGACGGTTGAAGGAGGGAGGGAGAATTTGGAAAGTTATGGAAAGTTACGGATAGTTATGAAAAGTTACGTATGGTTATGGGAAGTTACGGACGGTTGAAGGAGGGAGGGAGGATTTGGAAAGTTATGAAAAGTTACGGACGGTTGAAAGAGAGAGGGAGGATTTGGGCCGTTGGATCACTTTTCCAACTTTCAATCTGAACCACGACTTATGTGATAAATAAGTGACGGCTATATAGCCTTGTATTGTATTACAGACTAGTATTACCCACCCGTGCGGATCGCACGGTGACAGTACAAAAATGACTGTATAAAAATTAAAGAAAGGATGAATTGCCCCCCCCCAACCCCACACCACCCCCTAAAAGAACATATTCTACTCACTACCATCTTTCTACCTAGCTTAAGACTTTCATCTTAGCCTCTTAGTACAATAGTTGTATCGCCCCGATTCAAATATAGCCAAATAAATACTGAGGTAATGAGGCATTTTCACAAACAGATTGTGAGTGAAAACGGAGAAAATAAGAACAACAAAACAACCAACCACATACCATCATAACTGTACAAATGTCATATTCACATAAACATTTAACAATAGTTATTTGACAGCAAAAAGAGAGTATTGAATACCAAGCCTGATATCCCTCTCAAAGACTCCATGAGTAGCAAAAGTTCTACAAAAATATAAATCAAGTAAAATAGACATTATCAAGCAAGCAATAGCACAGTACACAAAATATTTGTTAGTAAATTCACCATTTAGCTTAATACTTAAAATTAATACTCCCTCAATCCCACTTCAATTGAGCCATGACATCTTTGCACACTTTTTAATTTTTTTTTAAAAAAAAAATGAGTAAAGAATTGAAAGTAGGTAGAAGATTAGAGGAGAGAGAATGTACACTACAAGAAAGGAGGCTATTTACGGCGCTCATTTACGGCGGTGGACACGCGTCCGCCGTATATATCATATATATACGGCGGTTATGTAAACCGCCGTATATAACTAATATATACGGCGGTCTAGACCGCCGTAAATAAGTAAATACGTATATTTCACATGTATGTGTATGAGATCGAAGTTATATACGGTGGTATATCAGTAGCCGCCATATATAGGTAACTATTATCGGCGGTTAATACGCGTCCGCCGTAAATAATGAAGTTATATACTGCGGTATATCAGTAGCCGCCGTATATAGGTAACTATTATCGGCGGTTAATACGCGTCCGCCGTAAATAATGTGTATTATTTACGGCGGTGTACAATATCCGCCGTAAATGTTATTAAATATCGGGAAACCAAATTTCCCTATTCAGTTTCGCGGTAGTCTCTGTCTCTCCCTCTCTTTCTCTCCTCCATAGCAGCTAGGGCACGAAGATCTCCATAGCTAGGCACGAAGATCTCTTTCTCTCCTCCAAATCAAGGGTTGGTATTTACTTTTAATTTTTTGGTTTTTATTGTTCTTGGTCTTGAGTACGTACTCGCTCTCTTTCTCTCCTCTAGCGTATCTCGCCTCTCTCTCTCCTCCATGCCTGGAAATTGAGCTTTGATTTCTTCAATCAACAACAATCAGGTATACATTTCTTTCCCCTTTTCTAATTTACTTTTAATTTCTGGGTTTTTTTTGTTCTTGGTGTTGTGAGTTATTGTTGATGTTGATGTTGTTGTTGTCGTTGGTATTGCTTCAGTCTCTGTTTTTTTGTTTTGTTTTTTTTAACTCAATAATGTTAGTACTCCGATATATTATATTTTTTTCTTGTAGTGGTAAAAGTTAAAAATATTTAATAGGAGAGAGAATGAGTGGGAGGAATAGTAAGTTAATGATTGTTTTTTTTTAATATGTTAAAATTATAAGGGTATAATGAATGATTTTTTTTGTAAATATATAAACATTATGAGGGTATAAATGTCCGAAACACTGTTCACTTCTTTTCATTTATGGAATGGCTCATTTGAAGTGGGACGTCCAAAAAAGGAAAGTGGCTCAATTGAAGTGGGACGGAGGGAGTAATTATTTTTTAACTGTCAACATAGTAAAATTCAATTTTGTTAATAAAAATTATTAATAAAACAACCAACCACATACCATCATAACTGTACAAATGCCATATTCACATAAACATTTAACAATAGTTATTTGACAACAAAAAGATATTATATTGAATACCAAGCCTGCTATCTCTCTCAAAGACTCCATGAGTAGCAAAAGTTCTACAAAAATATAAACCAAGCAAAATAGACATTATCAAGCAAGCAATAGCACAGTAAAAAAAATATTTGTTAGTAAATTCACCATTTAGCTTAATACTTAAAATTAATACTCCCTTAGTCCCACTTCAATTGAACCATGACATCTTTGCACGCTTTTTAAGATTTTTTTTTTAAAATGAGTAAAGAATTGAAAGTTGGTAGAAGATTAGAGGAGAGAGGATGTAAAAGTTAAAAATATTTAATAGGAGAGAGAATGAGTGTGAGAAATAGTAAGTTAATGATTGTTTTTTTAAAAAAATATGTTAAAATTATAAGGGTATAATGAATGATTTTTTTGTAAATATATAAACATTATGAGGGTATAAATGTCTGAAACACTGTACACTTCTTTTCATTTATGGAATGGCTCATTTGAAGTGGAACGTTCCAAAAAGGAAAGTGGCTCAATTGAAGTGGCACGGAGGGAGTAATTATTTTTTAACTGTCAACATAGTAAAATTCAATTTTGTTAATAAAAATTATTAATTATTTATATTAGTTAGTAACCGGTGTAGGGGAGTTTTTTTTTTTGTTTTTTCCATCTTTAAATCTAGGCCGCTTTTTGTCTTTTGAGAGATTAAATCTGAGTCACTCTTTGTGTGGCGGTTAGAGAGGTAGTAACCGTTATAGCAGAGTGGGAAGTTAAAAACAAATTTATTTTTCATATTCAATCCTAGCCACCAGTTATGTTTTTTCAAACTCAATCTTGACCATCGATTATGTGACGGTTAGATATGAGCTCTATTGTATTATAGATGGTGATCGACAATTAATCTCAACTTTGAGTGTCTCAATGTCTTTAGTTAGTAGGATCTTAAAGCAACAATTTCTTTTGAATTGTAGGAAATTTTTTTACTTTTCATATTTTTACCTTGTCAGCCATTACTCCGAGCCACCGGCACGGGTTAGTACTAGTATAATTATAATTCTACTAGTATTATTTTTATTTGAGCATCTTCTTATAAAACAAAAATCAGTCTTTTTCATTTTTGTCAAAAATTATAACTATTATAGTTTTTTATATTTTGAAAATTCAAAAATCTGTCTTTTTCATTTTCTCTTTCAATCGCCGTAGATAAATGTTTCAATCGAAAATCGCCGTAGATAAATGTTTCAATTTAAATTTGGTAATTAAGTTGATTATCAATATCAAAATAAGACTATTGTTTAGTATAAAAGGTAATACTCCTTCCATTTAACAACATATATTTTATTTAACTTGTCAACGTTTTAGAAATATGCTTTACTTATTCATATATTGATTGTTTCATGATAAAAACACACTAAAATTATTTACTTATTTACAAATGTGAAGAAGAAATAATTCAATTGATTATCAATACTTGCTTTGTCTCATAACAAATATTTTAAAAACTAATTATATTATTTATGATGGAGTAGTATAAATATGTCATTATAAAAAATGTGTTAAAAATTGTTAGTGGGTAAAATTTAGAAGAGAAATAATTGTTGTTAATATAACAACCGTGTCACATTGAATCTAAAGAATATATTTTTATTTATTAATTTTGAATAATAATAATAGTATGAGCACAAAGAAAATAAATATTTATTTTGCTATAAAGATGACATAGCCCAACAAATAATGCGACTAATATAGTAATTGCCTCTATTTTTTATGGGCACCCAAAAGAAAAGGCAGGGAGAACGATGAGAATTGTCAAGTTGGTGTACAAATATATGCTCACTTTTATATTTATATATATATATATATATATATATATATATATATATATATATATATATATATATATATATATATATATATATTTGCTTAAGGATGCAAATGGGGGAATGAATAAAAAATAATACATGTATCCCTAAGTTATCTTTTTTTAAAGCAAAATTATAATGAGTGGGATCTTCAAATTAAAAATAGGTAAGGTTAATTATGTGAAATTGTGGCCTCTTTAAAATTACATTTAATAAAAAAATTATGGTGTACTTATCTTTAAAAAGTCAGTATTTTACAATGGCCAACTATATGTTGTTGGGACCGTAACCATCCACACCACTCCACATTAGTATGATATTGTCCGCTTTGGGCCCAGTACGCACGGATTTGCTCTTGGGTCAACTCCCAAAAGGCCTCGTACTAATGAAGTGGGTGGACACCTTTTTATACTAGACAACTCTTCTTAAAATTGCCGATGTGGGACTTGGGTTGATATCCCAACAATCCTCCCCTCAAACCAAGGACCACCTCTAGCGAATCTTGTACCGCCGCTATTCACCACCTGCGGGACACGCCGCCTAATTTATCACCAATATTAGGAAGACTTTCGACACAAGGCACACACAGTGCTCCATTCGCGAGGTCACACCACCAGAGGAAATCCCACATATCTTCCACACACGGTCCACTGCGTCACGCCTATCCACTAACCACGGCTCTGATACCAGTTGTTGGGACCGTAACCATCCCCACCACTCCCCATTAGTATGATATTGTCCGCTTTGGGCCCAGCCCGCACGGATTTGCTCTTGGGTCAACTCCCAAAAGGCCTCGTACTAATGAAGTGGGTGGACACCTTTTTATACTAGACAACTCTTCTTTCAATTGCCGATGTGGGACTTGGGTTGCAGATTTCTGGTTCGTTTTTTTTTTCAGCGCAGCGATAGGAAAATTGACGTAGAGCGTTCGTTTACCGTTGGATCGGGCTGATTTTTGGTGAGTAGCTTCGGGACTAATAGTTCTTAAATCTGAACGGTGGAGATTGGATTTTAAGGTCCCAGGCATCGGGAATTGTATCCGGACAGCAGCAGCAGTTTGAAGAAATTCATATTTTTAGGAATATGGATATTGGGGTATCGAAGTATCAAGTCCCGACCTTCGATGGGAAGATGGATTTCACGGTGTAGCAGATGACAATCCAAGATGTGTTGGTTCAACAAGGACTTGATGAAGCTTTGAAAGAGAACAAGCCAGATGGGATGAAAGACGTAGATTGGGCCAAAATTCAGAAGAGGGCTTCGAGTACGATAAGATTAGCACTTGCTCCCGAAATTAAATTTAGTGTTTTGAAGGAGACAACACCGAGGGGTATTTGGGAGAAACTTGCTAGTATCTATGCGTCTAAGTCGTTGAGTAATCGGTTGTTCTTGAAGATGGATTTGTATTGCTTGAAGTTTGATGAAGGGGGTAATTTGCATGACCATATTAATTCTTTCGGTCAACTAGTATGTCGATTGTCTAATGTTGATGAGACAATTAAAGATGAGGAGCAAGCTTTGTTATTGTTGACTTCATTACCTAAGTCCTACAAGCCTTTTGTGCAGACGATGTTGACAGGTAGGACTACTTTAACAATTGATGATGTGGTTAAGGCGTTGAGGGATACTGAAAGAATGACGAGGAGTGATAGGTTCTCCAATGGTGACAGAGTACTAGTTGCAGAGGGTTCTGAAAGAGGGAAAAATTATAATCGTGGTGGCTCAAAAGGAAGAGGAAGGTCTCAATCTAGGGGAGATAGAGATATGAGTAAGATTGAGTGCTTCTACTGTGGAGAGACTGGTCATATGCAGATGCGTTGCCCACAATTTCGTGATGATTTGAAAAGATTACGTGGTGTGAAAGGAAAGAAAAAGGTTGAGGAAGAGAACGTTAACACGATTGATAGTGGTAGTTATAATGGAGATTTTCTTTTGATAGAAACTATAGCTGCCGCTGATGTGATTGAGGAGAAGAAGTCTGAATGGGTGCTAGATTCAGCTGCTTCAGTGCATATTTGTAAGGATCGAGCTATGTTTGACACTTTGCGATCGGAGGGAAATTTTGGAGAAATCAAAGTTGGTAATGAGCAGAAATTGAAGATTGAAGGTGTTGGGAGTGTACGCTTCAAGCTTTATGATGGGTCTGTGAAAATCGCTTTGAATGTGAAGTATGTTCCTGGTGCGACTGCGAATTTGCTTTCACTAGGAGTTTTGACATCTCGTGGGTATCGATATGTTGGAAGAAGACAGACGTGCAAAGTGTACAAAGGAAAGCGCTTGATTCTTCAAGGGAGAAAATGTGCGAGGAATATTTGCTACTTGGAGGGACAATCCTTGCTTGGAAGATCCTTTTGTGATGACAAAAAGGAGAAGAAGATTGGGAAAAGAGTTCGCTTCTCAGGTGTTGATGAGATTTTAGAAAATTTTGGTCAAGGGGAGATTTGTTAGGAATTTGACCAATATTGCCTAAATCCTATTATGAATAGGAAAATATTACTTATCCCATATTGGTTAGGAGAAGAAATAGTAATCCCATATCGGTTAGGAAAGGGGAAAAGTGGGTGTGCCTCCCCTATATAAATAGGCTTCACTAGTTAGGTTTTTGACAGAATTGGAGAGAACTTGAGAGAGTTAGCATAGGTTTACAATTTAGAGAGAGAAATTGTACGCTTGTATGCGATTGGTGAGGATATTCAAGAGTGTTGAGAGAGAGGGTGTCTCAATTCTTGTAATATCAAGAAATATATAGAAGTTATATTTTGGGTGGAATAGGCTTTTAGCCGAACCACAGAATATTTATGGAAGGATAATATTGTGAGGAAAAACATGATTTTATTGATAATAATACAGCCATATAAATACAAGTCAAGGAGGTGTTTTGAGCAGAATATACACCAAGATACTATACAATTTCTAGCCATAATTAACTGATGTACAAGAGGAAATAAAATCAATTTACAACTTGCTATTATTATCTCTATCATGCCCCCGCAAGATGGACGGTCGAGAGATGAGGCCAATCTTGGACACTAGAGATTGAAATCTAGCACGAGCAAGTGGTTTTGTAAGGATGTCCGCCAATTGGTCGTCGCCGGAGATATGAGATACCATAAGAGACTTATTTTGCACATGCTCTCGGACAAAATGGTAGTCGAGGCTAAGATGTTTCATTTTTGAGTGAAATCTTGGGTTGGCAGCGACATATGTAGCACCAAGATTATCACAGAAAATGACAGGCGAAGTAGTGTGAGGGGCGGACAGCTCTTTGAGAAGATTTTGAACCCAAAGAACTTTCGCAGTGACAGATGCAACAGCACGGTATTCTGCTTCTGTAGATGAACGAGCAAGAGTCCGTTGCTTACGAGAGCTCCAAGAAATAGGATTGCGACCCAAGTATACTATATAGCCCGAGGTAGAGAGAAAGTTGTCCTTATCACCCGCCCAATCAGCATCGGTGAAAGCATGAAGAGTGGAGGGTGAAGAACGTCAAAGGAGTAAACCTTGAGTAGGGGTACCAGCAAGATACCGTAGGAGCCTTTTAAGTGCAGCCCAATGATCCTCTGTTGGACTGTGAAGAAATTGAGATAACCGATTGACTGCAAAGGAGATGTCTAGGCGGGTAAGAGAGAGATACTGTAGATCACAACAAGTGCTCGGTATTCAGTCGGGTTTTTGAGAGGAGTACCCGAGGATGCCGAGAGGGGAGGATGAAGAGCCATTGGTGTTGAGACAGGTTTTGAGGCAGACATTTTGGCACGGGTTAGAATATCAAGAATATATTTGTGTTGGGAGAGAAAGAGGCCTTGAGAATGAGGGATGACTTCGACACCAAGGAAGTAAGAGAGGGAACCAAGATCTTTCAGAGAAAAGCGAGATGAGAAGGTGGAAATAAAGCTATTTAGAAGAGAGGAGTTAGAGCCAGTGATTATAATATCATCGACATAAACGAGTAAATATATGAGATCAAGATTTTGACGAAGAACAAAGAGAGAGGAGTCGGAGACACAGTTGTGGAATCCAAGGGAGAGAAGGTAGGATTTAAGTTCATTGTACCAAGTGCGTGGCGCTTGTTTGAGACCATAAATAGCCTGACGGAGCTTACAGACATGAGTTGGAAGAGAGGAATCAACAAAACCGGGTGGTTGACACATGAAGACATCCTCCGTCAGTGTACCTTGGAGAAATGCATTATTAATGTCTATTTGCCGTAGGGGCCAAGAATTCATTGTAGCAATGGACAAAACAGTACGAATAGTGCTAGGCTTGACAACAGGGCTAAAAGTTTCGGAATAGTCGAGACCGGGCCTTTGATGGAAACCTTTGGCAACTAGTCGAGCCTTGTGGCGATCAATGGTACCATCAGGCTTGTATTTGGTTCGGAAGACCCATTTACAACCAACTAAATTGTGAGGGGGAGAAGAAGGAACAAGATCCCAGGTGTGATTTTTAATGAGAGCATCATACTCGGTTTGCATGGCATCCCGCCACACCTTACTTTTTAGGGCCTGAGTTATGGTGGTAGGCTCAGTGTCAGAAGAAGAGAGGGAAGCATGAAGATTCATTTTGGTGAGGGGTTTAAATATCAGATTTTTGGAACGAGTAACAGGGCCAGATTGGACTTGAGGTAGTACATGTATTTGGTCAGTGGGCTCGGGTGAATGGGTAATTCCAGGAGAGGAAGGAGAAGGCTCGGCTGGAGTTTGTGAGGTGGTTGAGGTGGACAGGTTATCAGCCGAGACAAAGGATGAGTCAGAAGTTTGGACAGGCAGATGAGTGCTGGCATGAGGAGTGGGCGAGAGGCCGGTGTTAGGATGTGGAGGTGATGCGGTAGAGTTTGTTAGCGGTAGAATTTGAGCAGATGTTGTTGAGGGAAGTATAGAGAGAGTGTGGGTGCACCAAGCATCAGGGGAAGTATAGAGAGAGGGGTTGGATTCAGTTTGGTTTGTTAATTTCGTGAAAGGGAAAATGGATTCTACAAATTTCACATGCCGGGAAGCAAATATTTTGTTGGTTGTAGGGTTAAGACAGTAATAGGCGCTTTGTGTGGTGGAGTATCCAACAAAGACGCAAGGGATGGATCGTGGTTCAAGTTTGTGGCTTGTGTAGGGACGGAGCCATGGATAGCACAAGCAGCCAAAGCTGCGAAGTTTGAGATAGTTGGGAGGCTTTTTGTGAAGTTTGAGGAATGGGGAGAGGAGGTTCAAGGTTGGTGTGGGCATTCTATTTATGAGGTAGCAGGCAGAGGCAAAAGCGAGAGACCAATATTTCAAAGGCATGGATGAGTGTGTAAGTAAGGTGAGACCGGTCTCGACAATGTGTCGGTGACGGCGTTCAGAGTAGCCGTTATGTTCTGGTGTATGAGGGGGAGAGGTGAGGTGGGAGATGCCATGAGAAACAAGTAGAGAGCGGAGACCGAGGTATTCACCGCCATTGTCACTATAGACAGTGAGAATGGGGCGATTGAAGAATTTTTCAACAATCAATTTAAAACGAAGAAAGACGGCATTGGCATCATTTTTATTTTTAAGTGGATAGAACCAGATATATTTAGAAAAATGGTCAACAAAAATAATGTAGTATTTGTAACCATCATAGGAAAAAAGGGGAGAGGTCCAAACATCACTATAGACAATATCTAGAGGGCCTTTGGATGCAATAGTATTCTCATTAAATGGAAGTTTGTGGCTTTTTGAACAGTCACATGAATTACAATTTGAAGAAACTGAAGATGGAATGTTTAAATTGAAAGAGTTGCTAATAAAACGTAAAATAGTAGTAGACGGATGCCCTAGTCTATGATGCCAATCTGAAGAAGAAGCGGAAGCGGAATGAACAGTCGGATAAGAAGGGAGCCATTCAAAGACACCGGATTTAGGATGACCTTGATGAAGAATTGTCCCCGTGAGTAAATCCTTCACAATAGAAGAGTTTGGTGAGAATGTTATAGAGGAATTATTATCTTTGCAAAATTGAGAAATAGAGATTATATTACGAGAAAGGGAGGGGACATGGAGAACATTATTAAGATAGAGAGATTTAAAGGGAGTAGAGATAGATGTGGAACCCGTGTTTGCAATGTCAAGACCTGAACCATCACCAATAAACAATTCCTCAGTCCCATTATAGGGAGAATGGAGAGCCAAGGTGTCTAGCTCGTTGGTGGCGTGATGAGAAGCGCCACTATCAAGAAGCCATGCTGGAGGTGTGGGGGAAGGGTGAACGGCAGCATGATGGGCAGTAGGTTTCGGGAATGAGCTGTTACGGTTCTGATGTCTCGGAGTATAGGTTGGATTGGGATTAGAGTTGGGTGGGATGGAACTAGGAAATTGGTGACGAAAGAGATGGCATTGGGTTAGATAATGGCCTTTGGCACGGCACCATTGGCACAGCCCATTGAAGGGTGTGGCTGGACGAGGAGAGGGGTTGGTGAGAGTGTTTGGAGGAGTTGGCAGGAGACCCGGCTGTGGAGAGGGAAATCGAGGAGAGTAGGATCGGGCGGTGGGTTTAGCAGCTAGATGAGCCGTGGCAGGGAAGGTGATTGGATTGGTGTTTTTGTGTTTGATAGAGAGCTCCTTGGTAATTAGTTTTTCATGAAGTTCGTCAAAGGTAATGGGTGAATCACGACTCTGGACAGCAGTGATAACGCTGTCAAAATCTGAGTCATTCAATTGTTCAAGGACACGATCAACAAGATCATCAGCATCAAGAGGGCGACCAAGGGAGGCTAACTGGTCTGCACAGGTTTTGAGATCCTGCATGTAATCAGTGACGGAGCGAGGGCCTTTGGTTATGTTGCGGAGGCGGTCTTTAATTTGTTTCAAGTGTCCTTTGGATGGGTTGGCATAGGTTTTTGCTAGAGTTTTCCAGGCGTCATAGGTGGTGGTGCATTGAGATATGAGTGGTACAAGGGGGGGAGAAAGGGTACCGACAAGAGCACCAAGGATTAATTTGTCCTGGCGAAACCATGTCTTATATGCAGGGTTAGGAATAGGGGCGGAAGTGGTGGGTTTGGTGGCAGGCGGCGTAACAGGGGTGGTGGGTTCAGTGGGTGGGAGATATTCAGAGGGAGCGAGAAGAGAGCCATCAATATACTGGAAGAGGTCATGACCAAGGAGGGTTGCCTCGATTTGGATTTTCCAAGCGATATAGTTTGTCGGGGTTAACTTTAGGATATGAGAGAGAGAGACAACGATAAGAGGCTTCGTTGGTTCGGCGGAGTTAGGAAGAAACAAGGGGGAAGAGTCGGCGGCTGCCATGAGAGGGGAGGGGAGCAGGTCGGAGAAGGAGCAGAAGAGAGGCCGAAAAAAAAGCTAGATTGGAACTAGGCTCTTGATACCATATGGAAGGATAATATTGTGAGGAAAAACATGATTTTATTGATAATAATACAGCCATATAAATACAAGTCAAGGAGGTGTTTTGAGCAGAATATACACCAAGATACTATACAATTTCTAGCCATAATTAACTGATGTACAAGAGGAAATAACATCAATTTACAACTTGCTATTAATATTGTGTGTTTTGTCTTTATTTCGTATTGTGTGTTACTTGTTTTTCTCTTGTTGCGAATTTCTTGTATGGGTGAGCGATCCTAACATATGTCACTTTATTCATAATCGAAAGTTCAGATGATCTTAAAATATTAATATTTAATAATGATAATTTTGACGTTCAAAATGACAATGTAGTCTTTAAGAATTTTTTTCATAATATATATTTTGCTTTTCATTTTGTTTTATTTTAATTTTTATCTTTTTGAGTATAAGTAACAATTCCGTAGATCAATAATAGTTTATTATTATGAGACAAGGAACGTGAATACCATGCCCGACTCTTGAGGGGTGTAAGAAAGAGGGCTTCCCTTCATGGCCCCAAATTCGAAGAGGGCCCTATTTTATTTTCTTAAACTAATACTTCTTTGATTTTTTTTAATGAAATTCAATTGATTTAGAATAAATAATTTTAATTTAAATAGACAGATTTAGCAATAAAAAGTTGTGTCGAAAAGTAATGATCAATGTAATAAATTATTTTTGAATTTTATTGCTTAATTTTGTAAAACTTTAATCTGTATATAAAAAGTACTTATATATATATATATATATATATATATATATATATATATATATATATATATATATATTACTCTCTCCGTCCCATTACAAGCAACACACTTTCCTTTTGGACGTCCCATTACAAGTAACACACTTCCTAAAAAGAAAAGTTTTTATCACTATTCCCTCCACTCATTCTCTCTCCTACATTATTTTAATACTCACAACACCATTATAAGTTACTATTCCCTCCACTCATTCTCTCTCCTATTTTACTTTTACACTCACAACATTTATATCATTATTTTTTTTCCTTAATCTACGCGTGAACAGTAACTTTCCACTTTGTAATGGGACGGAGGGAGTATATTTTTTCTATTAATTTTTTAAACATTAGTTTTGTACAGAGCCCATATAATTATTGAGACGGACCGGTGAATACCCATCCCAATTGAACAAACTTCAAATTTGTACTCCATTCGTCCCACTCGAAAGGACACAAATTTCCTTTTTGGGTGTCCCATTTGAAAGGATACAACTCAAAAATGAAAAGTTTTTTATTACTTCTTTATTTGTGGAACCCACTTGTTATACTCTCACAATAAATATCCACTAACTATTCTCTACCCCATTTTTGTGAAATGTCAAAACGCCTTATTCTTCTCATTGACAATAACTTACATATATACATGTGGTGCCCTCCTTGGTTACAATCACCTAACAATACTAGAAGATTATCCCTATCTCCTAATTTACATACAATGATTATCCTTCCATATGAAGGTGATCTAAAATAGAAAAAATATAATAAAAATAAGGAAGAGATATATGTTGGAAAGTGGAAACGTGAAAGAAGGGAACTGCGGAAATCATGGAGAGGAATTACGTGAGTCTCAACACTCCCCCTCAAGTTGGAGTGTGAAGGTCTTGAACACCCAACTTGCCCAAAAGGAAATGAAATCGTTCCGACCTCAATGCCTTGGTGAAAATGTCAGCAACTTGCAGAGATGTGGAGATGACGCATGGCTGTACATCTTTGCGCTCAACTAGTTCCCGAACAAAATAGCAGTCCATTTCGACATGTTTTGTCCGCTCATGAAATACGAGGTTATTTGCAATATGGCGGGCTGCTTGATTATCACAAAATAATGAAGTTGGCGCTGCTTGTGCTGCACATAAGTCACAAAGCAGCCAACGTAGCCATACAATTTCGCACACGGTTGTTGCCATTGCTCTGTACTCGGCCTCCGCAGAAGATCTTGCTACTACGGACTGTTTCTTAGTGCGCCATGATATTGGGGCGCCACCAAGTGTGAGAAAATACCCTGAACTAGATCGGCGAGTCATAGCACATCCGCCCCAATCTGCATCACAAAAGGCTTCAAGCCTATACCCTCCTTGCACCGGAAAGAAGATTCCTTGGCCTGGTGCCGTTTTTAAATAGCGCAAGACTCTATATGCTGCATCAAGATGAACTTGTCGTGGCTTACTAAGAAACTGACTCAACATATTTACCGCAAATGTAATGTCCGGTCTTGTGACAGTGAGATACAACAACCTTCCCACAAGTCGTCGGTATAATCCAGCATCAATCTCAGGGCTGTCATCATCTGAACCGAACTTAACATTCTGTTCCATTGGGAACCTACTTGGTTTACAACCTTTCATCCCTGTTTCTTCGAGTATGTCGAGCGTGTATTTTCTTTGGCTAAGTACCAGACCTGTAGGAGAGCGAGCGACCTCTATACCAAGAAAATATTTAAGTTGTCCCAAATCCTTAATGCTAAATTTAGCATTGAGATAGTGCTTGACGTTCCCCATCTCCGTGTCATTGTTTCCTGCCAAGATCACGTCGTCTACATAAATAAGTGCAGCAAGAATAAATAATGAGTGGTCTGCCTTTGATTGTCTGAAGCCATATGCCTGAAGTGCTTCAGTGAACTTTTTGTACCAGTTCCGCGATGCTTGTCGTAAGCCATATAACGATTTATGTAACTTGCAGACTCGGGTTTCACCTTGGCGTGCCAAACCTTGAGGTATCTCCATGTAAACCTCTTCTGTCAAGTCGCCATGCAAGAATTAATTGTTCACATCAAGTTGGTGAAGGAACCAATTCTTCTTTGCAGCCACTGCCAGTAGTGTTCGTACGGTGACTAGTTTGGCAACTGGAGCAAAAGGTCTCATGAAAATCGATGCCTTCGACCTGTGTGAAACCCTTGGCTACGAGACGAGCCTTGTATCTTTCTACTTCACCATTGGGTTTGTACTTTATTTTGTACACCCATTTTGAGTCAATTGCTCGTTTGCCCGGAGGTAAATGTTCTAGACTCCATGTGCCATTTGCTTCAAGCGCTTGGATCTCCTTTTGCATTGCTTCGCACCAAACCTGTTGTTTTACAGCCTGTTGGAAAAATTTCGGCTCATCATGGGAATTGATGGCCGCCAAGAAGCATTTATGTGCATTAGAAAATCTTTCATAACTGACAAAGTGAGATAGAGGATGTACCGTTGAGGTTCCTGAGTTGGGAGGTGGCAGTGAATGGTCTATAGATTGTGGCAGATCGACTTGAGCTCTTGAAGATGAATTTGGTTTATGGTGTGGCCTGCTACTCCTGCGTACTTCATTCTCCGGTTCGACTCGGCTGGCCTGTTCACCTTGGTTGTCTTGCGGCCCCTCAGAATGTAGATTGGGCACTTCCTGATTTGGCCCATCTTGTGAGCAACCCTCTTCATCAACCTGGGTCTGTGTAGTGACATCTTCATACTGCTCAAAATCTGAGCTCCATTCTTGTTCTCTTTGACTTGTAGTCTCATTCATATGTTTGCCCATATTACTTTTAAAAGGGAAATGTGTCTCAAAAAATTTTACATCACGACTCGTGTATATTTTTCCATTTTCGAGATCGTACACCCGATAACCCTTTTGAGAATATGGGCATCCCACAAAAATACAACGTCTCCCCCTATCACTAAACTTGTCCTTACCCTTTTTATTATCTTTTGCATACACTAGGCATCCAAAAACGCGTAGATGCTCGTAGGTGGGTACTCTTTTCAAAAGAATTTCATAAGGGGTCTTATTTGCAACAATGGGTGTAGGTAATCGATTTATGATATATGCAGCGGTTAAAACACACTCACCCCAAAAATCGATAGGTAGCCCTGCCTCAACGGCCCACGATGTTACTTCGCGCCACCCGATTGATAAGTCCATGTTGTAAGCTTTGGCAAAGCCCGCTACACGTGAGGGGGCGTGTTAGAGATATTATCCCACATTGGGAATTAACAAACCTTGCCTATAATATATAAAGATCCTGGGCCACTCTCCTTATCACCAATTGGTTTTAAGGTGGAACCTCAGGCTTTAAGAATTTTCTCTTTTCTACATCACCTTTCACTCACAATATTTATTCTACTACACTTTTTTTCCTACATCATTTTTCTAAAAGAAAAAATTATCATTCAAGAACGCAAAAATATCCTTTCGGACGAGACGGAGGGTGTATTCATTGGGTGAGGCCGAAGAGGAAGAGGGGGACCAATTATCAGAGAAAGTAAAGGCATAAGGAGCTTCACTTGTGGCTTGTGCTTGGCATCATCAATTAATCTGGCAACACTTTTCCCACATGAGTCATAAATGAAATTGTTTATAGTACGAGGCACGAGAAAGGCTGGGACATCCTTAAACTGCACGACACATGTTCCGTCCTCGGTGGTCTGTAGGCTTCGTCTCAAAATAATTGTAATTTTAAGATTTTTTCACGTATTAAAAATATAAAAATAGAGTAAATTATCATTTGTAATTGTTTTTAGTTGTCATTTCTTTAAGAAAATGTAAATTATTTTTTACGATTGTTAGGAAAAATATAACGAAAGTTTGAAAAAACTTTTTTAAAGAATTAATTAAAAATAAAAAAAAAACTCAAAATAAATAAAATTGGAATGCGGAAAATCGAGTCTTGTGTTGAACACAATTTGCATAATAAGTAATTGCCTCACATTGGGGATAACGGTTACTGATAATCTTCTCGTAAGATTCAACGACTTTAACTTTCTGAAACTTCTATGCTTGAAAGGAATTAATGATTCAATATGCTCTCTCTCTCTCTTACTGATAATCTTCTCGTAAGATTCAACGACTTTAACTTTCTGAAACTTTTATTCTTGAAATGAATTAATGATTCAATATGCTCTCTCTCTCTCTCTCTCTCTCTCTCTCTCTCTCTCTCTCTCTCTCTCTCTCTCTCTCTCTCTCTCTCTCTCTCTCTCTCTCTCTCTCTCTCTCTCTCTCTCTCTCTCTCTCTCTCTCTCTCTCATGATTGAATGATTGATTATTGAATTGAATGGACACAATTTCAGATCAAATGAATCATGACCGTCAGATCACACCTGATCGATGAACCAGATTCAACGAATCGGCCCAGATCCATTGTGAATAGGTGCATCACCCTAACCGCTATAACTACAGTGCAAAGTGTGCCCTAAAGTGTCTAATGTGAGCACGCTCATGCTCGAACAGTGTTTTGCACCATACTCGTGGTTTGAATTTGAGCTAGTTCAAAACTAGCACAATTGGATCACTATTTACATGGTTGACCCAATGTACCAGTAGATTGCGTGGTAAGAGGATAACAATTGATTATTACCTCCTTAGATGAATTTATAAACTCTTATAATTTGTGATTTCTATGCAATGTGTGATATAACTTTACATATTTACAAAACTTTTCATAAACTCATTTTCAATTGCATATTTTGAGTATTAATTTTTCATTCACCACAATTTGATTTTGAGAAAATAAATACATCACATCACATTAATCTACTCAAAATATAGATTACAAATATGAAGTTTATTTTCATTTACATAAAATGAAATTACATTTAATTTTTGATCAAACCCAATATTTGGAACCAAATTTCAACATCTTCATTCCAAATACTTGTAATTTTAAGATTTTTCACATAATAAGAAAAAAAGTTAATACATATGAAATATAGTAAATTCCCATTTGAATATTTTAATTACCTAGACAATGAAATATTTTTATAGTGACAACTACCTAATCATAAACAAGGATAATTTAGACAAAGTGTGTCAAAATTTTATGAAAAATATAAAACTACGAGTATTTTGAAATAAAAAATCTGACCCGCAAAGATTTTGGAAGGAGGGAGTAATTAATATCTTCTCTCTGAAATTCCCCAAAACTAATTAAACTGTCTTAATCTGATTGTCTGTATTTTGAGTCAACAGAGTTGGCCATCAACCTCCCTTATATTTTCTCCCACACACACAAGGTGCTGGTCACCAACTATGATAATTTGGAATATGCATACCAGAGTACGTCGCATTTAGTGTTGTTATGGTTCATGTGACTTGTTGGTTTCAATTTTGGTTTCAAATGTTTTGAAGATTCACATATATTTTTTGTGACTAAGGTTCCGTTTGTTTAGCGTAAAATATTTTCCGGAAAATGATTTCCTGCAAAATGTTTTTCGAAAAATGAAAATATATTTCGGAAAATGAGATAAACATGTTTAGCGTAAAACATTTTCTCAATTTTTCGGTGCGAAACAAACACCGAAAAATGGGAAAAATGTTTTCCGAAAAACATTTTCCCCCAAACAAACGGAGCCTAAATGAGCTCAATATGTATTCAACCCGGGTGAATGACACTAGTAGATTTACTTTGAGGCGAGAACAAATAAAGAATAATGAGATTAGTAGACTTATTTTGACTATATGCTATTTTTAATAGTGTATTAAATTCAATTTTTTAGTCTTTGTTTGAAGGTGAGAACAACAGAGAAGGTCTCAATTGTAGGAAGTACAAAGAAGTCTCAGTTGTTGGTTGTTCGTTGGAGTTGGTTGCCTTCTTAGTTGACAATTGAGAGGTTCTCAGTTGTTCATTTTTGTTCAGTCAACAACTGAGAATTTCTCAGTTGTTGGTCGCCGAAGTTGGTCACTTTTTCAATTGACAACTGAGAACAATTGAGAATTACTCAGTTATTCAGTAAAAAACTGAGAACAACTGGGAACAATTGTCATTAGTTGATCATGTTTTTAGCAGTTGACAACTGAAAACTTAATGATAAGTTCTAAATTGTTTGATCGCCGGAGTTGGTGGTAGCCGGAGTTGATCGTGTTCTTACTAGTTTAGTTAACAACTTAGAACTTGTTGATAAGTTTTTAATTGTTTGATCGCCAGAGTTGTTGGTCTCCGAATTTGATCGTGTTCTAAGTAATTTAGTTGACAACTGAGAACTTACTGACAAGTTCTCAGTTGTTTGATCACCGAAGAGTTCACCTGAGTTAAAAGAAAAATGTCGGAGTTGGTGATCACCTGAGTTGTTGATCGAAGAAGATGGGGAGGGGTGGCATAAGGTGATGTTGGTTGGATTGAAAGTAAAATAATGAGGAGGGTAAACTTAGTAAAATGATGAGAAGGATGAACTTAATAAAATGAAGAGGGGTGTACTCATTAAGCCATATAATATACTCCCTCCGTCCCATGTGATTACAAACCAATTTCTTGGGCACAATAATTAAGAAGTATTATTAAGATAATGAAAATGTGTGGTAGGAAATGAAGAGAGAGAATGAGTGGGTGGGGTAGGGTGAATATAAAATAATAAATTTATTTCTATTTTGGGCAGTTTGTATTCACGTGGGACGGACCAAAAAGAAAATAAGTTTGTATTCACGTGGAACGGAGGGAGTATGTAAGATAAAATTTTCATTGTTTTGTTTTAGAAGGTAAATTAGGTTATATTAAGGGAATACTATGGTAAATGCCCCTTATATCAAATGGAAGGCTAGGATTTGGGAGGGTAGATCGGGAATTCCATGGCTAGCTTGCCGATAAATTTTTTGCCATTAATTTAGTTGTGAGTTAATCTGAATCGTTGATACAAACACTTTGTGTTAAATACATTATTTTATATCGTAGATTGACAAACATGATATATAAAGATATTGGGTCACTTCCTTTTCCTTTTATGTCAATCAGTTTTAAGTTGAAAATCAAACTTTAAAATAATACTCCCCCCGTTCCATTATATGCTTCACCATTTTTTCAAATCACGCAAATTAAGGAAAAAGATAAATGGAAAAAGTGTTGTGAGAGTAAAAGTAAAATAGGAGAGAAAATGAGTGGAGAGAATAGTAAATTTGAAAAGTGTTATGAGTATAAAAGTGAAATAAGAGAGAATGAGTTGGTGGAATAGTAAAGATTCTTTGTCATTTTAGAAAAGGTAAAACTTTTAACGGAACATCCATTTTAACGTAAGGTAAGGTGAAGCTTGAAATAGGACGAAGGAAGTATTACAATAAGCTCTTTGTTATACGTGCATATTCAACCGTCCGCAATTACACAGCCCGAATAATATATCCAGAGGCTATCAGCCCAAAATTCAGCTGATTAAGCCTAGCTAGCTAGTCAATCTTGTTGACCAATGACATTCGACTCAAAAGTGTCTCATATTTTCTTTCCATTTCCTTTTGTACTTCACTTTATATATTATCATTGCATCTATTAAACAGAAAACAAGAATGGTTTTCACAATGATCACGAACTTTTGTTTAAAAAACAAATGAATAAACGCATGCATGGGTTGGTGAATTATTTGTAGATGGCACTCCAGGTGTTTGATGTAATGCCTAAAAGGTTCCATTGTTGGTTTCGGTAGATTACGCAGCTGTATCTGTTCGGAAAAGATCTTCTAGGTCAAAATGTAAGCGTCATTTCAATCTTCTTTTTTTTTTTTCTGGTCTTTGAAACGGTTATAATTGTCTAGTTTACTGCTAACTCCGTCTCAAAATGAATGTCCAAGCAAATTTGAATTTTTTAGGCATTCATTTTGGGTTGTAGGGAACAACAACAACAACAACAACAAAGCCTTAGTCTCAAAATAATTTGGGGTTGGCTAACATATATCCTCATATGTTATCGTGAAAAAATAATAATAATAATTAAATTAAATTAAATTAAATTAAAAAAAAATAATAAAAAATAAAAATAAAAAATAAAAAAATAAAAAATAAAAAATAAAAAATCAACCCCCCATATGGATTTTTGCCCTCCACTCCGGCCTCTTCAACACCATACTTTCATCCACTCCAAGTAAATTCATATCATTTTCAATTACTCTAATCCAAGTTTGTTTGGGTCTTCCCCTACCCCTCGCCATTTTATCATTTCTCCACTGTTCTGGCCTCCTAACCGGTGTATCACTCGGTCTCCTTCTCACATGTCCAAACCATCGTAGACGATTTTCCCTCATTTTATCCTCAATGGGCGCAACTCCTACTTTACCTCTGATCACCACATTCCCCAATCGATCATTTCTTGTATGACCGCACATCCATCGAAGCATACGCATCTCCGCCACATTCATCTTATGCACGTGACACTGTTTCACGGTCCAACATTCGGTGCCGTAAAGCAATGCCGGCCTAATTGCCGTGCGGTAGAATTTTCCCTTTAATCTATTGGGCATGCCGCGATCACATAGAAAGCCTGTAGCACTCTTCCACTTCAACCAACCTGCTTTAATCCTATGAGCCACATCTCCATCTAATTCTCCATCCTTTTGGATAATGGATCCAAGATAGCGAAAAAACTCAGAAGCTTGGATAATATTTCCATCAAATGTGACCGCCCCTGCCTCCCTACTTTCAACTCTGCTAAACTTACACTCCAAATATTCAGTCTTGCTTCTGCTTAATCGAAAACCTCGAGATTCCAAAGTGTGTCTCCACAACTCCAATTCACTTTCAACACCCCCTCTTGTCTCATCAATCAGAACAATATCATCTGCGAACAACATACACTTTGGTATATCATCTTGGACTGACCTTGTCAATTCGTCCATTATCAAAGCAAAAAGAAAGGGGCTAAGTGCGGAACCTTGATGCACTCCAATCTTTATAGGGAACTCTTCAGTCTTCCCAACACTAGTCTGTACACAAGTACTAACTCCATTATACATGTCCTTGATAATATCAATATATTTCTTTGAAACACCCTTCTTTGCTAATGCCCACCAAAGTACCTCTCTTGGCACTTTATCATATGCCTTCTCAAAATCAATGAAAACTATAAGCAAATCTTTCTTTTGATCCCGATATTTCTCCATGGTTTGTCTCATAAGATATATTGCCTCCATAGTCGATCTTCCTGACATAAACCCAAATTGGTTATCCGAAATATCCACAATTTTTCTCAGCCTTTGTGCAATCACTCTTTCCCAAAGTTTCATAGTATGGCTCATTAGTTTGATCCCCCGATAGTTGGCACAATCTTGGACATCACCTTTATTCTTATACAAAGGGATCAGAGTACTCTTCCGCCACTCCAATGGCATTGTGTTATGATGGATGTGGTTTTACCCATCCAAAAGATATATTTCCTAGCTTATTTGATGCTCGAAACCTTGAGAATTTAATGTATTTTCTAGTGTTTTGAAAGTACAGGGGTTGAAGTGCAATTATGTTGAAAACGGAGGATTGGAGCGTACTTTGGAAGTTTTTGGATCAAATTGCAATTTTGGAAAATTTGGGACTAAACGGAAACTACGAAGTTCAAGGACCAAAGTGGAAATATTGGAAATTAAGGGACTAAAGTGGAAATATGGAATTTTTGGACGAATTTGATATATAAAAATTCGTGGGATTAAATGAAAAATAAAATCCTAAAGAGCGAAGTGCAAAAGAATTTTTTATAGTGGTCAAAGTGCGACGGGAAAATTGTGGAACGAATCGAATACAAAATTGGTACAAAGCTATTAGGATTGCACAAGCTGTGGCCGGCCACTTCATCATGTTGCTGGCCGAGAATGCTTAGGAAAATGGGGCCAAATTGGAAGCTATGGCCAAGCAAGGCAATTTAACATGGACCGAGCAGATTAATTGAAATTGGGCTGGGCTTTGGAAATTCAGAGTGGGCGCACGCCTGGTGCCAGTGGGCGCACGCCCGAAACTAACCAGATTGAAAGCAGGCGCACGCCCGGTCTCAGTGGGCGCGCGCCGGAGCATGCGGACGAGATGCGATCAATTTCCTTATTTTGGAAGGATTCTAAAGATTTTCCACAGATTTGCACAGAATCAGCCACGGATTTCGAGAGATGTTCTATTTTGACTAGGATTTTGATCCTAATTTGTTTCCAAAAAGGATTTCCACCTCCCTCCTCCTATATAAACAACCCTAGACTAGTTTTGTATCATCTTTTTATCTTTTCTTTTTGGGATCTTTGGATCTTTTATTCTTTGATTTTCTCTCTATATTTTTAGTTTATGTTTTATTTATTTTATGAAGATTAAAGAACAAGGTTTTGCTTTGTTTATTTTAATGGCCAATCAAAGCTAAATTATTTGATTCATGGATTGAGGTGAGTAACAATTTGACCTTTATGCTAGGATTTTAATTCTTCCTATCTCTTTTTCGTTCTTGTTCTTCTCAACGGTTTTAATTTTGTTCTTGAGATCAATTGTCTTGACCTACCGGAATATACTTTTGACCTCTTGAATTTATTTGGATACAAACCATTGCACTTGCGTGGATGATTTGTAATTTGACCATTGTTGAGAAGAATAGATTCAATTGAGGACCTACCGGAAATCAAACGAATCTAGGTTCCATTGTTCTTAAGTTTTTAATTGAAATTCTTGAATGTTTATATTGACCTACCGGAATATATGAACATGATAGAGTTATTAGGGTTCTAATGTTCTTATTGACCTACCGGAATATATGAACATCTTAACCCTAGGTTTTTGTGAACGAACCCAAGAATGAGATTGAATCCTTTTTACATGAAATAAAAAGCATAAAGTGATAATTGTTATGATCCCCAATCCATGAATCCCTTGTCTCTTATTATCTTTAATTTATTTATTTTGCTTTCTTAGTTTAATAATTCAACCAATCAAAAACCCCTTTTTCCTTTTGTTTCGTTTACACTAATTAAATCAACTTGTTAAAGCACACGAGTCTCTGTGGTTCGACCCTTACTTTTGTACGTTGCTACTTCGGTAACTTGTACACTTGCAAGGTATTTTTATTACACAGTGGAATTTTATCCATCAAGTTTTTGGCGCCGTTGCCGGGGACTTGTTGTGATTTTTAACAAGTTTATTTAATCGGTGCATGTTTGGTCGTCGGTCATTGGATCCTAACTTGGTTCCTTTGAACGACGAGATAGACAAAGTTGAGAGAGGCATTCCCTCTACTCAAGTGTTTGAAACTGATTCTGAAACTTCTGTCACCGAGACAGAGGTAACTTTGAGTGAATTAGAAACTTCCTCCACCGAGGGAGAAGAACCTGAAATTGATATGGCTTTGCAAGCGCCCACTATGGATGCCTTTTCTAGGCCGCGGGTGGACACATCGGTGTCATGCATTGTGTTGAATGAGGCAACAAAAAGTTATGAGGTAAAAGGCCATCTGTTTAACATGATCCCTCAATTTCATGGCCTCGCCTCTGAAGATTCTTTGAATTTCTTGAGGGAATATATGATGATTGTGTCTAGTTTCCCATTGAGAGACGGTGTGACTGATGAGCACTTAAGACTAAAATGCTTTCCCTTTGCGTTGAGGGATAATGCTAAGCAGTGGCTCATGTTGCTCCCACCTAGGAGCATTAATACTTGGGATGAATTGCATGATAAATTTTTGAGAAAATACTTCCCACATGCCACGTTAGCCACCTTTAGACAGAAAATCATTGGGTTCACACAGGACTCATTTGAGGCATTTCATGAAGCATGGGACAGATTTAAGATGCTCTTGGTGCAATGTCCCCACCACAATTTCCCTTTGCCTTTATTGCATCAAACTTTCTATGGGGGATTGACACAAGCCGATCAAAGCATGGTGGATAACGCAGGAGGCTCCTTAGGAGCCAAAACTGCGGAAGAGACCCAAGATCTTTTTGAGAGATTATCATCTAATTCGCAACAAAAAGGGTCAAGGGGTAAAACCAATAATGTGAATGGAATAGGAATGAACGATGAGCTTTCAAAACAAATTGCACTTCTTAATCAAAAATTTGATAAGTTGGCCATGAGTAGTACTTCTAATGTTGCATCTAATGTGTCATCTGTTGGTAAGTTGGTGCATGATGGTTGTGTAACTTGTGGTTCTAACACTCACTCTTATGAAGTTTGCCCCACCACTAGTCCCCATTTATATACTCATGAGCGTGTACGAGCAATGCAAGCATATATGCGTAGTTTCCCGCAAAACAACCCATTTTCACGAGACATACAATCCGGGGTGGGGAAAGCACCCTAATTTTTCTTGGGGAGGAAATCAACAATAGAATAAAACTCTCCATCCCCAACCACCACCGCAGGGGACCCTTTGAGAGGAATAGAGAGCCTTGGGAAGAACCCATGATGCGGTTAAAGATGGAGCAACAACGATGCAGATGGAACAACAACAAGCCTTCGTAAATCATGAGGCTGCCATGCAGAAGTTACAAACCCAAATTGGACAATTGGTGGAAGCGGTACAAAGCCAAAGACAAGAAAATTTTCAAAATCCACCAGAGCAAGCCAAGTCTATAGTGACTATTTGGGATGAAAGTGATGAGATTGAGGAGGTATTTCTTTCTTCCCTTGATAATTTTGAATGTGATAATATTGATAATGAGGAAGAGGATGAGATTGGGGAGGGTCAATATATATTTTACGCATTAAATTTAGAAACCCCTCCTCCCAATGTTGTGAAAACCACACCCCGTAGAGGTGTGGAGTTTGAAAAAGATTAAACATGTTCAAAAAGACCCGGGTGTTTCACTATCCCAATTTCTTTAGGGGTCAAAATTTTAAAGGTTTGTTGGATCTTGGGGCAAGTGTTAATGTGATGCCCTTTCATGTTTTTATAAGTTTGGGGGTATGTGAGTTGAAACCACCCATGAGAGACTTGCAATTGGCGGATCTCTCAATCAAAAGACCTTTAGGGGTTATTGAAGGGGTGTTGGTTAAAATCGATAAAATCATTATCCCTATTGACTTTTATGTGATGTGTATGGAGGGATCAAGTGAGGAACAACCGAAAACTCCCATTACGCTTGGGAGGCCATTTATGTTTGAAACTAAGGCCACCATTGATGTGTGTCGAGGGTTGTGTCCTTGAGAGGTATGGGGGAGGAATGTAAATTTTGTATGCTTAAAATGATAAGAAACCCTCCCCACGTAAGGTTTTGTAGGAGCCATAACCGATTTTCCAATTGTCAAATATGATGTGAATGGATGTGAGAAAAGTGGGGATAATGCGGACGTGTGCCCCTTGGCTAGTAACATTAAAGCCGACCAATACTCTAGGAGTAACGGGTCGTATCACTCCCCACACGACTCCCATAAAGAGTCGATTCCATCACATCTACCACAAGGGCATTCAAAACTTAAAGTTAGAGAGGAGAGTTATTTGCTTGATTTATCTGAGACTATTTTTGCTAATATTTTTGTTCAAGATAACCTCTTTGATCTTGTTGAGGAAGATGTTCGCAGTGAAAAACAAACTAAGTTTGGGGGCAAGAGCCCCAACAAAAAGAAAAGAAAAAGGGTGAAACATAAAGCACCCAAAATTTCGTGGGCTCCACCTGAATTAATTAAGAAAGGGACCTACGCATGGAAGGAAGTGGGCGTTTGTGCCCGAGAAAATCAAAAGTGGTCAAAGGGCCGAAAAGCAAAGGCCAAATCCATTGAGGCCAATCTCAACCCCAAGTAAGTGGGGCAACGGTCGGGCTAACGACCTTAACCAAATGCGCTAATTGGGAGGCAACCCAAGTAGGTATGTTTTATTGCTTTATTTATTTGCTTTGTTGTGTCATATCGTCCTTTGAACCCGAGACATGTTTTTGTTCTCTTTGCTATGAGGACATAGCATGTTTTGAGTTTGGGAGTAGATATCTCTCCGAGTTTGTGGGTTTATAGGGGAGTGTATATAGTGTCACCCTCCAAAAAAATAGAAAAATTTAAAAATTTTGTTCTCATTATATGTTTGGAAGTTGGCCAACGTCCGTGATGATTTGAGAGAGTTTTTGATTGAGTTTTGCTAGTTTGTGCCAATTTGAATATGTTAATTAGAATTGCATTAATACATGTAAAACACAATTGCACCACCATTCACTTCCATTATTTTTTCTTGATCATTGTTACCAATTTAGGAGACCTTTATAGGATCACTTTGACATTCTCGGGGTCCCTAGAACATGTTTGCATGACTGTCAATAACACATCAATTAGGCTATTCGGGAAGTGATATGTGGCTATTTCTTTGAACCCTATTTGTGAGCCTTTAACTTTCTCGTCACTTATACAAAATTTTCCGCTAGAATCCTTTTTGAGCTTGAAAAAGAATGGAATCTCTCACAAAGTGGGAGGTTATTTTAGACCACCATTCGCCTTCTTTTGTACCCTCATTATCCTACCATTTTAACCTATACACTATTTTTCTCACCTTTTCAAGAAAGTGAAACTAGGGAATGAATTGGGAATTGGGAATTTTTGGGGGATGTTTTGAAAATCAAAGGATTGAGTGGAAAGTGGTCATGAAAAGAAAGAAAAGGGTTATGAATTGTTATGTAATGAAAAGAGGGGCTTGAGCAAAAAGTATCGAATGCACATTCTTCGTGATATATTTGTGCAAAGAAAAAAAAAAAAAAGAAAAGAAAAGAAAGTTGAAAAAAAAAAAACCCTTGCCCTCTCTAATGTTGAAGTGGAAAGCGATCAAAAAGAAAGAAAGGTGATCGATCCCAAGTTTGAAAGTATACAGAATTATAAGTTTGGGGGTTAAACCAATGGGTTGGCTTGGAGCGGAGTGAAAATTTCAATGTGAGGATGTAAGATGAAGACTTTCTAGTTTCACTTGCTTGACTTCGTATGTCCTTATCTTCATTTGTAACCGTGAACCTAGCCCGCGTTTATCGCGATACATTACAAACCGTAAAGCCATATTTGATCCCTAAAGAGTAGCCGGGTTGACAGTTTTGTTTAAATATGCATATGAGTGTCCCTTGTGCAGAAATTTCATCTTAGTATCATTGATTTAGAGCATGTGGTTAGTGACCCTATAAAATATCTTACTTTGGTGACAATGATCTCCCATATTTCATTCATCATTCAGGCCGAGGTGGAAAATTGTGGGTTAGATGCATTGATGTGATTGTAATTGCATATTCTTATTGGCAGTTATTTAGCAATATGTAAGTGAGAATCTGAGACTTGTTTGGCCGGCAACCTTGTATATATTGAGAACATATCAAAAATATTTTCTGTTGATCGTTTTTATTTGTTAGGGTAATTTTGTTTTTGTTTATTTCTTTTGTTTTACTCGAGGACGAGCAAAAGATAAGTTTGGGGGTATTTGATGGATGTGGTTTTACCCATCCAAAAGATATATTTCCTAGCTTATTTGATGCTCGAAACCTTGAGAATTTAATGTATTTTCTAGTGTTTTGAAAGTACAGGGGTTGAAGTGCAATTATGTTGAAAACGGAGGATTGGAGCGTACTTTGGAAGTTTTTGGATCAAATTGCAATTTTGGAAAATTTGGGACTAAACGGAAACTACGAAGTTCAAGGACCAAAGTGGAAATATTGGAAATTAAGGGACTAAAGTGGAAATATGGAATTTTTGGACGAATTTGATATATAAAAATTCGTGGGATTAAATGAAAAATAAAATCCTAAAGAGCGAAGTGCAAAAGAATTTTTTATAGTGGTCAAAGTGCGACGGGAAAATTGTGGAACGAATCGAATACAAAATTGGTACAAAGCTATTAGGATTGCCTGTGTGGCCGGCCACTTCATCATGTTGCTGGCCGAGAATGCTTAGGAAAATGGGGCCAAATTGGAAGCTATGGCCAAGCAAGGCAATTTAACATGGACCGAGCAGATTAATTGAAATTGGGCTGGGCTTTGGAAATTCAGAGTGGGCGCACGCCTGGTGCCAGTGGGCGCACGCCCGAAACTAACCAGATTGAAAGCAGGCGCACGCCCGGTCTCAGTGGGCGCGCGCCCGGAACGTACGGACAGATGCAGTCAATTTCCTTATTTTGGAAGGATTCTAAAGATTTTCCACAGATTTGCACAGAATCAGCCACGGATTTCGAGAGATGTTCTATTTTGACTAGGATTTTGATCCTAATTTGTTTCCAAAAAGGATTTCCACCTCCCTCCTCCTATATAAACAACCCTAGACTAGTTTTGTATCATCTTTTTATCTTTTCTTTTTGGGATCTTTGGATCTTTTATTCTTTGATTTTCTCTCTATATTTTTAGTTTAGGTTTTATTTATTTTATGAAGATTAAAGAACAAGGTTTTGCTTTGTTTATTTTAATGGCCATTCAAGGCTAAATTATTTGATTCATGGATTGAGGTGAGTAACAATTTGACCTTTATGCTAGGATTTTAATTCTTCCTATCTCTTTTTCGTTCTTGTTCTTCTCAACGGTTTTAATTTTGTTCTTGAGATCAATTGTCTTGACCTACCGGAATATACTTTTGACCTCTTGAATTTATTTGGATACAAACCATTGCACTTGCGTGGATGATTTGTAATTTGACCATTGTTGAGAAGAATAGATTCAATTGAGGACCTACCGGAAATCAAACGAATCTAGGTTCCATTGTTCTTAAGTTTTTAATTGAAATTCTTGAATGTTTATATTGACCTACCGGAATATATGAACATGATAGAGTTATTAGGGTTCTAATGTTCTTATTGACCTACCGGAATATATGAACATCTTAACCCTAGGTTTTTGTGAACGAACCCAAGAATGAGATTGAATCCTTTTTACATGAAATAAAAAGCATAAAGTGATAATTGTTATGATCCCCAATCCATGAATCCCTTGTCTCTTATTATCTTTAATTTATTTATTTTGCTTTCTTAGTTTAATAATTCAACCAATCAAAAACCCCTTTTCCCTTTTGTTTCGTTTACACTAATTAAATCAACTTGTTAAAGCACACGAGTCTCTGTGGTTCGACCCTTACTTTTGTACGTTGCTACTTCGGTAACTTGTACACTTGCAAGGTATTTTTATTACACAGTGGAATTTTATCCATCATGTTAACTCTCCATATCTTGTTAAATAGCGTTGTTAACCAATCTACTCCCCTCTCCCCGAAACATCTTCAAACCTCAATTGGTATACCATCCGGTCCAACGGCTTTCTTCAATCTCATCTTTTTCATTGCCATTTCCACTTCACTCTTTCGAATTCTCCGCATAAAATCTCGATTAACCATACTCGAAGAGATATTTAAATCTCTAACATCCTGCTCTTGACCGTCATTGAACAAGTTATCAAAGTACAAACTCCATCTATCTTTTATCTCTTTATCCCCGACTAAAACTCTTTGGTCTACATCCTTCACACATTTAACCGTCCCAATATCTCGTGTCCTCTTATCCCTCATACGAGCGAGTCTGTAGACGTCCTTTTCCCCTTCTTTTGTATCAAACTTATCATAAAGTTTCTGATTCACCTTTGCTCTTGCGTCTCTTACTGCTTTCTTAGCATCTCTTCTAGCTTCCTTATACTTCTCATAGTTCTCGTCGCTCCTACATTTTCCCAATAATTTGTAGCATTCTCGCTTGCCCTTTATTGCTTGTTTTACTTCCTCGTTCCACCATGATGTGTCCTTACTTGGTGGCCCATTTCCTCTAGATTCTTCAAGGACTTCTTTCGCCACCTCCTTTATGGTATGTACCATCTTAGTCCAAGTCGAATCTATATCCATATCCTCCATATTATCCGCCCAAATATCGGTATCGACCATCTTAGCTACAAACTTCGATTGATTTTCCCCTTGAAGTCTCCACCACTTGATTCTAGGGTCTACCTGTGATTTTCTCTTCCTCGAAATTCTCTTACTTCGAAAATCAAGTACCACCAGTCTATGTTGAGTTGCTGTGCTCTCACCCGGAACAACCTTGCAATCTGTATAACTCTTTCTACAAGTATTTCTTACTAAGAAGAAGTTAATTCTGACTCACATTACCTCTACTCCTCTAGGACACCAAGTGAGATTCTCTCTTCTTGAACCAAGTGTTCATTATACTCAAGTCATATGCCAACGCAAAGTCCAGGATACTATTTCCTGCTTCATTCCTCTCTCCAAAACCAAAATCTCCATGTATGTTCTCAAAGCCATGTCGACTAGACCCCACATGTCCGTTCAGATCACCACCAATCACTAATTTCTCACCACTAGGTACTCGTTGCACTACCTCCTCCAAATCTTCCCAGAACACTTGTTTAATAGATGCATCCAACCCTACTTGTGGTGCATAGGCGAAAATAATAGTTATAATCTCATCACGTATCACCAGTTTAATGCCCATAATTCGATCACTCTTCCTGTACACTTCCACCACATCATTAATATACTCCTTATCAATAATGATACCCACTCCATTTCTACCCTTATCCTTTCCTGAGTACCAAAGATTAAAACCCCAAGGCGATATTTCTTTTGTTTTCTCTCCAACCCACTTAGTTTTCTGTAGACACATTATGTGAATCTTCCTCCTCCTCATAACTTCCACCACCTCTGCTGATCTCCCTGTCAATGATCCAATGTTCCAAGTTCCAAAGCGCATCCCACTACCCTTACACCTACCATGGACTAGCTTCTTTACCCGCACTCGTCCGCAATGCAGGAACCCTTGCATATTTGACACCACTCCCGTGCGAAGAGATGGCGCGTCGCTTCCGGGCGACGACCTAGCAACCTTTACATACTTATCACTACACCCAGGTCTTTGAAGTGTAGCGCGTCGCTGCTGAGGAAACGCCCCAACGATATTCATATTCCGATTCATGTCATGACACCCTGATTTTGGAATGGCAGAATGGCTATGAACATTCAGCATTGACCAGTTGGCATGGCATCATATTTTACATGCCATCTCCATGCAGCTTAAAGATGCACCTTCCTCCCTAATCTGAACTTATGTATTCAAGTCAAAATGTTGGAAATAGTCTGATCTACAAATCAAAAGATGAATAAAATCAATTAAGATATAGCTGTTGATATAATGATTTTAGGCTATGTTTGTGATGACGCCGCGACCCAGGGTGGAAAAGGTTGCAGAAAACACGTCGCACCTCGGGTAAAATCTGCAAAATAGCACCGTTAGAGGTGCGGGGGTTGCCCCGCTATAACCCTCGGGTGTAAGGATCAGTATGTGCGTATGAGATTAAACATATATGGAGAGCTCTTTAGGGAGAGTATTGTAGAGAGAGAGAGAGAGAGTAGACTTAGAGATCACCTTCACCTTGAGGAGGGTTATAGTTTATATAGGGGAGAAAGTGTGTAGGTGGCACTTTGTGGGGGTCCCAAGGTATATATTTGGTATATGTATATATGAGATATATATGATCGTATGAGGCATCGATCGCAGATATGTGTATGTATAAATATATCCGAAAAGTCCGGGTTAATCAGTTTGTGAACTCAACTCTAAACCATTGAATTGGAAGAGTAATTTTAGTTCTTTGAAATTCATTTTGTTCTTGCAATTCCATATCCAAAACTTGGAATTTACTTCCTATTAAGAGGTTCATTAAGGATATTTTGGACATTGCATATCGTCCCTACATTTGACTCGAACGATCTCGGCCTTTGGTGCAGCCCGGCTTCTGTGTGCAGTCGGACTGCATTAGCCCAAATCTGCATTAGCCCAAATCCTTAGAATTAGTTGCAGTCGATTTGCTATGGATTAATCTGAACTGTTGATACCCAATCCCGCAGATGAAGCGTAGCTAGTCATCACGCTGACCAATGACATTCCACTCAAAGGTTTGTCTCCTGTTCTTGTTTCCTTTTTCTTCTTTTATTTCATTTTATATACTATGAGTGCCTCTATTGAACAGAAAACAAGAACAGTTCGGGATCATCATCAATACACAATGATCAATAACTTGTGTGTTAAAAAACAAATGAATAAACACACGGGTTGTTGAATTATTTGTTGATGGCACACCAGGTGTTTGATGTAATGCCTAAAAGGTTCCATTGTTGGTTTTGGTAACTTACGCAGCTGTAGCTGTAGTCCAAAGTGTAAACGTCATTTCAATCTTCTTTTCTTCTGCTCTTTGAAAAAGGTATAATTGTCTAGTTTACTACTCCCTCCGTCCCTAAGAATTACTACCTCCGTCCCTTTGAGATAAATTTACATAAGCAACAGATTGACTAAAGAAAAACCTTACAGAGAATTACTACCTCCGTCCCAAATGAATGCCATTCTGTGCTTAATCAAAAACAAAAACAAAAATCGACATTCATTTTTGGATGGACGGAGTACATAAGAACAAAAAAGTATCAAAGTTTCGATTGTTATATAGTTTACCAACATTACGATTTCCATGTATATATATTTTCTAAAAATTTTGTAAAGAATTACATAAGAACAATACTCTCTGAAATCTTGTTTACAAGAAGAATGACATGCAACGTTATTTCTGTATCCTCTCATAACCGTCAAGAGATCTTGTCTTTCCTACATATGTAAGTCTAAATGAGAGCAAAATCAACAGTATATTTGCTCGACAAAATCTTAACATCGGTAGTAGCAGCCAGGCTATCGACAATCAAAGAACAATTAACAAAAACCATAAATTGCCTCATCGGAAACTGTCCAACCACAATGCTCACCGGCGCTTTCACCTTCACAAGCAACGGAATCCTCCCATTGTGTTTATTCTCAGTAAGCGCTTCTTGTAAACCCGACCCAAATTCGCTCTTCCCTTTCAAAGTCACCTCCAAATCGGTAACATTCCGTTCCCCTTGCGTAAATGCCGGCAACTTCCCGGAACAGAGAGAAGTTCCGTTATAAGCCACAATCACCGAACTATCTTTCCCGTAAATGAATCCGATTCCTTTGTTTGGGTTGTCCGCCTTAACGAAGACTAAAACTTCGGTGTTTACGCTGAAATCCGGTTGGACGTCAAAGGCGGTAACTTTAAGATCTTCAACTTTGTAGGTGGGGATTTGGGGTTTGTAGACTGCGTAGAAGTAGAAGAGGATTCCAGCGAGGATTAGGATGAGGAGGAGGAGGAAGCAATAACAGCAGCAGATGCAGCGGAGGCAACAGTTTTTTCGCCTTTTAGGGTGGGAATGGTAGCGGGGGACGTTGCGGCGGTAGGGTGGGGGACGAATGCTGCCGCTGTTGTTGTCGGAGAGCATAACGTAGGGGGGCGGTGGGGCTGTCATTGTGGCGGTGGTTGTGGTGGGAGTGAATGTGGGAGGGTTCCATGATTTGGATGAACAGAATGAGAAGGGAGGGAGAAAGAGAGGCTGCTCTTCTTCTTCGATTTGTTTCAAATGTGGACCAGAGATGTTGTTTTTAGAGAGAGAGAGAGAGAAAAATGGCTGTTGTTAAGGGGAGAGTTACAAGTTTTAGTCTATTTTTAGGGGTTATTTCCAAAACCAGTGGAGTGGAAACAGGGGAGGCAGGGTATCAGTGTTTTGGACCCGTCCATTTGATCATTTGGCGAATCAAAGACTGGCTATTTGTGATTGTCAGGTCGGTAGGGTTAGAAAACTGGTCTTATGCATTGCTCGTACGAAGACACGAGAAGACACGAAACGTGTGTTTCATGACACTGAATCTCGGTTCATATCCCTTTCTGATGTTGTGATCCGATCACATCGGAAAGGGAGAAAAACTACTCCCTCCGTCCCAAAATGAGCTTCATAAAAGGACGGAGGGATATCTCCCTTTCTAATATTCATGATCACATCAGAAAAGGAGAAAAACTACTTCCTGTGTCCAGAAATGAGCTTCATTTGGGACGGAGGGAGTTTGCATACTTCAAAGAAAGACATCAATGGAACAAATGGTAGATTAGTCTTTATAAATTAGTATACAATACAAAGGAAGTCGGCCATTACCCCATACAACGAATCAAATTAACATATCACAACCCAAATGGGAAGAAATATAAATAAAAATAATAATCAAAAGCAGCTTCGAATTGGAGACGGGGATGAAGCATCAATAGTAGATCGAGATTTACAAGATTTCAACGTGCTACCAACCCTCATAAACGATAAAACTGAAACAACGAGCGATTTCGCCTTAACAACAGCCTTCTTAAGCTTCCTAGACGGCCGAGATTTTCGGGTACTGGCATTCAAAGATGATAACTTGTAACTCTGGAGGAATATCTGCCTTTTCTGGGCACGTTCACGTTTGTAAGTACTAAAAGGAGTAATAGCCATCATAGGATGATGAAACTGGAATTGAGTCTTGAATCCAACACTTTTTCGCCTCGAAAGTGTTCTAATTCTACCTGCAGTACCATTGTCTTCGAGCCGGCCTTCGCGGGTTCGGTCCAACGGCTCGTAGCCATCGAACCGCCGGCTGAATCGCAAGGTGGTGTTTCTTACCAGTGTGTTCATGGCTACTGTTACTGTATAGTGTTTACTCTTGGGTTGTTTGTTAGATATTGAGTGAAGAAGATACATAGAGATAGATATATGTGATTATCTCTATTTATACATGTGTTTTTGTAAATGTGGGTGAAGGGTTTGACTGGTAAATATTTCATCCTTGGCGGGCGCAAAAGTAAATAGTGGTCAAACAAGGAGTGTTTCTTCTCAGAAAGTAGCAAGCTATACAAGTCCTCGTGGGTCGTGTTAATAATTGTAGTAGGAAATCTTACATTTACATCCCATAGTTTTCGGAAAGTTCAGTTACAACCCCATTTTGTTCAAGAAACTATGCTTAACTCCATTGTTTCTTAAAGCCAAGCAACATATGTACTCAACCATTAACTTTCCAGTTGTTTTTTTCGAGGATCAATATTCCCACTTAACTTCATATAATGATGTCCTACGAGGCATGCAAAGAGATCGAACCCGATACCTCATAATACACTGTAAAATTTGGCTTTACCACTTAGTCATTTCTTATAAACTACGTTTATGGTCAATAGTTAATAAAAGTTCTTGATATACTCCTGTATTCCATAAAGATTGTTTCATTTGACAAGTGAATTTATGTTCAAGGTTGATCGAATTCGTAAACACTCTAACTTGCCCATGTTTCTAGAACAAAGGGAGTAGTTGATAATTAGGGCTAATTTTTAGAACGATTTAGAAATGAGAGAGGAAATTGTAAATTCCTAAAAATCCTGAGGGCTAGGCTGAAGTTAATGACACATTAAGGGGGGAAGGAATGTAATTTAATCGTGAGGACCGTGACTACCCGGAAGAAGACACAATTGACCAACACTATGAAGTAAGTAGTTACACTTCACGGATTACTCTTTCCGTCTCATATACCATTTGTAATTGAATTGATACGTGGAGATTTAAAGATATATATATGTGATGTTGTAAATATGAAAATGAGGTAAAAGAGAAATAAGTGCGAATAATATCAATTATTGATATTGTGAGCGATAAACCCGGACCAGCTAGATTGGGCCCAAATTCGGTCTGGTCCAAAGGCCAAGTATGACGTGGCATACCCTAGACCGCCAGAGTCAATACCGCGATCAGATAGGCTGTCAAGGTCAAGACCGCGTTCCTCTCGTACCATCTCAGTCAAGACCGCGGACAGCTAGACCGCCAGTAAGGTGACCACGGACATTGTGACCGCTCCAGCCGTGCCCGTGTCAAGATCATTGACCGTGCCCAAGACATTGACTGTGGTCTCATACCAGACTCCCGGTTGTCTCGCCAGACTCCCGGTTAAAGCCAAAGCTTACTGAGCAAGTTTACTTACTGACTCTGACATAAAGAAGTCGGCTTATTCCCATCGCATTGAATACATGGCTTAGGCGCCTACTATTTCATTTAATGCGCCGCGCCAACTCTCCCAAATATACGGCTCCTGTCCACATCAGCGACATCCCCTCTGCAAGTGAATCTTACTTTACTGGCAGACTCAATTCGATGCGGACACGTGTACCTGATCAGAGACTAAGATTTCCTTAGGGCTGACCTCATGGCTTACCTCAACAAGCACCTCTCCATCACCTATAAATAGAAAGCCCTTGTCCCCTTGGACAAGGTAAGTGCAAAATTGACATTGTAAGTCACATTGCCTAAACCCTAAACACATAAACACTCGAGACATTCAAAGTCTTATTACTCTCAGGTTATCATATCTTCTAGATATCTTACTTTTACACCCGAGGGCATGAATTGGAGTAACATCCAACTTTGACCTTAACGGTGCTCATTTCTGTGTTGTGTTCTAGGTACCAAACAATATCCTGTCAGATATCATACCAATCATTCAGACCCCAAAACCTGTGGCGTCATCAGTGAGTATAAAAGTAAAATAGAAAAGAGAATGATGAGAAAGAATAGTGTAAAACTTTGTTATCTTAGAAAATAAAAATAATATATGAAATATCCAAAATGACAAAATAGAAATGGTATACGAACGGAAGGAGTAGTTAATAAGCCCCAATTCAAATTATATATTTTATGTTCCACACAGAAATTATGAAAAAAAATATTAATGTAAGTGTTTAGGGTATGAAAAGTGTGGTGTAAAAACAAATTGACTTAGAAAATAGTATAAATAGTACTCCATCCGTCTCAAAATGTTTGTTCCATTTGATTTTTTTTGTTGAACTTTGACCACAAATATATGACAATTTAATTATGTTCATGAAATTCTAAAAATTCCTATTGATTCACCATTAATAATATTATCAACAACAACTTTTAGAATTTCATGAACATGATTAATCTCTCATAAATTTGTGGTCAAAGTTCAACAAAAAAGTCAAATGGAACAAACATTTTGGGACGGAGGGAGTATGTAAAATTATTTTGAGTGTGAGAATGAATCTTTGTAGAAAATAGTAAGTAAAAAATTATTTTGAATATGAAATCGGACCCCATTAAATAAAACAGTATTATAAAATTTTCGTTTATAAAATGTATATAAATGGATACTTTTTCACGTTAGTACGCAGTTTCAAAGACTTTTCATATTTAATTGAAAAAAATTATAAATAGGGTCCAAAGTTTGGGGCTATTTGCACTGTAGGGTCCAATGTTTTATTTTTGGCGATTAAGGGTGTAAGCTTACCAAAATTTTGCAGTTAAGGGTTTTTGACGAAAATGTTAGAAATCGCCGTTAAACCAGACCCTTATTTGCTAAAAAATGATAAATTCAGACCCTTATTTGCTAATAATTGATAACTTTAGAACTCAAAATTGCCATTAATTAACGGCAATTTCTAATGATTCTGTCAAAAAACTATTAACTGTCAACTTTTAATAAGTTTGTACCCTTAATCGCCAAAATTGTAACATCGAACCTTACATTGCAAATATCCCCTCTACTTTGGACTTTTAATTGTAATTTCCCCTATTTAATTTAGTGGAAGGGACCTAGGACTTTACACATGAATTCAAGTCCATACAAATTAAAAACTTTGCAGATAAACATTTGTATAATCTATTTATTTATTGTATTTTAATTAACTAGAATTGCTACTTTAATTAGATTCGTCAGGATTAAAACATGTGCCGGCCAGCATTATAAAATTTGTCCGGTAATACAAACAACCCCTTTCACTTTCAATTGGTAATCTATTTCAAGATAGTGATGTACATGTGAAAACTCTTTATAATTTACTAGTACATGATTGTGTTCAAGGCCACGTGAGATTTTTTTTTTATATATCAAAAAAAAAAAAAATGGCCACCCATGTCGTACGACATAGATAGTTATGAGGGCAAAACGGGAAAGGGACAAAACAGTGAGGGTAAAATGGGAATTTCCACCGATGCTACTGTTCATACAACTATTCACAAGACAGGAATGATTTATACTATAGATTTACTATAAATTAACACTTGGTAAGGCAGTTTTATGAAAACTTTGACAGTATTCAAATCTTTAGAAAAATTTGGTAAACTTTTGAAAATCTTTGAAAACTGACACAAGATTACAAGAGAAGATTTAGACGTTTTTCGGCAATGAAATCACCGATGACGCCAAGACTTTTGGGTCGAGGTATAGGAAAATTGACTTTTGAATAACCAATCCTGTTAACACAACACAAATACAACATCTGATCAAATATTGTCAAATTATTCATTTTTTTATTTTTTGTAGTAACTTTAGTATTACTGATATACTATTCTCATAAACTACCAGACAAATTGTTAGAATATATCACATTTAGTGATAATATTTTCAGTATATATCTTGTCCATATTTTACTCATTATACATAGTATAGTATTGTTGTTATTGTAGATATGACCGGAGATTAAGGGATTGATCAAGAGAAAATCATTTTCCTATTATAACTCTCGTATAGTTGTAGTATTTAAACTTTGTTTGAGGAATAAAAATGATAAGGAAAATATTATCATCTTTTATGGTATCACGAGAGGTATAGGGCAATTTCTCTTCTTCCGCTGCACCTACCTTCGTGAGCTATACACGGTTTAATTTTTTTTTTCCGTTCTCCTTCTTTCTGCCGTGAGCCATGTCTTCTTCTCGCTCCCTCCATCCGGCCATGGCAGTCACGAACATCAGGAATAACATCTCTGTTACTCTTGAATTGGAGAACGCACAATATGCGACATGGGCCGAAGTCTTTAAGGTCCATGCTCGTTCTATTGAAGTTTTGCATCATATCATTCCTGACGCCAATGTCAAGGATCCTACTACAAATGCCGAGCTTAAGGAGTTTTCCGCATTAGACGCGAAGGTATTGGGTTGGATTTATGGCACGATTTCACCCGATCTTCTGAATACTGTTGTGGAAGCAGATCAATCGGCAATGAAGGCGTGGACTACCTTGAAGGACATCTTCGAGGACAATAAGAATTCTCGTACGGTTAGCCTCGAACAAGAATTCGCCGCTACTCTTATGGAGAGTTTTCCGTCCGCCTCGGCTTATTGCCAACATTTGAAGCAAATCGCCAATCAACTAAAAAACGTCGATTCTCCGGTGGGTAATGATCGCTTAGTGTTTCAAATGGTGGCGGGCTTAACTGAAGCCTACAATGGGGTTGCTAGTATTCTTCGTCAGAGTAGCCCTTTGCCGAAATTCCACCAAGCTCGTTCTATGCTCATTCTCAAAGAAACTGGGTTGCAAAAGAAAGCCACAATGGCTTCCGCAATGATGGCTCGTGAATCCGTCCATCCTTTCTCCTTTCCTCCTCCATCCGCACCACATGGGTCCAACAGCAGTGGCTCGAAAAACCGAAATAATGGGAAGAAAGGTTCCGGCTCTAACAAATCTGGTGGTAAAAAGGGTTCAGGTTCGAATGGTGTGATGATGTTGCCATTCGCGGGAAAAATTCGATTTTTGCGTTTCTTTGAAAAACCAAATAAAACCGGGAAAACGGAGTCGCCACGCCATTTTAATTTTGAAGGCCAAAACTTTGAAAAAAGCCCGAGATCAGAGATTTAGGTTCGGAGGTCATGTTACGCGTCGGGAAGGACGTTAGTGTGCACCCGACGCGCCTCGTAAAAACGAGTCTTCCAAGCTGAAAATCATTTGTGTGTGTGTGTGTGTGTTTTGGCCAAAATAAGTTGAAACTCAGAAAAGTAAAAATTGAGATATCTTTTTAAGACTTTAAACTGATCCCATGATTTTTTGGAAGATTTTTGGATTGAGATTTGGTACTCAAAAGACCTTTTGAAGTTGAGAGCCATTTCTGCCAGAATGAAAAAGGCAGTGGACCTTTGATTTTAAAAGGGATTCAAGGGTCTTAAAACTTCATAATCTGGATAAACTCAGAGAATGAAAGTTGTTCTAGACACCTTAAATAAAGTTTGTGCGAAGGAATTTTCCATTTTGGAGAAGATTTGAGGGGTCAAAACCTTCTGGAAACCTCAGATATGAGATCTGGATTCCCAGAAGCTGATGAACTAGCCTCTGAAACAAAATTTGAAAAGAGGAGTTTTACTCACCCAAAAAATAAGGTAAAAATATGTCTGGAAAGCTCTGGATGTTGGCTACAAAAAGTATTTTGTAGTCAACACCAAATTCCAAGTTCATATGTGTCCAAAAATTAAGACCATGGACTGAGGTCTGAGAAAATTGCTACTGGACAGCAACTTCTCAAGAAAGAAAATATGATTTTAAGGGGGGTTTTGCATCCATGCTTGTCCCCATTTCCCTAGGTTTTGGTTAGTGATCACTAGACATTTTAGTGGTGAATCAACTATACCAAACCATCCTTGGGGTACATTAGGACTAAGCATTTCATTTGCTTGGGAAGAGGAATTTTATCCTTTGAAATCAAGATTTTATGCTTGAAAATGGTTTTTAGGGTTTTGAAAATGAGTTTTCTTTGCAAGAAAGTAAGAAAGCTTAAAAATAATTTTGATCTTTGTAGAAGATCATCCATGGAGATGGTCTTCCATGGTGATCTTCTTAGATCTAGAGAAAGAAGATGAAAGAACTACATTTTGTAGTTTGAAGATGCATGCATGGTTGAGATTTAGGGTTAGGAGGAGGAGGGTTTACCAATCTTCCTTGTGTTCTTGAGTGTTTGGCTTGAGTGTATGAGTGTTTAGGGATTTAATATGAGAGTGAGTGGATGAATATGAGTTGGGAAAGATTGGAGAGAAAATGGTGACAATTCTAGTGAATTCTCACTGTTTTCTCTCTATATTTCGCCAGAGGTTCGGTGCAAAATGTGTTCTTTCTCCTTATTTTTGTGACTGGAGGGCTCAATTTATAGCCCTCCTGAAAATGCAAACTCATCCGCGCGGACAAGTCCCCTCAGCGTGCACTGTTCATTAAATGCAGCTCCAGCTTTGGACAAGGGGAATATTTCTTTTCAAAATTCAAATTGACCAGCCAGATTATGTTTCCAGCATTTCTATTTGTGGTTTTATTCTTTTGTTTTTCTTTTTTAAGATTCTTTTTAAGGTTTAACCTTAAATAACAATGCCCATTTTACCCTCACTTTGTTAGAAAAGTTAGGATTGTTAGGAATTGTTAGAAATGTTATAACTTTCGTTAATTTTCTAACGAAAATTCTAACAAGCTCAAATTGGAGCACTTACAGTAGCCCCTCGGCGACGGCACTTTCGAAGGAAGCGGGGTCGTCGATAAGAGTAAGGCTCCATATTTGGCGGGATGATCGAGTGATCGGGTGGCTGAACCTAGCGATAGGCTACCTACGTATCCCGGGTGGGAATCAAGCCAGTCGTAGTTCGGGTCTTTGACCCTGGAGATGAGCGAGTTCTACAGTCGTTTGCTGGAAAGAAACTCTGCTGGGGATAAGAGATGACCATTTTCGGTCTGATGGCTATCCGCTCTGCTGGGGATTGGAATGACCATTTTCGGTCTCTGCTGGGGATGACTGCGATTTATCGCTTTCCTAGTGATAGCGTCTTAGGTGCCTCAAACCTTGGAGATGGCATTTTAGGTGCCTCGAACCTTGATGATGGCGTTTTAGGTGCCTCGAACCTTGGAGATGGCGTTTTAGGTGCCTCGGACCTTGGAGATGGTGTTTTAGGTGCCTCGAACCTTGATGATGGCGTTTTAGGTGCCTCGGACCTTAATTTGAAATGACCTTTCGGTGGACTTCGTCTGCTGCCGAAGGAAAGGGTGACCGTTTTGGTCGAGGGGCTGGACCTAATGATAGGCTACCTACGTATCCCTAGTGGGAATCAAGTCAGTCGTAGTTCGAGTTTTCCTCAAAATTTCGTTGGCTTTTGGGATTCCGTTAACTTTGCTGGGGATTTCGTTAGCCTTTCTTTGAGGAAAATCAGACGTATTTGTCTGGGAAATCGGTCTTACGTTTGACTGCCGTTGGATGATTTTGATGAAAGATACGGGATCTCGTTATCTTTCTCAGGGAGATCGGACTTACGTTTGACTGCCGTTGGATGATTTTGATGAAAGATACGAGATTTCGTTATCTTTCTCGGGGCACTCGGTCTTACGTTTGACTGCCGGAGATTGATTTTTGATGAAAGATACGGGATCCGTTATCTTTCTCGGGGCACTCGGTCTTACGTTTGACTGCCGTTGGATGATTTTGATGAAAGATACGGGATCTCGTTATCTTTCTCGGGGCACTCGGTCTTACGTTTGACTGCCGGGGGTAATTTTGATGAAAGATACGGGATCTCGTTATCTTTCTCGGGGCACTCGGTCTTACGTTTGACTGCCGGGGAATGATTTTCTTGACAAGGGGCTGACTTTGTTAACTTTGGTTAACTCTGTCAAGTTGGGGACTGAATTGCAGAGTCCTGAAATTTTAAGGGGAAAAAGGGTCATTTTGACCCTTGCAATCCTGTCCGCGCGGAGAGGACCTGAAAACCAGGGGTATTAATTAGGGCCAACGCCCTTTCTCTTCCCCATTCAGTTTTTTTCAAAATTACGAGAACAGAGAGAGAGAACTGCGAATCCGCCATTGTTGGCCTTAGAAGCTTCAAAAATCTTCCGATTTCTTCGATTTTTTGAGCAATGGAACACGGGGAAGGCGCTTTTCAAGGTCAAGGACGTGGCCCGGTAGCGGAGAGGCGATTGGAGCTCGTCCGAATGAGGAGGCATTACAATCTTTCGCAATCGATTGCGGAAGAGCCCTACCCCGATGCTTGGCAACATTGGGCTTCGGATTCGAATCTCCGAACGGTATACTTTGAAACTCCTTGATCCTCTTGTCGATTTCTTGTTTGACATTGATTTTTGGGTGATTTGATTTTTTTTTTTTTTTGATAATTTCGAAAATGACCATGTTCTTGGCCTTGGATTTTGATTTTAATGCTATGCATGTTGTAATGAGCATATGGATAACTCAAAATGTGCATTTTGCTTGAGAAAAGAATTGACATTTTTGCCACATTTTTTTTTTAATTCGAAAATTGCATGTGAAAATTCGAAAATTGTGAATTGTGACTTTGATTTTTTTTTTGAAATTTGAATCTTGCATGTTGATGATGATTTTTTTTCGAAATTGAATATTGACATTGATGAATGATGCAATGCATGCATTTTGTTTGGAAAGAATGGGCATTTTGCCAATATGAGATGTATGTATGTTTAGGATTTTTTTTTTTGAAAAGTGGGACGGATTTTTCCTCCCGTTGCATGTAAGATGGATGATATGCATGTATGCATTTTTTCTTTTTTTTTAGAAAATGGGACGGAGTTTTATTTCCGTCAACTTCTTGTAGGATATGCATGTATGCATTTTTTATTGAAAATTGTTGAATGGGATTTGTTAAAAAGCTTGTCTTTTACGTGAGAAAAATGGGGCTATGTCTATTGCATGCCGTTATGCTTTGCCGAAATTTTTTTAATGCATGTATATGCTCTTTTTTTGTGCAAATGCAAATGCAATCTTTTTGACATTTTCTCTCTTCTTTTTTTTTTTGCAGGGCGGAAACCGTTTTGTGACGGAGCAGCTGAACAAAATGAAGACTCGAGGATCAGTGGAGTCCGTGATTGACTTGTGGGACCGGCTTCCGAATGTGGGCCGAGGAGCTTTGCCGAGTCCGAGACCAATCGTTGTCGAGACGGGGCTTTGGGAGTTTGTCGAGTGCTTGAGGGGGTGGTCGAGTTCCACTAAGAGCAAGGGCTTGATGTTTGCTCTGCGCGCGGCCTTGGTGGGACGCGACCCACACCTTTCACTTCTTACGGGGGCGAGGCTACGGTTACGCCCTCCGACTATGCTTTGCGATTACGGGTTTGTCCTTTAATGGACGCGGCATTGAGTGGCGGGATGGCTACGGCGATGCCGATCTGCGAGCTCTTAAGGATTTTCCCTATTCCCAAAAAGGGGATGGGGATGGAGTATGCCGTGGTCTACGGCAAGATCGTGGAGACCATAGCGAGTTACGAGGTGGGGAGGAGAGGATAGGCGCCGATCAGATTGCCGGGGCCTTCTTGTGGTTTGCTTTCTCGAGCACGCTCTTTGGACATGCTTTGAGGACGGCGATCTTTGCCTTGTTGAGGTCCTTGGAGGACATGGAGACGGCGGAGATGTCTCCTGGGAGAGGCCGGGCCGGCGTGAGCTTTATTTTGCTCTCGATAGGTACGGTCGGAAGGGCGTGAGCTCCTTATCTTGCTTTGAGTTTGCCACTGGAGGTATAAGCTCTCTTTTTGCTTTCCTCCTCTTTTTTTTTTTTTTTTGAGCACGCACTTTTCTTTTATTTGGATTGATTGGATTTTTACCTTTCGCGGTATGGGCGTTGGAGTTTTTCCACGTCACGGTGTGGCGGCGGCGGCGGAGTACGATCGGGCGTATCCGGCCATGCGATCTTGGTCCAAGCATGCCGGGAGAAGATAAGCTCCGGGCGTACGACTCTCAGTACGCGGATTGCCTTCCTTTGACGGAGGCCGAGACGAGATGAGGGGATGATATTCTTCCCACAGGATCGCTTCGAGTGGCGCAGTGAAGGGCGGCGAGATTTGGGTGTGCGGCGGAGGATTACGAGGGGTCGACTGCGATGCATATTATGCGGGAGAGAGGGTGACGCGCCGGCATGGCGTGGGTCGCCTTTGAGGACACCGGTGGAGCCTCCCGTCGATATGATGCACCGAGCGATCGGTCCGTGACACAGGATGATTACTGAGCCGGTCGGCACTTCTCGAATTTCGTGGCGATTGAGCCGTATGCGACATTCGTCTTGAGGAGGCGAGGATGCCTCGGGTTACGGATAGAGAGGGGCTTGGGATCCGCGGTATCCTCGGACGGATTTTTCATATATCCGGGATGGGGTCCGATTGAGGGTGCGAGATCCCTCGGCTGAGCGGCTTCCACGAGCTTTCCGGCCTCGTCGGTATGAAGGTATGGCTTTTTACGCTTACGCCTCTTCCTTTCTTTCTTTTGTTTCATCATCTTTAGCATCACTTCCTTTTTGACGCTTTTGCTTTTGTGCGGTTTTCGGAGGTGGTCGTCGAGAAGGCGACGAAGCAAGTGATCGGGCCAAGAGATTCATCGGGAGGATGGTCGCTTGCCCGGGGGCTCCTCGAGCTAGAAGCGAGGCGACCACGGCCGGCGCTGTCGAGACGGGAGGCTTCCCCTATTCGCTCGGAGACTTCTTCGAGAGACTCCTTTGTCTCCTCTCCTTGATCCCCGCACGGTGTTGCCTTCGGATCACGTCATTCTCGGGGATCCACACGGGCGGGGACACGTTTGGCGGCATGGCGGGTCGTCTTCGTACGTGCGGGAGTCCGACGCCTTCACCTTCGGATACGACTTTTCGCGAGATCTCGGCTTGCCCTATCGGAGCGTGCCGGGTTGGTCTGACGAGCCTCTCTCTAGAGACGAGGACGATTCGAGCCCGAGATTTTCGGGGCTCCTGAGGAGCGGGCCCGAGTCGCAAGAGGGCGAGGGCGTACATCGGGCGCTGGAGACTCAGATTGATTTTTTTTTTTTGAGATTTGAGATTTAGATTTGTACAGCTTATGCACATTTTTTTTCTTTTTTTTTTTTGATGTAATAATTTAGGGTTTTATTTATGTTTGTTTGTTTTTTTGTTTTTTTTTTTGCACACTCCTTTTTTTTTTTTTGGAATGTAATAATTTAGGATTTTATTTTTGTTTGCCCTTTTTTTTTTTTTATGCACACTCCTTTTTTTTTTTGGAATGTAATAATTTAGGATTTTATTTATGTTTGCTTTTTTTTTTTATGCAACCTTTTTTTTTTTTTTTGGAATGTAATAATTTAGGATTTTATTTTATGAATGCAATGCAATATGAATGCGGTGTTGCATGAGCCTTGGTTTTTTTTTTTTTTTTTTTGCATGGGTGTTTGGTATATGGGTGGTTTGGGGAGGGTTTTTGCACAAGTTTCGAGCAACCGGACGGAATATTCCTTTTTTGGCGTAGCGACTTGGTGTTGCGAGATTTTTTTGGGAAAGCAATCCCATCCGCGCGGATGGGGTGCATCGACATTGTTCTTTAATTTTGGTTCGGACCTGGTCTTGCTTTATTTCAAATTCAAATATCCTCTTCAACCTCCAAATTAAAACAGGACCATTTTCGGGGAGAAAGAGAGAAAAACCATGGAAATGGCCAAAACTTCTCCAAACTTGTCCAAAGAAAGGCAAATGTTGTTCTTTGAAAAGTTCAAGGAGTGGTGTAGGGAGATCATGCATGAGAGAAGATCATTCTTTGAAGAAAGGTACAAGATACGATGCTTGTGGTCTCTCGAAGAATTGGTTCAATTATGACCTCTTAAGAGCTTCTTCTTCGTTTTGGGATACTAGAAGGCATGTCTTTGCCTTTCCTTCAACGAGATTGTTCCGCTGTCGAAGAATTTCGGGCCTTGCTTGGAGGTCGGAGGTGGAAGAGATAAGCGGTTCCTTTGCCGGAGGGGCTTCTTTTCTTGACAGATTGTGCGTCCTCCTTCATCTTTCCCGGAGGAAGCGCAATGTATGATCCGCGGTCCCGATCATTTCGATATTTCCGGTCTTCCCAGACAGATTTAGGGGCCTAGGTTTGGTGGATGATGCCTATTGGGATGCCTTTGCACTTTGTATGTTTGGCACCACTGTTCATGGTCTATTCCTTTGGGATGCGCCATCGGTCTTTCTTGGATGTTGTCGTTCGGCTGTCGCACAGGCGAGAGATGTCGTTCCTTTGATTACAGGGAGACTTTTCATGCTCTCGGACAGATTAGCTACCGGACGGCGGTATATGCGCGGGGCAGCCCGTTCCCTCTTGACCACTGTGGGCGATGGAGCGTTTGGGGGTTCTTCTTCGGGAAACCTACGATATGATCGAGCCTTGGACTTTTGCCGGGAGAGGTGTCGATGTAGATTTTGATGATCGGGGCTCGTGGGCGCGTTGGATGGCGGGTCGCCCGGCCCAGAAGATATCGAGATGGTTGGTGCCTCGTTGGCGGGTGGAGACTCGCGAGTGCTTGAGATGGGTCTCCTGTGGTTATGCTTAGGGGCTTTCTCGGTCCGGTTTCTACATTAGGCTCAGTTACGAGACGGTTTGGATTGGAGCGAGGTTCCTTTGGAGGGGTTTTGATGATATAGCCACCGGGGTGGTGGCTCCTGTTTCCATGGATGATCCCTCGGTGTTTCCATTTCTTTCCCGAGCATGGAGGTATGATGCCTTTCCTCCTCGGGTCATTCTCGGGCGTCAGGCCGGTGTTCACGACCACTTGGTACACGGATTGGTATGAGAGGCATGCAGGAGAGACTCGGGTGGCTATTTTGAGACGGCGTGAGGCCATTGTGGGTGCGGAGGACCCAGGTTTCGAGAGGAGGAGGGCCGAGGCGAGGCCAACCTCATGACGAGGAGTGGAGACGGCGCGGCGATTATGAGGCTTACGTCGAGACGGGGAGAGGAGGGCTCCTATGCTGCCGGCTAGGTTACGGGAGATGAGGGATGACGCTAGGGCTACTAAGGCCACTGACGGAGTGGTTTGATAGACCCTGTCCCTATACCAGAGCTTGGTAGGAGGAATACAGACATTTTTCCGGTTCGAGAAGAGAAAGACTCGGAGGGGAAGAAGAAGGGAGAGGCCGATGCAGTGGCTTGGAGTGACTCTGAGGTTTTCGAGTATCCCTTTTCTTGTCATGGCGAGACACATTAGTTTGATTATGTATCTTAGTTTTCCTTTAGCGGGTTGCCGGTTGTAGGAATGAATCGGGCTTAGACTCATCAAAGAGCTTTTAACTTGTAATGAATATTTGAATTGCTTTAGAGTTTTGGAGGCGCTTTCATGGTACGATCAATTGTATTGATGCCAAGGTATGGCTTTTATTTGTGCTTTAGACCGAACCATTTCATTTGCCTACGTTCCCCTCATTTTGAGGAGCTCGAGGTCTTCGTAGTTCAACGGTGAACTCTTTTTTGTTTTTTTTTGTTTTTTTTTGTTTTTTTTTTTTTTTTTTTTTTGTTTTGTTTTTTTGTTTTTTTTGTTTTTTTTTTTTTGTTTTTTTTCTTTTGTTGTTTTTTTTTTTGGTGCAACCCTGTTTTTTACCTAGGCCGCCCTTCTCGGGTTTCTAACCTAGTTGGGTATTACTCTTTTAGCACTCTTTTTTTTTTTGGTTTTTTTTTTTTACGCGTAGTATCTGCGCAACTTGTCACCATTCACTGGGTGTACAAAGGGATTCCCGTCGAGGTCTGCAAGGTGCATGGCTCCTCCGGAGAAGATCTTGGACTACGTATGGCCCGACCCATACGAGGCTCCCATTTGCCGAGGGGTTGATACGGATTTGAGGGGGCTTTTCTTTTAGAACGAGATCACCTTCTCGGATTTCCCGATGCTTTACTTTCTTGTCGAAGGCTCAGCCATTCTTCCTTGGTAGGCCGGATGTGTTCCATGGCCTTGATCGGCGTTCGTCTAGTAGGGCCAATTCGTCATGGCGACTCTGGAGCCATTCGACCTCGTTGATGCGGTTTTCCGGCGGTATACGGAGCGAGGTATTTCCGGCTCGATTGGGAGTACGGCTTCCATTCCGTATGTGAGGGCAAAAGGTGTTTCCCGAGTTGCCGTTTCCGATCGATGTTACGTAGCCCCGAGTGCCGAGTGTAACTTCTCGGGCCAATCTACGCCTTGGCGGCCATTTTCCGGATGATATTTTCGAGTCTTGTTTCTTTGCTTAACGGCTCAGTTGGTTTGGGGCACATGGGGAATGACTTGTGACGGGTTATTCGAATTCCGCCAGCGATTTTCACATTCCCCTTGAAGTGGGATCCATTATACGAGATGATTTGGTGGCAACCCGTATCGCACATGATGTTTTCTTTGATGAAGAGGGCAACTTTCCTTGAATTGAGGATTTTGTAGGACTTTGCTTCAACCCAGCTTGGTGAAATAATCCACGGCTACCGGGGACGAACTTCGTGGCGATTCTTGCTGATGGTGTGATTTTGCCTATGACATCAATTCCCCAGTGACGAAAGACGAGGGTTGTCATGCGCAAAGATAACTTCGTGAGGAGGCAAGTGATTAAGATTTGAGTATCGCGACATTTGTCGCGGCTTTTGACAAAGCTGGATGCGAGTCGGTTTCCATGGAGATCCAAAAGTACCCCATTCTCGGTATGATTTGCATTAGAGCTCGAGCATTCATGTGAGGGCCGCAGTACCACCATGTATTTCTTTCATGAGTTCGGTAGCCTCTTGTTTGCGGGATACATCGCGGAGGGCCTTGATAACGCTTCTTGTATAGCATATTTCCCAAAATAACATAATGGGAGCGAGCCGCTTGGGTGAGAGACTTTTTGCTTTGATTCCTTCTTTATATTCCCCATCTTCATTTTTGAAAGAGGCCTCGCCATCCTTCGAGTCTTGGTAAATACGAGTGTACCGGGGATCATTGATCGATTCGGCTTCCGCTTCAATTTCGAAGCAATAGGCGGGGTTTTCTCTTCTCCCGGCTACGAATGGTTTAACGAGACTTTCCTTCGGGTATTTCGACAAGAGAGGCTAGTGTGGCGAGCATCTGCGAACTGTTTCGGTCTGCTTGGCGGGTAATGAAAGGCGATTTCTTTGAATTGAGTTACTAACTCTTCCATGTAAGCATGATACTTACGCAAACCCGGATCCACGGTCTTCCATTTGTTAGGGCACGATTGATGATGAGGGCGAGTCACCGTACACCTCCAATTCCTTGATATTTCTTTCAAGGGCGGCTTCCAACCCGGCTATGCAAGCTTCATATTCGGCGGCGTTGTTGGTGACTTGAAGTTCGGCCTTCTTGCTATGGGGGTGTGTTCGTCGGTAGGATCGACCGAAGCATTCCTATCCGTTCCCCCTTTTGTTTGACGCCCAGTCGAAGAAGAGTTCTTGAAGATTCCATCATCGGGAAATTGAGGTTCGGAGTCCTCGGGACTCATCACTTGGGAAATCGGCCGGATGTTACGCCATTATGCGTCCTTTTACGGATTTCCTTGAAACATAAGCGATGTCATATTCGGCCAAAAGAACGACCATTTTGCCAATCTCATGGAGATGGAAGGCTTGTCGAACGAGATATTTGATGGGGTCTATCCTTGAAACAAGATGTATCGGGTGAGGCTGCATGTAGTGTTTCAACTTTCCCACTACCCGAGACCAAACTGCGCAAGTCTTCTCGCAAGCGGAAGTAATTGAGTTCGCTTCCTTGGAGCTTTACGCTACGAAATAGATGGCGTTTTCGACTTTGGAATCTTTTTTCTCTTGAGCTAGCATAGCCCCAATTCTTTGTATCCGTGACAGGTTAGATATAGCAAGAGTGGCTTTTGCCGATGTGGTGAAGCGAGAGAATCGGGGGATTCACAAGGTATGCCTTAATGCGTTCAAAGGCAAGGCGACATTACGGGTCCATTACGTGTAGGCATTCTTTTTCATCAACTTGAAGATTGGCTCGCGGTCGAGGTCGGTGATTTACTGGCGGCTTATGTATTGCGGATCTTCCCATGAAGGATTTCACTTACATCGGTGTCAGTGGTGGCTTCATTTCAACTATCGCCTTGATTTTACGGGGATCTACTTCGATTCCCCGTTACGTCACCATATATCCTAGTACCTTGCCTCGTCTTACACCGAAAGTGCACTTGGGTGGATTCGGTCTCATCTTTGTGGTCTCGGAGGCGGCCGAAGGAATTTTCTCAAATCAGCGAGAAGTCTTTGGCCATCGATCCTCTGGAATGTATTATCATGTCGTCCACATAGACCTCAATTTCTTTGTGGATCATGTCATGGAAGCAGTTGTCAGGCGCCCTGCAGTACGTAGCCGGCATTCTTTAGTCAGAATGGCATGGCCAGTGTAGCGATATGTGCCCGAGGGTTGTGAAGGCATTTTGGCTTGATCTTCTTACGCCATTTTGATTTGGTTGTGGCCGGCAAAACCATCGACGAAAGACTTGACTTCGTGGTTGGCCGTGGAATCTACGAAAATGTCGATGTTTGGCGGAAATCGTCTTTTGGCTGGCTTTGTTCAAGTCTCACGAAGTCTACGCGGCATCGGATCTTTCCGTTGGCCTTGGTCACCGTCACTATGTTGGGACTGGCCATGTTGGGTATTCAATGACCACGATGAACCACCTTACTGAGCATCTTTTCTATTTCCTCTTTCACTTGTAAGGACCATTCGGGCTTAATTCTTCTTAGCTTACGCTGCGGCTTGACTTACAGGTCGAGCGGTATTCGGTGCTCGACTATGGAAGGATCGAGGCACGGCATATCTTTATAGGACCATGCGAACACATCCACGAATTCTTTTAGCGGCTCGATTAGGGCAGCCCTTTCGGTCCCTTGAAGAAACTACCAATCTGCGTCTCTTTAGGCTCTTCACTTCGGTTCCCCAGAATTCACACTTGTCAAAATCTCTTCGGCGGCTTGGGCTCGATTTTCCTCTTTAGGACAACTGCTTAAAGATTTCTTTGATATATTGTTCATTTAATGTGTGCCTCTTCATCTAGTGAATCGTTATTAAGCTGTTTTTAGATTATTAGTTAATTCATCATTAGTTAAAGTGGCAATTAAGGGATACTCGAGAAAGGTTCATCATTTCATTGAAGACGAAGGGGAATACAACGTTCGCTCTGATTCGTAGTCTTCGGGCGTAAGGCCGTCGGACGACTCGAGACTCGAACTCGGCAGCAAATGAGAGACTCGGAGGATTTTACGAGAGGTTGACACGAAAGGACGGGGGACGATCCAAGCTTGGTGATCATTTCCTCTTTGGTCGCGGACGGGCAGAGAGAGTTTCCCAATTCTTTAAAGGCATCGGCGTCGGTGGCTTCAAAATCCGGGAAAGGCATGGTCTCTGTGCTCCCTCTTGATCGTTGCTATCATCTCTTTGTACGAACCGAGAATCAAGCGTGTTTGGCATCGAAAGGCGGCATGTGGATGTAGGGATCTTCCTCAGTGCGGGGACTTCCGTTTCGTCACAATCGACCGCTCAATCCGAGATGTAAGGACGCATTGCGTCTCGGTGATCTGCTAGAAAAATCTCATGTCCCATACTCGAGCGGAAAGGCTTGGCGGGTAGTTCGGCAAGGAGGGCGTCCCACACGACGTTCGTAGATTCGAGCGAGTGCATCGGTGTTTGCGACTTTATCATGAAAATCTCCTCGCCGGCGAGGCAGAAGAATGGGTTTGCGAGAATGCGGACAAATGCGTGATTGAGGATCGGGGACTTGTGTGCTGTATCATGGCGGCGTTCGGCGTTTCCTTCGATGCGACTCAGTGTTGGAAATAGCAATTAAATTTGATGAATCGAACTTCTTCGGAGTACGCTTGCTTGAGTGTGTCGACATAGTTGGCATCGCTAGATTCCCGAAGGATGCTTTGGCGAGACTTGCCTCTTGAAGGATGTAGCCCGGTGTTTGGCGTGGGTGTTCTTGGCTATTGTTTCGGCTTCGTTCCCTATGAGAAGCTATCACCCCTTATGACTTCAAGGTCTCCCTGCCGGTTGATGAATTTGACGCATTGGTGGAGAGTGGAGGCTATGGCTTTCATGTGATGCACGACAAGGCGCCACCTAGTAGAGGTTTGTGAACTCGGAGGGATATCCATTACATGGAACTGCGGGCACCATTTGGGTTTCGTACCCGAGTTCGAGTCAGGCCCTGCATCCCCGGAATGGGGGGCAGACGAACCGTCGTAGGCTTTGACGGTCGGGTAGATGGGATCACGCGCCTTTCATTTATGCGGAGGGCCCTCATCATGCTTTGAGGGAAGGACATTTACCGATGATCCATTTGTCCACTAATACCCCGAGGGAGTGACATGGTGTTGAGCCGAATAGTGATGTCTGGCTTCATTGTGTTGGGGAGACATCTCTTGGCAAATCTTCATCGCGAAGGTGATCATACTCCCATATAGGTGAGGATCATAGATTTGGTCCTTGTCTCGGGATGGAGAGTCATCAAGCCGGTCACTTCGTGCCTTTTTCTGCGAGGCGAGTCTTTGCCGAAGCCCACAGGTTATGCGATGCCTTTTGTGGCGGTTGCCATCTCTAGTCGACATGTTGATTGAGTGGGAGCGCCCGGCCAGCGTCGGTTTTCTTCATCGGTGTATATTCGGGAGGCTGGACAAAGGCTGAACCTTGGGCGACCGAGGGGTTGGACTTACGTTCCTGCACGGTACTGCGGTATCAGAAGGTCTCAATTCTCACGTGGATTGTGAGAGCTTTTACGTTCTTTCGCCCCTTTTTGCTTTGGGGAAGGCGGCGGAGTAGAGTCACATATAATCAAATCCCCCAGATGGCTCCCGAGCGTTCCCAGCTGTTATCACCGGCCTCGAATCTCTCCTTCAATTTTCTTTGGGAGGAAATTTTCTTTTTCTTAGGAGGACGGTCCTCGTGTATCCGATCACGATAGTCACCTTTCAAGGCAATCGGGACGATCACAAATATCCCACCAAATGTGTTCTACTACGAGTGAGTGGCGGATTTGCAGGACCTCGAGGTTGACGGTCTTTGGAATGACTTTGAGTGGGCCCTGGTCGGGGGATCTGGCTTGTTGGACTCATACGGTAGCGAGTGATTGGACTCGCGGATAATGAGAGATATTGAGGTCCGAGGGAACGGGCACATGTTTGTGCTTTCAAGGTAGCCGGTCGGTTGGGATATTGTTAAGGTCCCGAAGTGGCGTGTGGCCTCTTCAATCCGGGCCTGTGTACATTGCAGCGTTCTTCCGGGACTTTGATGGCGACCGCTATTCCTTCAAGCTTGTTCCACAGATTTTCATCACTCGGTGCGATATTTGTGGGATCATCACTTTGAGAGGGGACAGGCGACGGTATACCGAACTCTTTCGTCACGGCTAGCTGTTTGGGGGCCGGTTGCCACAGCCAAGTCGGCGGGCGGGAGTCCCGGCGGTGGAAACATAGGAATCTTGGGGTAGCATCTTGATGTATCAGGACTGATAAGAAGAGGAGGAGAACCCTCTTGTCTTTGCGGTAAAAGTGCCATCGGAATTGGGGCGATAGTCGAAACCATGACTTGCGACTACCCCCGTAGGTCATCAATTTGAGCCTCATGTCGAAGTCTCATTTGTTCTACCAACATTTGGATCCAATCTTTGAGTGCATGCGAGGGATTTTGGAGGACGGAGCAACGTTATCCCCATCATTCATTGCCGGGCGTGCGAGACATTGAAATCGGAGTTGGAACAAGCTGGCGAAGGCGATGTACGCTTGACTCTTCCCAGCCCGATCAAACGGTGACCGGTGCCGGAAACCAAGCTTTGTGCGGAGGCTGAGGGGGAAAGGACACGAAGGTTCGGATGTACGGAAATGGAAGGAGGGTAGGTGTTTGGGCTTTTGGCTCATGCGACATGCGGTTATTTGTTCACGTTTACTTAAAACATGTTTTATTAACCTAATCGGTTGGAAAAGATTGCTCTTCTTTTCGCAAACTACCTACGATTCTCCCCCAGTCTGGATCGGTGGGCCCCGTCACACTACGTCTATAAGCCGCCGTATTCCACACAGTATTTCGACCTCCCGGGGTGGGCGGCCCGGGCGAGGGTCCTATAGGGCAAGCGGGTCCCAAGGCCAGAAAGAAAAACGATCCTAAAAGTCGGCGGGTAATCGAGTCTTAACGAGCATTCGATGTAAATTACGGACAAAGGCGCGTCGAAAGTCAAGATCATGTCCAGGGGCTCGACAAAAAGTCGGCATGATTTGGAGTGATAAGCGTCCACGATTGATCTTGACTTGTCGTCGGTTAAGCCGTAATTAGGCATGGAATAGTCATTAATCCTTGATGACTCGGTGTCAATCTTTGGGAGTCGGTGTATAATTTGTGCCGATCGGAACCGAAGTCAAGGCGCCGGTCAATATCTTGGTCAAAGTCTGCGGCGGAAAACCGGCGAGAACCGGCGATTAGGGACGAAAGATATTGAGTCGGTATGCCGACAAAGGCTTGAAAGGAAAGGTCTATACACGGACGGGCATGACACGGACCCGGACTAAAAACCAACCAGGGTCTCGGACAAAGTGTGTCACGGACAAGTGCGTAGTCGGCACGAGGCTCCATTAGGATGTTTGGGTAGTCTGGCTGTGCTCATCCGAGAGGCGTAATAAGACCAAACGGACCGCGACAAGGATTTCCCGGGTTAAGGACGTAGTGTGCGGTGTACGGTCACGTGCGCGTAGTGTGCAAGCGATCTATATTCTTTTACGAGTAAAATAGAAATTTTTTATGTGTCTTAAAAATATGATGCATGATTTTTTTTTTTGGAAATTTTTTTTTGAAAATCCTTTTTTTTTGAATTTTTTTTTGAAAATTTTAATGAGCACATAAGCACGTAAGCACGGGAAATTCCGGCAGTTAGGGACATTATTCCGACGAGTCAAAATTTTGACTTTCTCCGAGGCGGCCAAAACAACATGAAAAGCTGTGCAAAAATCAACACACACACAAAAATGATTTTCAAAGCGGGACGGAAGCTTGACCCTCAAAAGCTTTTTTTTTTTTTTTTTGAAAACGGTGATACCGGTACGTGGGATTGTTAGACCACAATTTATCCCCGACTCGTGTTAGGAGGCGATAACGGGAAATTTAGTGGTTTCCACCAATATACCGAATACCATTTTTTATTAAAAGCTTAGTCCCAGTAGTCGCCCTTTGTGATGATGTTGCCATTCGCGGGAAAAATTCGATTTTGCGTTTCTTTGAAAAACCAAATAAAACCGGGAAAACGAATTCGCCACGCCATTTTAATTTTGAAGGCCAAAACTTTGAAAAAGCCCGAGATCAGAGATTTAGGTTCGGAGGTCATGTTACGCGTCGGGAAGGACGTTAGTGTGCACCCGACGCGCCTCGTAAAACGAGTCTTCCAAGCTGAAAATCATTTGTGTGTGTGTGTGTGTGTGTGTTTTGGCCAAAATAAGTTGAAACTCAGAAAAGTAAAAATTGGGATATCTTTTAAGACTTTAAACTGATCCCATGATTTTTGGAAGATTTTTGGATTGAGATTTGGTACTCAAAAGACCTTTTGAAGTTGAGAGCCATTTCTGTCAGAATGAAAAGGCAGTGGACCTTTGATTTTAAAAGGGATTCAAGGGTCTTAAAACTTCATAATCTGGATAAACTCAGAGAATGAAAGTTGTTCTAGACACCTTAAATAAAGTTTGTGAGAAGGAATTTTCCATTTTGGAGAAGATTTGAGGGGTCAAAACCCTCTGGAAACCTCAGATATGAGATCTGGATTCCCAGAAGCTGATGAACTAGCCTCTGAAAGAAAATTTGAAAAGAGGAGTTTTACTCACCCAAAAATAAGGTAAAAATATGTCTGGAAAGCTCTGGATGTTGGCTACAAAAGTATTTTGTAGTCAACACCAAATTCAAGTTCATCTGTGTCCAAAAATTAAGACCATGGACTGAGGTCTGAGAAAATTGCTACTGGACAGCAACTTCTCAAGAAAGAAAATATGATTTTAAGGGGTTTTGCATCCATGCTTGTCCCCATTTCCCTAGGTTTTGGTTAGTGATCACTAGACATTTTAGTGGTGAATCAACTATACCAAACCATCCTTGGAGTACATTAGGACTAAGCATTTCATTTGCTTGGGAAGGGGAATTTTATCCTTTGAAATCAAGATTTTATGCTTGAAAATGGTTTTTAGGGTTTTGAAAATGAGTTTTCTTTGCAAGAAAGTAAGAAAGCTTAAAAATAATTTTGATCTTTGTAGAAGATCATCCATGGAGATGGTCTTCCATGGTGATCTTCTTAGATCTAGAGAAAGAAGATGAAAGAACTACATTTTGTAGTTTGAAGATGCATGCATGGTTGAGATTTAGGGTTAGGAGGAGGAGGGTTTACCAATCTTCCTTGTGTTCTTGAGTGTTTGGCTTGAGTGTATGAGTGTTTAGGGATTTAATATGAGAGTGAGTGGATGAATATGAGTTGGGAAAGATTGGAGAGAAAATGGTGACAATTCTAGTGAATTCTCCTTTGTTTTCTCTCTATATTTCGCCGGAGGTTCGGTGCAAAATGTGTTCTTTCTCCTTATTTTTGTATTTGGAGGGCTCAATTTATAGCCCTCTGAAAATGCAAACTCATCCGCGCGGACAGTCCCCTCGGCGTGCCTTTGTTCATTAAATGCGGCTCCGGCTTTGGACAAGGGAATATTTCTTTTCAAAATTCAAATTGACCGGCCGGATTATGTTTCCGACATTTCTATTTGTGGTTTTATTCTTTTGTTTTCTTTTTTAAGATTCTTTTTAAGGTTTAACCTTAAATAACAATGCCCATTTTACCCTCACTTTGTTAGAAAAGTTAGGATTGTTAGGAATTGTTAGAAATGTTATAACTTTCGTTAATTTTCTAACGAAAATTCTAACAAGCTCAAATTGGAGCACTTACAAATGGTAAGAATGGGTCTCAATGGAATTTTGATGGGTCTCAACAGCAGCCGTGGAATCAGCCTTGGAATGGGGGACAGTAGCCGTGGTATAACAATGGTAGTATTGGACAGTTTGGCGGTAATGGTACTGGGCAGTTTGGCGGTGGGTCTAGCAGCGGTGGCTCACGGGCGGCCCGGGTGGGGCGGACCTTGGCTGCTCCGTAGAACATTCCACCTTGTCCCTATCTACGGCGGCGGGGTGGTCTCGGCGAGAACCTCTGCACGGCAGCGTCACGGCGACCAGTGTTTTGGGTGAAGGCCGTAAGCTTATGCCGCCTCAACTTGTCCTACGGACGTGGAGTCCGCCATGCACACCTTGAGTTTGAATCAACCTGCTCCAAACTAGCATATGGACTCGGCCGCCACTTCCCACATGACATCGGTCTCAGGTACACTTTCACCCTATTTTCATTTACGCACGCATCATGGCATTACTGTAGGAAACGATCATTCAATTCCAATAGAGGGTTATGGAAATACCACACTTTTACCATCCCTCTTAAAAATGTTATTCATGCACCTAAATTAATCAAAGTCTTAATTTCAGTTCGTAAGTTTGCCACTGATAATTCTGTGTCTGTGGAGTTTGACCCGTTTGGTTTTTCTGTGAAGGATTTCCAGACGGGGCGACACATTATGAGATGTGAGAGTAGAGGTGATCTTTATCCAGTTACAACCCCAAGGTCGACCAATCTTCAGTTTTCTTTTGCCACTTTATCTCCAAGTTTATGGCATGAACGTTTGGGTCATCCTGGCACTCCAGTCATGGACTCTCTTCGCAGTAATAAATTCATAGATTGTAATAGGTCAACGTCTTCTCATGTTTGTCAAGCATGTGCTCTAGAGAAACATGTAAAACTACATTTTGAACAATCTACTTCTAGTACTTTATTTCCGTTTGATATAATTCATAGTGATTTATGGACTTCACCTGTTTTGAGTTCGTCTGGTCATCGATATTATCTGTTATTTCTTGATGATTTTTCTCGTTATTTATGATCGAATGTGTACTCTACTTTTTTATCGTTTCGCCAATTTGTGAAAATACAATTTGAAAGGGACATTAAAATATTTTAATGTGATAATGGATGCGAATTTAATAATAATCAATTTTAGGCTTTTTGTAAAAATTATGGACTTTCTTTCTGTCTCTCTTGTCCATATACTTCACCCCAAAATGGCAAATCCGAACGAAAAATACGAACCATAAACAATGTGACTCGTACGTTGTTATCGCATGCTAGTCTCCCTTCCTCTTTTTGGCATCATGCGGCACATATAGCAGTGTATCTTCTAAATATTCTTCCAAATAAATCACTTGGTTTTCATTCACCTGTACAAGTACTATATCGAAAGGACCCGACTTTTAATCATCTACGGGTTTTTGGTTGCTTATGCTACCCATTGTTTCCCTCCCCAACAATCAATAAACTTCAAGCCAGTTCGTCTACATGTGTTTTTGGGATATCCTACTCATCATAGAGGATATAAATGTTATGATTTTTCCACTCGTAAAATTATAATATGTCGTCATGTCATTTTTGATGAAACAAAGTTCCCATACTCATTATTTCACACAGATGAACCCACATCTTATGCTTTCTTGGATGATGGCCTTTCTCCACTTCTCATGGCCAAATTGCATACCCCTGCCCACACTATTGAGCCGACCCAAACAGTGACCCAAACAGCTCCTCCACAGCCCCACATTCTCGGCCAATCTGTGCCTCAATCTCAGCCCACTGTTTCGGCCGAAACTCCTAGTGTGCCGCCTCGATCCTTCTCTTGGTCCCGTTACGAGAAGTCAACACAGGATTTTTAAGCCTAAAATTCCTTTTAGTCTTCACACCACTGTCTCTAAATCCCCCATTCCTAAAAATCCCATTTCTGCCCTCCATGACCCTAATTGGAAAATGGCAATGCATGATGAATATAATGCATTAATTGAAAATAGGACGTGGGAGTTGGTGCCCCGTCCTACTAATGCTAATATTATTCGATGTATGTGGATCTTTACTCATAAAGACAGGTAGATGGATCTTTTGAGCAACATAAAGCTCGCCTAGTGTGTGACGGGAAAACTCACGGGTAGGTATTGATTGTGGAGAGACTTTTAGTCCAGTTATTAAACCGGCCACAATTCGTACGGTGCTAAGTCTTGCAGTTTCTAGGAAATGGCCAATGCATCAGGTTGATGTTAAAAACGCCTTTTTGCATGGAGAACTTAAGGAGACGGTTATATGCATCAACTGGTTGGGTTTCGAGACAAGGAATTTTCGGATCATGTTTGCTTGCTAAAGAGGTCATTGTATACAAGCGTTTTGGGGATCATGTTACTTCTCTTGGGTTTAAACAAAGTTGCAGCGGTAACTCCTTGTTTGTATTCAGTGGGAATGGTTCCATGGCATACTTGTTAGTATACGTCGACGACATAATTTTAACTGCTTCATCCGAGGAGTTATGTTTGGAAATTATTTCGGCTCTTAGCAAGGAATTTGCCATGAAAGACTTGGGAAGTTTGAGCTCTTTCTTGGGCATTGTTGTAACTCACCGCTCGGGTTCTTTATTTCTTTCGCAACAAAAATATGCATTAGAAATCATTGAACGGGCCGGTTTGACGAATTGTAAGCCTTCTCCAACTCCGGTAGACACAAAACTGAAGTTAAGTGCCCACACGAGTCCACCTTCTCCGATCCATCCGAGTACCGCAGCCTTGCCGGGGCACTGCAATACTTGACGTTCACTCGTCCGGACATCACCTATACAGTTCAACAAGTTTGCTTGTTTATGCACGATCCGCGAGTGGAACATATGCATGCATTGAAGAGGGTTATTCGATATATTCAGGGGACTTGTCAGTTTGGGTTGCATCTTTATCCCTCCTCCATCTCGTCCCTAGTGTCATTCACAGATGCAGATTGAGGAGGATGTCCGGATACAAAACGTTCTATATCGGGGTATTGTGTATTTTTAGAAGATAATCTTATCTCATGGTCTGCGAAACGGCAAGCTACAATTTCTCGATCTAGTGCCGAAGCAGAGTATAGGGGTGTAGCAAATGTCGTCTCAGAATCATATGTTGGTTGCGTAATTTACTACTGGAACTTCATTGCCCAATTCGAAGAGCTACATTGGTGTTTTGCGACAATATAAGTGCTATCTATCTCTCCGGTAATCCCGTCCAACATCAACGTACGAAACATATGTTGGAAATGGGTAACGGAAAGTTAATTTTAACTTAACGTTGACCTAGGTTTCTAACGAAAGTTCGTTATTTGTTAACGAAACTAGTTACAAATGGTAATCTACATTTGTTGTAGATTATATATAACTCATTTAATGTCTCAAAACCATTTCCGTGTGAATGAGAAATTAATGACAAATGATTTGTAACTTAAATATTGGGTCAAAGTGTGATTTGGGTTGGTCCCAAAATTGGTTTGGACTTGTTGTGGCTAAAGTGGGCGACGAGCGGTGAAGAAGCTTTGCACGGCCGTGCAAGTGCCTAGGACACGGCCGTGCACCGTGCCTTGCCTTGCCACTCGGCCGTCTTGAGCCTTGAAACTCGGCCGTGCATATTGCCTTGCACGGTCAGGTGCGGTTCGATGGGCACGCCAGCGGCCGTCTGAAGTCTTTATTATACTAGAAAAGTTGTGACTTTTCAAGGGAAAAGCCACAAAACCCTTTGACTCTCCTTATATACTTCCCCTCCGAATTTCAATACACATATACTGTATTTCTACCCTTCCTACCCTCTAGTAAGATAGATCAACATACCCAAATCATTGCATATTGTTGCATTCAATCCTTCAAAGTCCAAAGTTCAAAATAAAGTGTTGTTCGTTAGAGTAATTGATTTGGAGTGCTCCTATCATTTACTTGTAAGTCGTTTTATCTTACTAGAAGATTGCCATATAAACCGTAAGCACCTGTGCGGGGCAATAACTTCTTACGGAGATTGTATTAAATACAAGACTCGACTTGATTTCTTTTGTTTCCAATCTCCGTTATCTTTTTCTGTTAGGATTCTAGTTAAGTTCTTGAGAAGCCTACACAATTGTCCAACAATCGTAAGAAGTTATTTGCGCTTCTTCAAGATCTTCAAGAGATGGCAAATGAGAAAGACGTCTCCTCATCCAGTCAAGGGAATGCTACGCCTCCTTCTCAAGGTGACGCTACATTCAACCATGTTGCACCCGCTACTTCACCATCTCACTCGGTTCATGGTAAGAAACCTCCTTCTGGTGAAACCTCAAGGGTTGCACCTCTTAATGCTCTCCCTCCGTCTCATGTGTTCGTACATGCGGAAAGACCGGGTATTCTTACCGGGATGAACTTTAAGAGGTGGCAACAGAAAATGTTGGTCTATTTGACAACATTAAAATTGGTGCATTTTCTTTGGGAATATCCACCATTGATATCCGAAGAGGATGAATCCAAAGCAAAGAATGATTTGGATACATGGAATCACAGCGATTTCTTGTGTCGCAATTATATTCTTAATGGCTTGGATTATGCACAATACAAAGTGTGTTGTGGCATAAAGACCGCGAGAGAACTTTGGGACTTTCTCGAGATGCACAATACTATGTGTATTGTGACTAAAAGACCGCAAGTGAACTTGGTGGAAAGAAGTACCGGAAACAAGAGAAAGAACACCGGGAAAGTGAAGAGGACCGCCAAGAAGGTTAAAGGTAGTTGTTTTAATTGCGGCAAACCCGGGCATATGGCTAGGGAATGTCGACATCCTAGAATCAACAACCAAGGTGGAAACCCTCTTCAAGCCAATGTGAATGAAGATAGAAATGTTCCATTGAACTTCGAGCAACTTAGTCTATCGGGATAAGTTTTGAACTGACCAAATGTGGTTATTGTGTTAGTAAAGGGTACCTTGTTGAAGGACTCCTTAACTTGAATTGTAAATGTTTTATCCGCCTAAGTGCGAAGAATAAAATTTCAAATTTTAATTACTTGGTTTGAAGTGTTCTAATTGTTATGGTGTGTTCAATTAGGTTGTGTAAATTTAAATTCACTAACTCGGCGAGTTAATTTAAAATTACTACCTAAGATGAAGTTTGATTCGCAAATCAATTGTGATTTCTTTTGTAGAAATCAGTTCAAACCAGAGATAGTAAATAGATAGTTCACTACTTCTATTATTGATTGCAATCGATAATGCAAAGGACATCTTTTGAAAAAGTAAAGATGAAACCTTAGAGTTTTAAGTAGACAAAAGGTTTGTGATTCACAATTAAGAATTTTCGTAAGTGATAGAGGTGGAGAGTATGTAGTATCGTTTGAAAAATAATTGCTGGGACGTTGACACTTACTTATCAAACGAATGCTCATTACACACTCAAATCAATTGAATCACATAAAAAGGAAAGATAGAACTTTTAAGGAGATGTTGAACTCCTTATTGATAAGTTCCGTCTTATGTGGGTATACCTAGCAAAGGTAGAAATATCTAAACCTAAAGAGGTTAAGATAGGACCCAAAACCATGGATTACGTTTCCATTGGCAATGCGATATTCTTCGAAAGCAAAGGATTGAAGAGACCAAGGTTGAAGAGACCTCATTTGAACATAGTTATGACTATGTTGTCAGGAGATAACATGATTATTACATTTAAATGACTCCACATAAAGGAAAATATTAAATATGAATTAGGATATTCATAAAATATTTGATATGTGGAGGTACACCTCAAGTGTGGGGGTACAAGCTAAATACATAAGTTCTATTGATATGAACTTCTAGTATTAACTTAAACCTGTTAAAGCTGTTAACTTGATTAAAAGAATGGATCATCATATATTTGGAAGTTATTTGATGATAAAAACTCCTAACGAATTTGAAGTATTCGTAAGCTGTTTTATATATACCTAAACTGTGGGGGTATTCGGCTAAAAGTAGTAATACTTAAGCAAGACACGTTAAGAATATACTTCCTTGAAATGATAGGACCTAGACGTAGTAAAAGGACAAGAGTGGAAAAGTCTTTTGGTCCTGATTTTCTATCATTTATGTTGGAAAACGAACCAGCAACTGTTATGGAAGCGTTATCTGGTCCGGATAGTTCGTTCTGGAAAGAAGCTATTAACAGTGAGATAAAATCCATAATGCTTAATAAATACTTGGGAATTGGTAGATCTCCCTCCAAGTTGCAAACCATTAGGTTGCAAATGGATTCTTAACAGAAAGTATAAAGCCGATGGATGCATTTGAAAAGTATAAAGCCAGGCTAGTTGTCAAAAGGACATGATGATTTATGCAAGATTATCCTATCGACACAACAAGAGCGTTCTATGTCGCACAACCGTGTTGGATCTACTTGTGTATTTATATGGACTAAAACAAGCAACTAAACAGTGGCATGAGAAGTTCGATAGAACTATGTTATCAAATGGATTCAAGATTAATGAATGTGACAAATGTGTCTACATTAAAGGAACATCTGAATCATTTGTTAACAGTCTGTCCTTACGTGGATAACAATGGTAGTCATGAATTGATCATGAATACCAAAGACATGTTAAAGAAGAACTTTGACATGAAAGATAGGGGATTAGCCGATGTCATATTAGAAATAAAGATTTCTAGAACATCGAAGGAATAGTCCTATCACAATCCCATTATCTTGAAAAAGTACTTGAAAGTTCAAATAGATTCTTGAGAGGTGTACTCTAGTAAGGTAGAATCTTGAGAGGTAATCTCTGTAAAGTAGATTCTGAAAGGTAGACTCTAAGGAGGTCAAACCACTTAGAGATATCTTGAATTCTTGGGAATTCGTAACGGTACGAAGATAATAACCACTTGAAGAAACTGGCCGATAGAAGAATTTGATCACTCGAAGGGACTGATCATTCTAGATAGACTAAAAGTCTAAATGTAATTGTAATCAATCACCGGAATAGTATAGTCATAGTACTTGGTGTACTTAAAGATATACGTATGATTAAAGATTACAATACCTATGGTATTCAATAGTATGGAAAGAGTATACTGATTGAATATTCGATACTAGAATACACTCACATTAGTTGGAGTAAAGGTGTCACTTTCCAAGATAATATAGCTAACTCAATCTTGTAAAGAATATGAGTTGATAGAATTAGACAAAGCTTAGGAAAAAGCTTATTGGTCTAATAAATTCTTGGAAAAGATATTCCTTGTGGAATAAGTTTATGTCTGCATGACCTAAGGCATTGTGACGACAATGAAAAATAGGAAAAGGTGTAGAACATAGTGGTAAGTCAAGACACAATGGTCTTAGACACACTACCATAGTACAATTGATCTCAAAATGCGACTGTCACAACTAGCCATGTGAAGTCAAAATCGGATCTGTCTACCTAAGGGTAGTAATCGAGATCAACTGTATAAACTGTTAAGGGGAATGGGTCTAAAACCCACAACAAAAAGACTTATAGCGGACACTCAACCTTGAGAAATGGAGATCCCAGGCCCTTGGTTCAATGAGACAACCAAGTTATAAGTTCTAGTAGAGTTACTTGGAAACAACAACTCGGTTTATTAACCTGGAGATGTTGAATACTCATTCCCAGAACATCCAAGTACAATCACATGCAGCAGTGGTAAGGATAAGTTGAGAAAACTTTTAATGATTTCTATACCTACGGGTGGAGTAGTGCATGATACTCCTTATAGTGAGAATCACCTATATAAGCGAGAGGTAATTAGGCTGCCTCTAAAAGAACGCTTATGAATGAGATACGGTCCAGAGCCGAAATGGACAAAACGTGAGAACAACAATTGTTAGAGCTGTTATTATGTGAGTATTATTGTCTTGGTATACATCCGACAGTCACTGGTTCAAAGCGACTCGCTACCAAATGGCTAGTATATCCGATAATATTTCACTAGGGAGGATTCAAGGCCACAAGCTATCTATCCCGATGTAATAATAGTTCGCCGAAACTTTGGACGAAATTGCATTCATGCATTAATTGTCATTCATGTGGGGGATTGTTGGAAATGGGTAACGGAAAGTTAAGTTTAACTTAACATTGACCTAGGTTTCTAACGAAAGTTCGTTATTTGTTAACGAAACTAGTTACAAATGGTAATCTACATTTGTTGTAGATTATATATAACTCATTTAATGTCTCAAAACCATTTCCGTGTGAATGAGAAATTAATGACGAATGATTTGTAACTTAAATATTGGGTCAAAGTGTGATTTGGGTTGGTCCCAAAATTGGTTTGGACTTGTTGTGGCTAAAGGGGTGACGAGCAGGCTGAAGAAGCTTCTGCACGACCGTGCAAGTGCCTAGGACACGGCCGTGCACCGTGCCTTGCCTTGCCACTCAACCGTGCTGAGCCTTGAAACTCGACCGTGCATATTGCCTTGCACGGCCGTGCAGTTCATTGGACACGGCCGTGCAAGTGTTGTTATACCCGAAAAGTTGTGACTTTTCAAGGGAAAAGCCACAAAACCCTTTGACTCTCCTTATATACTTCCCCTCCGAATTTCAATACACATATACTGTATTTCTACCCTTCCTACCCTCTAGTAAGATAGATTAACATACCCAAATCATTGCATATTGTTGCATTCAATCCTTCAAAGTCCAAAGTTCAAAACAAAGTGTTGTTCGTTAGAGTAATTGATTTGGAGTGCTCCTATCATTTACTTGTAAGTCGTTTTATCTTACTAGAAGATTGCCATATAAACCGTAAGCACCTGTGCGGGGCAATAACTTCTTACGGAGATTGTATTAAATACAAGACTCGACTTGATTTCTTTTGTTTCCAATCTCCATTATCTTTTTCTGTTAAGATTTTAGTTAAGTTCTTGAGAAGCCTACACAATTGTCCAACAACATATTGAGATGGACATACATTTTGTTCGCGACAAAGTTGCTAAGGGGGAGGTTCGGGTTCGGCACACGACATCAAATTGGCCGACATCTTTACAAAGGGTTTGCCGCCGGTGTTATTTGAAGATTTTCGGGACAGTCTTAGCGTTCGGTTGTCTCCCGTTTCGACTGAGGGGGAGTGTTAGAATATATCACATTTATTGATAATATTCTCAGTATATATCTTGTCCATATTTTACTCATTATACATAGTATATATATCTTGTCCATATTTTACTCATTATACATAGTATATATATCTTGTCCATATTTTACTCATTATACATAGTATAGTATTGTTGTTATTGTAGATAGGACCGTAGATTAAGGGATTGATTAAGAGAAAATCCTTTTTCTATTATAACTCTTGTATAGTTGTAGTATTTAAACCTTGTTTGAGGAATGGAAATGATAAGGAAAATATTATCATCTTTTACAAATTAATCCATCCCCCCCCCCCCTCACTCCAAAAAAAAAAAAAAAAAAAAAAAGCTATTTTTATTCTTAAATTAAGAACAATGTATCTACGTTTGAACGGAAGTAGTACGGAGTAGAATATATGATATCAAAAGCACCTTTGAACCGAATAAGAAGCAGTGATGGCAGATCTGTGATTGCGAAACTTTAAAGACCCTATTCTCATGAACGATAAAACCGAAACAACAAGCGATTTCACCTTCATAGAAGCCATCTTTAGCTTCGGAGTTGACCTAACTCTTCGTCGCGTAGACTTTAACGACGATAATTTGTAACTCTGGAGAAATATGTGTCTTTTTTTAGCCCGATCACGCCTATAACTAAAAGATCTCATCGTAGAAATGCTTCTTCTCCGAGAAAGCGTTTGCATTTTTATGGGCATGTCGTCTCCGGCAGTGTCATGTGGTTGATCCAAGTGGTTGTAGCCATTGAAATTGAACCGGCGGCTAAGTGTCAAGGTGCCGTTTCTTACAAGGGTGTTCATGGGTGGCTAGCTAGGGACAGTTTTTAACTATATGGATAAATAATAGAGTAATATTGATTTGTGTGTAGGCTTTTATTTATGGTGTACTCCCTCCGTCCCAGGCGAAAAGCCACAAAATGGAGAGCGCACGCAAATTAAGGAAAGTGATGTAGGAAAGAGAAAAAGTTTAAATGTTGTGAGTATGAAAAATTAAATAGGAGAGAGAATGAGTGGGAGGTGATCTAAGAAAGAGAATGTTGTGAGTGTAAAAGTAAAGTAGGAGAGAGAATGAGTGGATGGAATAGTAATAAAAAGTTTCCTTTTTGGAAAAGTGTCTTTTTAAATGGGACACCCAAAATGGAAATTTGTGGCTTTTCAGCCGGGTCGGAGAAAGTAGACTGTAGAGGATATGTGGCTGGATACGTGCGTACGTGTGTGAGTTTTTTGGTTCCGGGGGCTGTCTTTGACTGGTACTCCCTCCGTCCCATTAAGCTTAAGAAGATTTCATTTTGCGCGGGAATTAAGGAATATTATTATAGTATTAGGAGAGAGAATGAGTGGAAGAAGTGTTGTGAGTGTGAAAAATTAAATAGGAGAGAGAATGAGTGGAGAGAATAGTAAATTATAATGTGTTGTGAGTATTAAAATAATGTAGGAGAGAGAATGGGTGGAGAGAATAGTGCTTTAAGGTTTCCTTTTTGGGATTTCTTAAGACTTACGGACACCCTAAAACTGAAAAAGCTTTCTTAAGCACTTATACGAGAGTGAGATATTCCAAAGATAGCGGCCACGAATTTGGCTACTAGTGTAGTAAAGGGTCCGGGTCGGAGCAATCTTTCGGGTCCCGTAACAGTTAAGGATACGATTATTTTTTCATATTCTTTCCCTCCACCAACAAAACGAAAAGGAATAAATAAATTTAATTAAATTTAATAATAAAATATTAAATCTTACAACGTGGACTTATTAATCGGATGACGCGAAGTAACATCGTGGGTCGTTGGGCCTGCACGTGTAAGCACATGCTCTGATACCATCTTAAAATCTAAGGTTCCACCTTAAAACCAATTGGTGTCAAGGGGACTGATTCAGGATCTTTATATGTCATAGGCAAGATTTGTCAATTTCCAATGTGAAATAATATCTCTAACATTAAACATAATTTAGTACCGTAAATTTTTTGAATAACTAAATAGATTAATATTTTGGAACGGAGAGAACTTATTATTTATTTCACTGTGAATTGGAATTGTGTAAGTTTCAAGAAAAAATCAACAACGCCTTAGTTAATACTCCCCATTTTTTAAAAATTTGTTTTTAAATGAATGTCTAAATTTTATTTTAAAGGGTATTTTAAAATTGTGTATTTTTATATATTTTAATAACAAAGACACATAATATTCGTGTTATTTACTTTTTAAACATTTAATTTAACGATAATAAGATAATAAAATGAATAGTGATTTTTTTGGCAAAATAACGTTTAGAAACAAAAAAATATTTAATTTAGGACAAAAAAATTATTAAATTTGGACATTTATTTAAAAACAGAGTAGCTAACGTTGAGAGACATTTAAGCTAATATTAATAGTATTCTTAAGAATAGATCAATGGCGTGGTACATATGGATCTCCCATCTCCCTGTGATCATAAAATTTAGCAATAAGAAGAATAAATTATAAAAAATTAATATTGATAGTATTTTTAGTGCAATACTTTTATTTGTTTATCAATCATCCCATAAAAAATATTGTATATTTGACTTTTTGTCAACTTATTAAATTTTGATTAAAATATAATGGTAATTTAATAATCTAAATAAAATTCTAAAAATTAAAATATAAAATTGTAATTGATTCTCTATTAAAAAGCTAGTGCTAAACTCATGCATTAATTAAACGAACAAACAAAAAATTATTTAAAAAAAAAAGTTAGTATTTTAAGCAATTTTATAGATGAAGTTAAAAAATCAACATCGTCCCATCTAAAATCGGCGACCTTTAGCTAATTTTGCATATTAGGCCATGATATGGCAAAAAATAGTGGGATCCCGTATAAAAGACCCATCCTCGAGTATGGGCCCAAAACTCCAATTTCCCCGTAAATAAATGCTTTATTAATTATAACTATAATAATTTTAGATTATATTTATACAAAAAAATGTTAAAGAAAGTGATTAACTAATTGAGAAAAATTATTATTTTTATAACTAAATTAAATATGTGTAAAAAATCAATTAAACCACAACCATCCTCTCCTTGTCCGGTCCCCTTCCTCATTTTCGGCAATTCCAACCTATCCCCACTAGGGCCTCATAATCTCCCCCGCCATTCCACCACCACCATTTGTTTCCCTCTTTCCAAGCATTTTTCCTCCCCCACCACACTGACACCGGCGCTTCATAATCATCTGCCCATTATCTTCTCGCCTCCTTCCCTATTCCACGACATTCTTCCTTTGAACGCTCATAACTTTCACGCTGCAACGACCAATGAATAAGCCATTTTTTCGCGTTGAAGTATCTACTCTACACATCATTTAGAGCCTTCTTGACATAGAATAATGGCTTTTGTACTCCGTCTTCCTCCCTAATGAGAACTACGGCGACAACCCGGTCGGTTGCCAAGAGGTAAACGTATAGAGTCTTTCCATGAACAGGGCTGCTAAGTAGTGGTGTCCTTTCGAGGTAGTCCTTGAGTTGTTGAAAGGACTTCGAGCACTCTTTTGTCCATTCAAATGACTTCCCTCCTCTGAGTGTTCAAAAGAAGGGAAGGGATCTCTCTGCTGACTTGGCGATGAAACAACCTAGAGCAGCTATACATCCGTTTAACCTCTGCACCTCCTTGATATTGGTCGGCTCATTCCTATTTATTAGGGCGGAACCACCACTACTGGCAAGGAAGCCTCCAACCACTTGTACCATCACCACCCCATCACGTACACCACCGCTATTGATGGACCCTGACTTTTTATATATTTATACATATACATTTACACAGTCCCATACAGTTATATATATCACCGATATACGTATATCAAATATATACGGTGAACCCCCATAAATTGTCACATATGCACTCTCTCACCCTATATATACTATAACCTCCTCAAAGGTGAAAGGTAATCTCAAAATCTCTCTCTCTCTCTCTCTCTCTCTCTGTAACGACCCCAACCCTAGGCACTAATTTTAAATAGTATATTATATGCTTTTAATATTCATGTTATCTTTATGTGATCAATTATGTCTTAATTTCTTATTTTATGATGAGAGGGTTGGAATGATTTCTAGAACCTTAGGATTGCCAGAGAAAGTACATAAAGCATCTTAAAGGAAAATAAAAATAGAAAATAAATAATGTGTATGATGAAGTTAAAATGTGTGGAATAAGGAATTAGAAATGAGGGTTTAAATTAAATGTGGGAAGTCTTTAATTATTAAAGGAGTCAATTTATTTTAAAATGGGAAGGCTTTGATTTATAAATGGTTATTTTAATTTTTGGTGGGGCTTTCTTTATTTGAAGGGGGGAGGGGGCCAAATACTTATCCTCTTCCTAGGCCTTCAAGTGCCCTCCCCACATTCCCTCCTTACCCGGCCCCCCTCCTCTATCATCCCCTCATCTCATCCTCCTCATTTCTCCTACTTCTCCTTCTCTCTCAAATTTCCATGGAGACCTCCATGGAAAACCTCTCCTCCCAAGACTCCTAGCAAACTTATTTCTCCTCCATTTCCTAATCCGGGAGTACTTTTGTGATCGGGACATCTAGGGGAGTTTAGCAAGCTCAAGGAATCCTTAATCTATCTCCCATTCCAAGTGAGTTGTTATGACCTCTTTTCATTTATGTGCTCATGAACTATCTATTGTTGTTCTTGATGTTGTAATTGTTGTATATGTTTTGGAAGTCTTCTTGGAGTTAGGAAATGGGTTAATGACTTAAAAATAAAGATGTTGTGATTTATGGGAGTTGAATTAGATTTAAAGGAATGGGTGGAATTTGATTTGGAAAGTTAGAATTCATTTGAAATGGTGAAATGGGTAGAAATGGTAGTGGTAAATAATCTAGGGTTAATTGGTTTTGGAGTTTACATGTTTGTTGGGACTTGATAAGATTGAAGTATCATTTGGTGTTCTTGAGCTAAGCTTGGTTAGAAGGACTTGAAACCTAGGCTTAAAGGGGGTAAAAATCTGTAAAGGGCTGGCAGGAGGCTTGGGCGGTCGCCTGCGGGGCCGAGCGGCGCCACGTCGGGCAAAAGAGTTACTGAGCCTTGAAAATCCACTCGGGCGGTCGCCCGAGTGGTGGCGGTCGCCCATAGTGGCGAAGCTTATACACCTTTGGAAATCCACTTGGGCGGTCGCCCAGTGGTAAGCGATCGCCCAAGACCCTGAACCAACCTTTTAATTTGAACTAAGATTGTTTGGCAAGGTTGTTTGGCCTCTTATAAATTGTGACGCCCCACCCGTATAAATTAGTAGAACCTAATCAACCCTGGATACGAATTGATCCTCTTTAACCTAGGTTAGAGTAGGATACCTTGGCTTAGCCATGACCTTTTGTTTGGTCAAAATGGAATTGTAGGAGTAGTTAAATATTACTCGGAAAGTGGTCCAAACTTGGGAAGTAGGTCTTGCACTTTTAATAAGATTTATTCAAGGTTGAGTAATGACTTCGTAGGATTGGTTTATGATACTCGGTGACCTTACTTGCCCATACTGCAGGTAGTTAGCTTGAATCATGTTTAAAACCATAGGCCACACTATTGTGTTAATGTATATGTATCACTGTAGCATGATTATCCCAATTGTGGATTATTTGGTATATGGTTGTGTCGTTTTTCCGTTGTGGATTATCTGGTTTGTTGCTAGTATTGTATCCGGTTGAGGACTATACGGCTCGTTGATTTTATTGTATTCAGGTGTGGATTATGTGGTTATATTGTTACCTTAAATTGAGTTCATATGCATTGATGGGTTATGCATTGTGTATTACATGAATTGTTGTACTATGGTTCCATTTAGCATGAGTATACATTACCATTTGTTATATTGTTATCCCGTTTTGTGGATTATCTCAAGTATCTATTATGTGGCTTCGAGCGTGTTTATGTTCGGGTGGGTATGATGGATTTCAATCAATTATTGATTTGTTCAATAAGTGATTGAAGGTTCGTCATACCGGTGACCCTTCCCCACTCGCGCCACTGAGTGGGCCGCGCTAACGATCGTACCGACCCAAAAGGCTTTACGCACCCGTTGCGATCGTTGTAAGGAGGGACGATATTATTGTTGGATACTCTAATATAGGTATCCTTTCTTATATGGATCTCAGGGTATGAGTCCTATAAGAGGTGAATGTGCTTTGGAGGCAATTCACCAAAGAGTGGAGTTTTACTCCCACGTTGTACGACTTATTGTTCAGACGGGAAAGGTAAAATGAGGTAACGAAAGGTGTTTACCGCTTTCATAATGTGTTATGTGCTACCATGCTATGTGTTGCACTTTGTTTGGCATCTTGCTGCATATCATAATAGCTCATTGAGATTTATTCTCACCCCTCTCCCTTTCTTGTTTTAGATTAGAGACAGGTGACCCGAACCGTGAGGCGGGATTTCATTGTGGACTTTTGCTTTTGGGGCTTGACAAGTTAAGTATAGGAGTCGGTTGTTAGGAGTATTTATTAAGTATTCTTCTTTTGTAATTTGTATGGAAAACTCTTTTGTTAAACAAGGTTAATTAAGGTTTCTAATGTAATTGATTAGATTTCGGTTTATTAAAGTTGTAGTTGATTTCCTTTAAGCAGGGATATTATCAAATGATTTTTATTTGGAAGTTTGAAAAGTGGTTTTCTTTTAAAGGCAAATAAATGTTTAAAAATTTAGATGGATTTTCTTAGTTTGAGCTCCCTTAGCTCGGGACACGTGTTAGGTCCCGGGTTGGGGTGCTCACACTCTCTCTCTCTCTCTCTCTCTCTCTCTCTCTCTCTCTCTCTCTCTCTCTCTCTCTCTCTCTCTACAATACTATCCCTAGAGAGCTCTCCATACAGTTTATACAAATAAATACATACTGATTCTTACGTCCGAGGGTTATAGCGGGGCAATTCCCCGCACTCTTAACGGTGTTATTGTGCAGATCTTGTCCGAGGTGCGACGCGTCCACTACAACCTTTGATACCCCGAGTCGTGATGTCATCATTTGCCATGAAAATCAAACAACAAAAAAGATAAATGTCAAAAGAGTTTGTGTCGCGTTAATAACGCCCACACTGCGACTGTCATTTACCAATCAACTCCAAAAAAAAAAAAATTCTACAATTTCTACTTTTATTAATACACCAATCACAACCTTCAATCATTCCAACCCCTCTGCCTCTTTCTCTAAATTTCCCTCCCTCATCAATCTCCCTCTCCCATTGTCCTCCTTCATCCCGACACCAACTCCATGTACAGATTATGAATTTAACGACTTTCTAATTTTTCAAAATTGGAGTCTATCCACATGATTCCAATAGTTTCATTTTTTTATTTATTTTTTATTTTTTATCTATCAACATAACTTGAATTTTTGTCAAAATTACTTACATCTGTCATTTTAATATAATTCATTGTTCCATGTGTTTTAACTTTTAATGGTATTTGGTCTAGTGCTAGTTTTAGAAGTGTTGTTAACAAGTGTCAGTATATACTCCCTCCGTACCAAAATGTTTGTCCCATTTGACCTTTTTATTGAACTTTGACCACAAATATATTATAATTTAATTATGTTCATGAAATTCTAAAAATTTCTATTGATTCACCATTAATAATATTATCAACAACAATTTTTAGAATTTCATGAACATGATTAATCTCTCATAAATTTGTGGTCAAAGTTCAACAAAAAAGTCAAATGTGCCAAACATTTTGGGACGGAGGGAGTATATGTTAATAAGTTTCAATTATTTTTATAAATGTTAAGCCGTATTTTATTAAGTGTCAATTATTTAGGTTCTAAAACATGTTTTGTCTAATACTCCCTCCGTCCTACTTCAAGGGTTCTAGAATATTATTTCACGCTTCTTAAGATTTTTCTTTAAAAATGAATAAAGAATTGCAAGTGGGTAGAAAATTAGAGGAAAGAGAATGTAAAAGTTAAAACATTTATGATAAAACTTTTTTTTTATTTTTTTAAAGATGTTAACATTATAAGGACATAATGAATTGTTTTTTTGTAAATATATTTACATTATAAAGGTATAAATGTTCGAAATACTGTTCAAAATTTGTCATTTATAAAACAAAATTCTTAATATAGAACGAATCAAGAGGGAAAGTAGGACTCTTGAGAGATTGAGAGAGAGAGAGAGAGAGAAAGGGAGTATCTAGTTTTATTTTCTTAAATTTTGATAAAAAAGAGGGAAAAAAAAAAAAAAGAAAGGGAGCTACAGAATCGGCGAAACGTGTCTGGTTTTGGAAATGCAGCACTACCAAATCAGCCATGGCCATACCTCCCCATTCAGTCATTCATTCATTCGTCGATTCACCCAATCCCCCATTCAATTACTCTCCCCAGCTCAATCAAATGCCCTCTTTCTCCGTCTCCTCCTTCATCTTCGTCTCTCTGTTCCAGTCCTGGCCCTACCTTTCTCTGCTTTCATCGGGACCCACCACCGTATCTCTTTCTCCATTGCCAAATTCATCAATTTCTCCATGGAATCCACCTCCGTAAGAGGTATTTTTTTTCTTCTCATGAATCCATCTATTCCTTGCATACCATTTTTATTTCTTGTGTGTTCCTTTTTTGGGTACAATTTTCTTGTAATTTTTCGTGTATGTAGATTTGCATGTATCATGTGTTTGTGATTGTGAAAAGGGGGAACATGATATATACCTTTCCCCCTGCTAAACTTTTTTTGTCTACCCTTTAACATCAATTTCTTTTTGAAATGGGATTATAACACTAAAGAATTGGAATATCTCCTTTGATTGCGCTGCTAATCTCTTATTTCAATTCCTTAATTAATGGTTTTTTTTTTTTTAATTTATTTATTTTCCTTGAGTGGGTTCAAAGAAATCAGGTTTCTTGATTCTCTTTCTTCTATATCAGTTTGGTTGGTAAGCTGGGGTTTGCTTGGGAGGAAGGCACCTCAACCTCCACTACTTTTGTATATGTCTGTGCATATATGTATATATGTACACACATATATATATATATATATATATATATATATATATATATATATATATATATATATATATATATATATATATACATATAAATGATTAACCTAGGGAGACAGAGAGGTAACTAGGGAGAGAAATTTGTGGGAGAATGATGAGAAGTTGAATTTTAGGAGCAAAGCATGGGGTGGATAAAATCATTTGCTTCACTTTTCACCACTATATTGCATTTTCTTTTTGTCCATTTTGCAAAGGAAAGGCTTCAAAATGTAATCCCTCCACTCTTTGTCTTTTATTTTCCGCTGATGAGATTAAGGCGTAGGCAATGCTTTCCTTCTTGCTCTTCTCATTACCGAGTAAGAAGCCATCAAGTTGTAGCTTCGTTTATTTTTTGACATACCCATTTTAGGTTTTTGTTGTTTCCGAAATTCAATTCAATCATATGGATGTTGTTTAGTGCTTACCTGCTAGCCACATTTTACATATGTGAATGTGTTCTTTTTCTTTCTAAAAATGATTTGGAACTGTGGTGGAACCTCATTTGTTTATAAAAATCAGGTACGACCTTGCCTAATGCTTTGATTTCCTTGCTCAAACCATGCAATGTGACTTGGTTTATCCAATAGTCCAACTTTGAAGTTTTTTGTCAACTGTCACATGTAATAGAGCCTTGAAAAAATCTCATATGTTCGTATTGTATCATACAGAATCTACATAATTGTTTTCTAATCAGTCATTGCAACGGAAAATGTTTGAAACTTGGATATTACGATTCACTATGGATTAGTTTCTCCTGCTGACAGTTGATTTGTGGTGGTTCCCCTTTAATTTGACATTGATCTGCTTAGTGTCATAATTTGTTCATGGTTCAAATACTTGCTTTCTCACAGTTTAACGTCTCTCAGCACTTATCTTCTGGTTTTTATGTTCTCTATCATAATATTCATTTTTACCCTCTCTTAAACTGAAATTAATATCATAAATTGGAAACTTGACGAGCGAGTTTAACTATGGTATTCTTATCTAGGAAAATAAATATGATTTTGAAGAAATCAAGTTTAATGCTTACGCTTTGAAGCTCTTATCAATGTTGGCATGGTCCATTATTCACATACTTTCTCATGGACCAGGTTAAAGAAGATGACATTCCTTGGAGAAGAAAGAAGGGCAATGAGTTGGCATGGTCACATAGTTCTGCTAACAGAAAATCACAGTTAGCTCAGTGCATTAGTGAGTATTTTTTTTTTTTTTGAGGACATTACAACTTCTGCTCTACATTTATGTCAACTGTATGGGTATGCTTGCTTTCCAGTTTTAGGATCTGTTGTGTAATCCTATGGGTCACTAATCTAATCAATACCCATTTTAAGAGACACCCTTTCCCCAATGTTTTGCATACATATTCTGCTAAGAAATATGAATCTTTGTGAGTAGTGTTGTGCATCACATTATCTTGGACTGTCTCAAACCTATGTGGAAGGCTTTATGGAGCAATGATTGGCACATTCATTTTCCCTTAAACAAACTTGTTATCCCAAATGATGTCCGCGTTTATCCTTTTTAGTCCATCCCTAAAAAAATCTCGCGATTCTAAACAAGCTAGTGCAATTTGAATAACAGTACAATTAAGTGAAGCACCATTCTTAAAGAGCCATGTCAAACACGACCATAGTTGCGAAAGGCTAGCGCCTCTCTCGCCCGCCTCGCCTTTTTGGCGCATTTAGGGGTTGACCGTCTTTTGGTTTTGGGGGGGGGGGTGTTGTGCGCCTTTATGGCCCAGGCGAGGCGGCCAAGGCCTTTCTCGGTTAAAGCGAGAGGCATGAGAAGTCGGCCTTTGTCAAAAGGCACAATAAGTATATTTATGTTATATTAAACTAGGTCATTTATTTTAACTTAAAATGCGTTGTTTGGGGAAAACATGGGGTAAAGATACCTTGTGTCGTGCATGAGAATGAAAGATGTCCATAATTTCTCTCGAGCAATCAAAAGAAAATAAGTGCGATAAAAATAAATTAGAACGACGACAAATAAGTGGGACAAAAACACCACTGATAGGTTGCTTTATTCTAATTTTAAAGGAATGTCCGCAATGTTTATTATGTTTGCTAATTTTTTGTTTTTTCTCTTTACTTTGGGCCTGCTTTTGTCATTTAAAGTATTAACTATATCTTATGTTAATTTATTTATAGGTATCAAATTATACGTTTGAAATTATATATTCGAATTCACTTATTTTCATGCTTTTAAACGACTACTTGTTTACTGTTTGAACATCAAATGTGTTTTTTTTTCTTAGAATTGGGGTGTTTTAATTGTGTTTAGTTGCTATTACATGTGAAATTGTGACCTTTATTTAATGAAAAATTCATGTTATTAACATGTTTAAGCTTTGTTTAATATAATTTACGTATATATTATTTTACTATTCTTTTTTTTTTTTTTTTTTTTCTATTTTAACGTCTTGCTTGCCTTTCGGTCGCCTTTCAACCGCCTATCCATTCACCTTTTCTAGGAACCTCACGCCCGCCCCTCGCCTTTTAACAACTATGAAGACGACAATTATTTTGGCTCCGAGGGAGTAATATTTTGCATCAGCTCTGACATATTTCTATATTTTTTATTTTTATAGTCTTTATTTTTCTATGGGAATGACAAATTAGGGTCCAAATTTAGGGGGGGGGGTGTGTCAATCGGGATCTGATGTTTCAATTTTGTCAATTTAGGGTCCAAAGTTACCCTTCATTCCAGACCCTAAATTGACAAAATCCTAATTTTAGACCCCAATTTAGAACCACCCCTAATTTTGTACCCCAATTTGAAAACCCCCAAAAGCTTGGACCCTATTTTGTCATTTATCCACACACCCAAAAATAAAAAAAAGATTTTAACTAAATGTTACCTCTCCAACCATGAAACATGCATACCTTCATCTTATTTTATCTCCCAATACCACCCACACACCAAACGTTTAAACCATGCACAGAGCCCTTATTGCACACGACAGAAGACACTCATTCATGGAAACATTATCATTTGCTTTAATATTCGTTGGGAATAATATTTGATAATTCTTAATCATCAATTTATCACAAGATATAATTAATTTTAATTATAAAACACAAAGCCTCAGATGATAAAGTCCAATAAAATCACAATGGCTAAAGAAATTCTTTTGGAAAAATAACAAAATAGGGTCCAAAGTGAGGGGGCGTTTTCAAATTGATGTCTAAGCTTCAGGGGTAACCCCAAATTGAAGTCTAATGTTAGGATTTGTCAATATATATATATATATATATATATATATATATATATATATATATATATATATATATATATTTATTTATTTATTTTATTTTTATTATTATTATTATTATTATTATTATTATTATTTTTTTTTTGGGGTTGTACCCACATGAAAAGACCAAACTAACCTTTTAAGTTTTGCATGTGCAAGGCATATGATAACTTAACAAATTTTTCTAACAATTCCGTCAAAGCCCCCTAACTGGCTAACATTGTTAAATTTAGACCCTAATTTGTCATTTCCCCTTTTTCTATAGCCTTTCTTGAATGGTGATATATATTGGGACCTTTGCCTGATCTACGATTTGGGCCTTGCATCATCCAGTTTGGTGTTTCAGTAAAACAACTCAAAATATTTCTTGGTTTATTAATCTTACCCCAGAAGGATGAAACATATTAGAGACAGTGGACTTGATATTCAGCAAAATTTTAACTTTAATAAACCCTGTTTTGTACTCAGTCATTCACTTGATAGTTTCAGAGTTGATACAACTATTTGTGCATACCAACTAGATACTTGAGAGGTTGAGATTATTTTTGCCACCCGATACAACTTTGGCTATCTGATGTTTAGTTGGATAGTCTCATAGAGAGTATGTTGAACTTATGATACACAAGGGAGGCACTATCTATTTTTTGTTGATTTCTTACTCCATCCCAAAATGATATTTCCATTAGACTATTCAAATTATCTAGTGAAATGTTTTCTTTTCCAAACGTATCCTTAATGAAAGTAAATAATACACTCACAGTTCTAGTGATTAAAGAGAACACAATGTCTATCACAAGGACAATGTTGGAAGTTCAATGTTTTATTCCCTCAAATCTGGAAATGAGAACATCTTTTTTGGACAAACAAAAATGGAAAGGACTAATTTTCTGTGAGGGGGGGGGGTTGTATTAAGATTTACGTAGATAGCCTCTGTTTTGTTCCCTTTTGGAGGTTCATTTCGAACTTATCACATCCAAGAAATGACCTCTTATATTTTGATGTACACTGATGAATGGTGATTCCCATTATGTTTGGAATTGCATCCATACTTGTTAGGAGTTGGACAAATAAATTACAAGAGACGTATGTACTCTCTACATTTCACCAAAAGCCATTGCTTCACTTATTGTTATCTGGTGCTTGTAGCCAAGGCTATGGTTGGACCAAGAACATGGATTGGAGGAATCTTTAATCGCTCAGGCAACAAACGCTTCGGGATTGACAGATTTATTGACTACCCATTCACACCTATTCAGGTAAATCAGAGAGGTTATGCTGTAGGAGACTTCCGAAGTCAGTAACAATTGTAGAACAATAGATAAGACTCATGATATCAATATGGCTTGTAAGATGGTCACATAAGCCTTTTGTTGTCATTTCAAACCTTATTGTTGAGATTTGTTCCCCCTCTAGCAAAATCTGGTTGATTCCATTGTTTACTCTTTTTTCTTTTTCTAAATTAAACTATCAAACCATTACTCTGGTTACCATTTTTCTTTAAATAGTCTTTTTATTTTATTTTAATTTCTTATCTCTTACCAGGAAGAAAGACTTCAAAGACTTCAACAACGATTGCATGTGCCTTACGATGAAACTTACCCCGATCATCAAGTATTTCTCTAATTTTTGTTTTGCTATTATCTTGTTTCCATTTGTTTCCTATGAATATGGTTATATATCAAGATGAATGACATATAGATTAGGCACAGCACATCATTTAGTATACCCACTCTTTCTACTCTAAGGCTACTTGTTCGACTTATCTGGGTCGAAGGCCAATTTTCAGATAGAGACTTCACATGAAATTGCTTTCCATTCGAAATTATAAAACTGCACTCCGGATTGATGTATAATAATTATAATCCCTTAATAATCTTAAACCTACGGTTGCTGTATTAGTTGCTGGCTGCAGCTTTCAGTCTTTCTTTAATATAGCTGTTTACATGCCTTGTTTGATTTCATTATTTTCATTGATAGGAAGCTCTTGTAGCGTTGTGGAATGTATCTTATCCAGATGTTCCTCTAAAAGGTTTGATCTCTGATCAATGGAAGGATATGGGATGGCAAGGGACTAATCCGTCGACTGATTTCAGGTACACCTCTAAGCTATGTGACTGATAGGCTGCCAGGAGTATGTAAGGGCACTTGGGGTCTTAATATTAAGAGAATACTCTGATGTACCTTTTGTGTTCTTTTAGGGGTTGTGGTTTTCTAGCACTTGAGAATTTGCTGTATTTCGCGAGAACTTATCCGGTATGGCTGATTGTCTCCTTCCAAGAGTCAATCTGATGATTCCTTTGTTCATAAAACTTTTACTCCCTCTGTCCCCGAATGAATGTCATTTTTTTTTTCTAATTTGCTCTTGATCAAGAGCAAAATTGAAAAAAAAGAAATCGACATTCATTTAGGTACGGAGGGAGTATGCTATTTAATCATTTCAAGTCGTAGTTGGATTTTCTTCTCCTATTATATTTGCTTGTGGAAGTATTTATGTCAGGAATTGAGTACTAATTAAGTAGAAGTTCAAAATGAAGGTTTCTTTTCATAGGTTATTGTTCAAAGAAGGTGGAGAGAGAGCAGAGTGGGAATATCCATTTGCTGTTGCTGGCATTAATGTATCATTTATGTTGATTCAGATGTTAGATTTACACTCAGGTTTGTAACTTCATAGTAACTAGATTTGTTTATTTACTTTTGGGCAGTCATAGTAGTTTGATTCTTGAAGGTGCAAGTAACTTGTACATTTTAAAGTTGACATCTAACGGGTTCTTTTATTTTTCCTGTTGCAGCTAAGCCTAGATGTCTTCCGGGCGTTAATTTTGTTAAATTATTAGGAGGTAACTTAGTTCTGACACTCATTCAATAAATTTGGGGTGCTCCTTTTTCTGTCCCTATATCGTTGTATATCATGTCACATGAACATTTGCAGAAGATGAGGATGCTTTTGATGAACTATATTGTGTAGCTTTTGCGATGATGGACGCTCAGTGGCTTGCAATGCGTGCATCATATATGGAGTTTAATGTACTCCCCCTCCCTCCCTCCCTCTCTCTCCATCTCTCTCTCTCTCTCTCTCTCTCTCTCTCTCACGCACTCACACGCATACATATTTAGCTCCGTTATACTCCCTCTGTCCCAAATTAAATTAACCATTTTTGTCCCAAAATGAATGACCTTCCGAAACTTTTCCATAAAAAAGCTTCATTACTAAATGATTTTTTTTGTTCAAATTTTTTTTCATAGTTCATTATTTTTTTTTGCAAAATTAATATTCTGAAAGTGAATAGCAAGAATGTTTATGATTCTTTTGATTAAAAATCAACATTTTCAAAATGACCCTTAAATTAAAAAATGGTCATTCTTTTTGGGACGGAGGGAGTAGAAGTCAAGGTTTAGTACATTTCCAGTGCATAACATTCAGTTTAATATTTTGTTTTCCATGATTCTTATTACCAACAATGAAGTTTCCAGTAACGAGGTTCCTTGCATGCTTAATTTGTACTCAATGGTTTGGATGGGGATGTGAATATCATATTTATCTAATAAGGAAAGAAAAATAATAAAATCGAACGGGCATTTGATTTTTTTTTTTTTTCCTATTTAATTGTTGAATGTGTAATGCTAGTTCTGGTGCATATATGATATATCCCTTCCAACAATTAAGCTTATTTTCACCTCCTTTTGTACTACTTCAGGAAGTTTTACAAGTGACAAGGACACAATTGGAGAGAGAACTTTCTTTAGAAGATGTTCATAAAATACATGATTTGCCAGCTTTTAACCTCTTGTACCAATAACATTGCTTATAAAGCCATTCACTGGTGTTTGAGAACCATATGGACCGATCCAACACGATGCAAAACTGGTCTGGATTTCATTGTTTAGGTAATTCCACTCGAAGATTCCGACCATTTCTGGATGAAATTTTTGTACGGTAGAAATGGCATCAACGATGGGCTTCTTCGATGATGTTACACTTTGCAGGTAGCTGTACATAAATGTTGTTGCTATGTGCTTAAAAGATTTTCTTTTCCAAAGTGACATGAAAGATGGATTGGCAATTGTAGCCTTTGTGGTGCACCTAAGAGATGGGTGTTTTAGAAGGTCCTGCAGAAAAAAGAGAGTGAAATGGGGATCAAAATCATACTTTTAAATTTTTAATACTATGTAACATTACCGCTTGTCAACATGTAGCGTTCAAGGTTCTTGTTGGTAGTTGTAATGTTTTTTTTTTTTTTTTTTAATTATATACATTCTCGTCTTATTCGAAAAGACACTTTTGTTCAACACAAGTTAATTTTAACCTAAATATTAATGCAAATTTAATTATTATATGAAATTCTAAAATTGTAATCAATAAATCATTCATTGAGTTATTAATCATAATTTTTAGAATTTTAATATAATAATTTTATTTTTATTAATATTAATATTTAAATTAAAATCAACTAAAATTAATTAAAAAATATTTTTCGGATGAAATCGAGGGGGAGTAGTTTGAATTGAGTTATTTAATAATTGTATGGTTGTTTGTATGACTTAACTAGTACATGCCCGTGTTCAAGGATACGATTTTTTTTTTTAATTAAATTTTTTTTTAAGAGCAAAATGGGAAAGGGACAAAATAGTGAGGGCAAAATGGTAAAAAATCCATTTGGAACTATTCATACAACTATTCACCCTTTTCTCATTTATACTATCTATAGTATAAATTAGACCCCCCATGAACAGTTGAATGAACAGTTTTACGCGGCGAATTTCCCATTTTGTCATTATACATTTGTTCCTTTTCCATTTTGCCCTTTAAATTTTTTTATTTTTTTTTTAAATTTAAAAAAAAAATTAAAAAAAAAAAAAACCCGTGTCCTTGAACACGGACATGTACTAGTAGATAGATGTAGCATAGCACATGTTTAGTGGTCGTCTCTTTGAGATGAATGGCAATGTGTCTTTGTTTGGATAAGCTTTAATTATTTATTTATTTATTTTCATATTGGATCAAATTGAAAGTGGATGATATTGTTGTCTGCACCTCCAAAGGTCAAGCTTATAATAAAAGTGAAGGATATAATCATAATCATTGACCACTTAGCAAGATCCATGTGCCATACATTTGATTCATGGTATTATTTAGAGGTGTTAATGGTCCCGTTCCACTTTTAATTAAAAAAATAAGAATCAGGATCGTAACCAATACTCTGATTCTATAGAAATTTAGAATCAATACATATATGAGAATCAATAGAATTTTAAAGTTTGAGGTTTCATCTTAAACTTTAAAGTGATCAGGATCTTTATATATCATAGGCAAGATTTGTCAATTTCCAATGTGGGATAATATCTCTGGAAATTTGCCCCATAAGTTCCTTTTGGAACAAATCACTTCCCACTAAGTTCCTCATTGTATTAAAATGCCCCATAAGTTCTCATATTGTATTATGTATAATACAACATTTAGTTATTCAGTAGTTTAAAATCATAATACTGCATCCGCACCACCGCCTCCGCCACAGCCCAGCTCCGCCACCGCCGTCTGCTATCGCCGCATGCCGGATTCCGGTCAATTTTTGCCGGAATCCGGTCAATTTTCGCCAGAATCCGGCAATTTTGGCCGGAATCCCGGTCACGGCCCACGGTCTTCGGACTCGGCCACCGCGGCCACCGGAAGCAAGATACGGCCTTAATTGATGTTGTATTTTCGAAACATAATACAACATCATAATACAACATCATAAAAGAAATTTATTGAGCATAGATTTAAAAAAAAATGAACTTTTGGGGCAATGACCCAATATCTCTAACACACCCCCTCACATGTAGTCGAGCTTTGCCAAAGGCTTACAACGTGAACGTCGTGGGCCGTTGGGCCTGCAAGTGTAAGTACCTGCTCTGATACCATCTTAAAGTCTGAGATTCCATCTTAAAACCAATTGGTGTCAAGGGGAGTGATCCAGGATCTTTATATGTCATAAGTAAGATTTGTCAATTTCCAATGTGGAATAACATCTCTAACAGATCGGTTCCAGTTTCATTTGTGCGATTTGGTCCGATTCTACAATTTATTGATCATTTAAAAGTGTTTCTTTTTGTTTTTCTCTCTCTCTTGGCTCATAACAATAGAGATCAAAACTAAAGTAATTTCAAGTATTACAACTCAATATCTCAATTCACAAAATATAACCATTTGATTATAAAATATGACAACCATTGATTAATAAACAAAAGGAAACATATTGATAAGAGATAATATATATATATATATATATATATATATATATATATATATATATATATATATATATATATATATATATATATATATATTTAAACGGTATATGTATACAATTGATCCAGTTCCGTTATAACATGAATAAATAAGTCGTATAATCAGGACCCGACCATTATATCGGTTCTACAATATTTTGGAACCATAACCAAATCATATACATTGGTCTGGTCGTTTTAATTGATCTGGTATGGTTCCAAAAAAAATCTTGAACACCCCTCATATTATTACAAAAATATGAGAAAATTGAACATTTTTGGATTAGTTTAATGATTATTTTTTACCAACATGAGTACATTTAAACTGCTTAGACCATCTTCAATGGTTTGTTGCAAAATTTGCACTATTTTTTTAATAATGGTGCAATTTTTTGTACCAAAATTTTCCAACAATTTGCTTTAAATAATAGTATGTCAAATAAAAATATTCTTAAAATATTCATTATTATTTCACTTATATAAAACCTTTAAATCTTATCCCGATTTCCCTGATCATATCCCAAATGTGGACCCAATTAGTCACTAGTTAGGCATTTTTGCCTTATTACCACCCTAGTGAATAGGAGGTTTTTGGGTCCACATCTCAACTGTTTGTTAGTTGTGCATTTTGTCTTTTGACAACCCTAAGAAATACTCCCTCCGTCCAAGTAAGTGTTTCACACTTACTGTTCACACATATATTAAGGAGGGATTATTATATTGAAAGTGTTGTGAGTGTAAAAGTAAAATAGGAGAGAGAATGAGTGGAGGGAATAGTAAATTATAATGGTGTTGTGAGTATTAAAATAATGTAGGAGAGAGAATGAGTGGAGAGAATAGTGAAAAAAACTTTCCATTTTGGGTAAGAAACAAAGTGTGAAGTAAGTAATTGGACGCCCAAAATAGAAAGTGTGAAGTATGTAACTGGACGGAGGGAGTATTAGGTTTTCCGGTCTACATCCCAATTGTGTATTTTTGTCTTTTTACTCAAGAGGTTAGTTTCGCGGTCCACAATCTCAAGTGTGAACGCATATTTACCCTAAGAGCATCAGCAGTGGCGTCAAATTTGTTTGGGCGTGGCCGATGTGGAACAGATGACAGCCCACAGTGGCGACTTCCTATTCAGGCTTCAATCACCGGGTCAGAAAATGAGCAGGGAAACGGCTCTTTGACGTGGGAAAAATGTGGGTAACCCACTTTCCGTTGAAACACACGCTCAAAAGAAAGGGGGTAATATGTCACGTATTGTACAGATGAAGATTAGGCGACTGATGGAAATTTTAGCTGAAAATGTATGGACCACTTTTTCAATTTGTATTTCCAACGGAAATATTTTTCATATCCAACCACATTATGTCATGTGTCAATAATATCACTAAGTTTATAAAATATTATTAACCTATTAATATTAATTGATATAATTATTATATAAGAATTATATTAATAAAATTATTTAATTAATTATTAAAATATATAATAAAAATGTAGATATTATCATATATAATTAATAATAATAAAATAATATAAATAATGATAATAGCAATTGTTATAGAAATGAGAAGGAAAGAGAAAATATAGTCGGATATAATAAAAAATATGAGAGGGAAACTAATTACTTTTGTCACCACTGTGGATAAAATGGTGTATAGTTGTGGTTATTGATGATCGAGATGTATAGCTGATATGAAGGAGAGAAGGATAATGATGACCGGTCACCACTACTGCAGATGCAGATGGTCTAAGACCTTAATAATACGAGGTGGTATAGGATATTTATTGGGGTGATTTTTAACTGGGGGGTTGTGGGGGTGGGGTCGGGGGGTTGTGACTATCTCCTAAAATTCTTAAATTTAGACTACATGAGTACCCCCTAATGATTGATAAAATTACAAATATTTGAGATAGCGAACATATTTTTTTTTAAATGAAGTTTTTTATTTTGTTAATGAAAGATAAAATGTTTTTAGGCTACATCAAATAACCTATAAATAGACTACAACATGTCTTTAACGAGATTCGAACTCATTACCTCTCCACTATGGAAGTTAAAACCGAATACTATTAGAACAAAAATTCTTTGGTTTTGAGATGTAATGAAATGTGATGATAGAAATTAATTAACAAGACAAGAGTAGATATTTGTTAGAATATTGAGATATATTTTTTTTTTTTTTAAAAAGTATTTAGTTATCTAAGTTGGTATTTAGCCAACTTAGAAAAGTTACCTTTGTTGAAAATATTTTCAATTATAATTATATTTACTATTATAATAATAAGAGATTAGATAGAATCCTAATACAATTAGAAATCATATATTTTATGTATTGAACATACCAAAAGTGTCGAGTTGGGCCAAAGGAGTAAAGCCCAATCACAAGCAGCCTTGGCCATCACATTCTCAATGAGGCTGACTCAATCAGAACAAGGCCCAAAGCCCATCTCTTGTATCAGTCGACTAAGCCCATGGTCCGACCTATCAGGTCCCAACCTAACTTAGTCCGACCTCATGATCCATATCATAATTCGGGTACGAACCATGCTCTACCCGCCAGTCAGGTCGGCCATTCTACAAGTGGCGACCTCGACCTAATCATCAAGTGTCGACCTGACATGTGTTGATGCACGTAGGTCAATCTTTCCATAACAAAGATCCCTACAAATCGGGACGGTTACAGCACGTTCCTACGAACATAACCGCCGCTATAATTTCGGAGCTCATGTAGCCATGTCATTAAACTACCTACACCAACTATAAATACTTCATCACTACCAAGCTGTAGAAAGTAACTGCCATTTTGTATTCTGAGTTCATTATTCAATACATCTTGAGCTATAATATACTGTCATCTTACTCTCACGCCCGAGTGTCTTCGCCGGAGACACATCCGGCTAGTTGTGGGTTCTGATTTCAGGTCAAGGAGCCAGGTGATTAATCTTGCCACGTGGAGGATTATTGATAAGCACAATTCCTGCAGCATCAGTTTGGTTCCATTGCCGGGAATCGTGCTTTAAACTTGACCTCGAAAACTCTATCAACCTGCAACAATGGTGACTTCAGAGGGACACGTATCCGAGGCTTCACTTGGGCATGAAGAAGTGAACAACAACAACATGAACGCAAACGCTGAGAACTTGAACTTGCCTCCTCCCCCACCAAATCGTCCCCATGGTAGAGCCACACGCTCTACCAGTGTTGTTGATGGAAGGGGATTGCCTGACACAAGGAGAGGGAAAAGGCATATGGATGGGCAAGGAGTTCCACCTCCTCCAAAACGTCCAACCACTCAGGTGAATGTTGGAAACAGGGCAGGTCCCTCCACCAATCCCATGAGCAAGAAGGAGATGATGTTGGAGCGAGCCCAGATTCTGGCCGACTTGATAGCCATGGAGGAGGCAGAACAGGCCGACATGCGCTCTGAGAGAGTGGCCCCTACTCAGGTTTCTAATGGGCAACAGGCCAGGAGTTTGAGGCCAAATGAAGGTGTGGGGCAAAATGGTGAAAACAGGATAGTTCAACGAGCTCCCACGGTCGTTCATGTGCCCAGTAACGACCTAAGGGCTAGCCTCAACAGAAACAGGGAGCAAGAGGCTCGCCCGATTTAAGGACGCGCTAATGGCCAATAGAAATGCATGTGTTTCACCAGCCAGGACGCAGAGGTCAGGGTCCCATAGAGACAGGAATGGGCGCAGGTCGCCCGTAAGAGAGGAGAGGCGCAGGTCGCCATTCGGAGATTATAGGCGCAGGTCGCCACAAGGAAGTGACAGTGCAATGCATCTCCAATACGATCAGAGAGGGCTCATTCTCACAGGGATAGAAGGAGTAGGCAGGTGACTCCCCCTAGAAGTGAAGGCCAGAAGTCAAATGCTGCGCCCCCTCCAAGCAATGAAAGACCCGATGCCAGGGAATGGTTGTTGATGAAAAGAAGTTTGAGCAATGGGAGGAGGAGAAGAAAAAGGATCTTTGGAAAGGTCGAACGAATTGATTTTGCTCTTCGACCTTTATCCAAAGAAATCGGAGATAGTCGGCCTCCTCCTACTTTCGGGTTGCCACTTACTGGAGAAGTATTCGGGGTCGACCAACGCAAGGAGTCATATAGCACATCCGGAAGCCACCATGTGTTTTGTCGCCACGAGGACGACAATATGTGCAAAGCCCTCCTAAGCACACTCACCGGGCGGCCTTAACTTGGTTCAACGGTGCGGCCGCGGTAGCATCACTACTTGGACATGCTTCAGGACAAAGTTCTTGGATCGCTTCTCGGCTGCGGGAGCTCGGAAGATAACCGTCACCGATCCGAATAACTTGGTGCAGCGAAGAATGAAAGCTCGATGAGCTACTTCACCAAGTTTAAGGAAATGGTTAATAAGATAGAGGAAGACCTCACCGATAGGGAAGTCATTAATTGCTTAGAAACGGTATTTCCTCGGCGGACATGGATTATGAACTCACGGTTCGTGCAGTAACTTCGACAAGAGTTATTTGAGAAGGTGTATAATGTCGCTCTTCTGAGGAAAGGAAAGAGAAAAAGAATGGTAAAAGCCCCAAGGTGGAGGTCGCTGATGACAAAAAGGACTCCAACAAGAATGGAGGAAACAATAAAAATGGAAAGAACAGGACTAGGGCAACTGAGAAAGTGCCCGAGGCTTTCACTCCCCTTACGGTGAGTCGAACAGAGATTATGAACGCTGTCGAGCTGGCTCCTCCTGTCCCAATGAATCCAGGCAACAAATTCAGAAGGGACAATAGCAAATATTGTGACTACCATAAGGACACTGGTCATCTCACAGAAGATTGTTTGGGTTTGAAGCGCATCATCCAGAGAATGGTCGACCAGGGGAGACTCGAGGCTTACATGAAAAGGCCTCAAACTGGTGGAGGCGAGCAGCCAGCAGGCGGACAGCAGAGACCTAGGCAACCTAGATTGAACCTGGGGGTCATTACAGAGCAAGCAAGCAACACGGCCATCAAGCACAAGATCTTCCAACTCAACAAGGCCCCACACGTACCTCCAAGAAGAGAAGTCAGAGATGAAGCGATCAGCTTCTACCCCCATGAATTGGCAACTAATATGGCGGCTAGGGAGCAAGTTCTCATCATCTCAGGTCTCATAGACGGATGTACGACGAGCAGACTCTTGGTCGACACGGGGGCCTGCAAGGATATTTTGTTCTACAAAACTTTTAAAGAAATGGGTCTTAATGATGAGCAGTTGGAGAGATATGATGGTAGGTTGGAGGGCTTCACCAATCATCGAGTTGATGCAAAAGGCAAGATAGAGCTCGACGTCGACCTAGGCCAACACCCCTCAGATCGTATCAAAGGTACAATTTATAGTGATTGATGTAAATAGTGACTATGCCGCTATACTTGGTATCCCAGTCGGAGTCGCTCTTGGAATGGTGGCATCGATCCCTCATCAGCGAGTCAAGTTCCCTACACCCGCTGGAGTAGGGTGTGTACAAGGCACAGCTCGAGCCTACCTTGATCATGTTCTCGAGAAAAGAAAGAAAAGGGAGTTGGAAATCGAGGCTCGCAGACGGTTATTTAAAGTTGTCTCAATCAGCCACCAAAACTACCAGATCATCAACAATCACCGACGTGGAAGAGTCGACCTATCGCTCAAATGATGAGATCATGCTTGAGTCGACACGTCACTCTAACACCACTGAGGTCGATTCAGATGTAGTTATGGTCGACCAAGTCATCATAGGCAACCTATGCCTCCAGCTCGACAATAACTCGGGGGCCACCACCACCACCAGCGAGGTTGCAGACAAGTTAGATGATATGATAGCAGAAGAAGCTCCACACCTGAGGGCCGAGGAGAGACAAAGGGTCAAGGAGATAATCATTGAGACTCTACAATTCAGGGATGGACCAGAGCTAGAAGCTGTGGATGAGCTAGAGTCAGTAATCACCAACCTTTCCTACCCCGACCAAAAAATTCAGATTGGGAAGCAGCTATCAGTTGAGGAGCGAGCAGAAATCATCGAGCTACTCAAGGAAAGTAATGATGTCTTTGCATGGAGGGTAGAAGACATGAGGGGAATCAAGGAAGAGGTCGCCGTTCATAGACTTGAAGTTAACCCGACCATAAAGCCTAGACCCCAAAAGTTGAGAAGTTTCGCTCGTGACAAGGAAGAGGCTATTAAAACTGAGGTACAAAAACTTTTGAGTGCAGGAATAATCAAGGAGGCCACTCATACAACGTGGTTGGCCAACGTGGTCATGGTGAAGAAATCAAATGGCAAATGGCGGATGTGTGTCGACTTCACCACTCTCAATCTAGCTTGCCCAAAGGACAGTTATCCCCTTCCTAGAATCGACAAGCTAGTCGATTCCATTGCTGGCCACTCAACCCTCAGCTTCCTCAACGCTTATTCAGGGTACCACCAGATTAAAATGCACGAGGACGACATAATCAAGACGACATTTCAAGCAGCTGGAGGCATCTACTGCTACAACATGATGCCGTTTGGATTAAAGAATGCAGGGGCGACTTATCAGAGGATGGTGAACAAAGTCTTTGCCTCGCAAATTGGTCGAAATATGGAAGCTTACGTGGACGACATGGTCATCAAAACTAAGACTGGACGTCACGTAGTCGACTGAAGGAAACATTCGCCAACTTGCGAGCAAACGACATGAAGCTCAATCCCGGTAAGTGCGTCTTTGGAGTAAGCGGTGGCAAGTTCTTGGGGTTTATGGTGTCGCAACGGGGAATAGAGGCTAACCCGAGAAAATCAAGGCTTTAGTCGATATGAAGGCTCCCACCGGTGTCGAAAGAGATGCGGCGACTTAATGGAAGGGTAGCGGCACTTGGTAGAAACTTCATGCTCGAAAGTCGGCGAGAGAGATCTCTCCCCTTCTTCAAAGAATTGAGGGGACGAAAAGTTTTGAGTGGACGACCGAATGCCATTCGTCGTTCAACAGTAAAGGATTACCTCGCTACTCCACCTCTGTTGAGTAGCCCGACCACTGGGGAAACTTTGTTTGTATATCTATCTACGTAGGAGATAGGTCGGTGGCGGCGATCTGGTTAGAGAGGATGAAAGTCGGCGAAACCGGTATACTACATCGTGAAGGCCCTATCGGATGTGGAGAGCCGATACTACAATCTTTGAGAAGGTCGCTTATGCTCTAGTAGTGGCTTCAAGGAAGTTGCGAGCTTATTTTCTAGCTCATCCAATTGTGATTCTTACTAATGCTCCTTTAAGGAAGATATTGCACAAGCCGGAGAGTTCGGGTCGGCTACTCAATTGGTCAATTGCCCTTACTTGAATTTGACATTGAGTATCGACCTCGAAAGCACTGAAGGCTCAAGCTCTAGCAGACTTCTTGGTCGAGCTTACGTTCACCAAGGAGGACAACGAGCAGACGAGCTCGAAGGAAAAGGCTAAAGGGAAAGAGCACGAGTCACGAGTCGCTATTAGCCTACCCAACGATTGTTGGAGGGTATATTCGAGATGGGTCGACAACCAAAAACGTTAGTGGAGCTGGAATTGTCTTGGTCGAGCCAGAATCTGGAACTGTGTATGAGGAATCACTGAGGTTCAAATTCGATGCTTCCAACAACCAGGCCGAATACGAAGCTTTGATAGCAGCTATAGAATACGCCAAGTGTTTTGGAGCGACTAAGATCATGGCTTCTTGTGATTCTGGCGATAGTTAACCAAGTCAGAGAGGCGAGTACGAGGTGCTAAGTTCCACTTTAATCAAATCTTTGCGACTTGGTGAAAGAGGCGATAAAGGACTTGGAATTACAGGAGATTCGGAGGATTGATCGAGAAGACAACGAGCTAGCCGAGCCTCCTTTCGAAATTAGCCACCTCAGATGAGCCACACGATGAGCCCATCTCCTTCCTCAAAAATCCAGCTTATGAAAGGGTGAAAATTCAATGCATAGATGATCCCTCGAGAAATTGGACTCAGGAGAAGTGTTGGATCGAAGAAATGAAAGCGTACCTTGAAAGTGGTGAGCTGCCAGATGACGAGAAGAAGGCTCGAGCTATCAAAAAGAAAGCTCCGAGGTATGTCATTCAAGGAGGCGACACATTCGGAAGATCCTATACTCGACCATTACTAAAGTGCATTCACCCTCGAGGTCGCCCTATTGATACATGAAGTGCATAGTGGAATTTGTGGTGGACACCGGGGGCGGGACTGCTGGCGACAAGTTGATCACTTTGGGATACTGCGGCCGCACATGAGAGCGACACACACAACTTTGTTCGGCAATGCGATCAATGCCAAAGGTTTGCCAACCTACCTCATGTGCCTACAACCGAGCAAACTCCAGTAATTGCAGCTTGGCCATTCGACATGTGGGGCGTCGACCTGATTGGGCCCTTCCCTCCCGCCCGAGGAAATTGCAAGTATGTCATTGTCGCCATTGATTACTTCACCAAATGGGTTGAGGCAAAGCCATTAGCTCGCATAACGGAGGAGAATGCCATCAACTTCATTCATGACTTCATTTGGTGTCGGTTTGGTTTTCCTCGAGCTATAGTGTCAGAAACCTGATGGTTTACGGTTCTCCCGAGACCTTCGAAGCGAGAGATGAATCGAGTTGGAATCAAACATTGGAAATCTTACATCGCCTATCCTCAAGGAAATGGCCAAGGCGAGGCGGCAAATAAACTTGTTCTATCTTCGCTCAAGACGGGACTCGTAGGTCGACGTAACAATTGGTTGGACGAACTCCCCCTTGCTCTTTGGGCGATCCGTACAACCACTCGGGGGCCTACGGGGAAACCCCTTTTGCTCTCACATATGGGTCGGAGGCCATGGCACTGCTTGAGCTCGAGATTCCCCCATTGCTAGAGTGACTCTCTTCAATCAAGAGCAAAATGATACCAACAGATTGATCGACACGGATCTAGTCGACGAGAAGCGAGAAACAGCCTACCTCCGAATGGTCAACTACAAGCAGCGAACTAAGAGCTACCACGACAAGAAGGTCAAGGCAAGGTCGTTCCAAGTTGGAGATTATGTATTGAGAAATATCGAAGCAACGGGTAAAAGGACCCGGCAGAACAAGCTATCTCTAGCGGGAAGGTCCCTATGTAGTCACTCGAGTCGTCAAGGAAGGAACCTACATGATAGCTCATCCCGGAGGTGACGAGTTGAAACATCCTTGGCATGCTACTCACCTCATCAAATACTACTTCTAGTTTTCAGTTTCAAAGTTCAAGCTTGTGTTAGTTCTAGTTTCAAGTTGATGTAAGCATGTTTCCTACTTCAATAAAAGCGCAGATTTATTCGATCAAACATAGTGTTACACCAATCCCAATGAGCTCGACTCTTAGTCAGCTTCGATTTAACAAGCTCGATTCTTAATCAGCTTTGTTCATTTAACAAGTCCGACTCTTAGTCGACTTCGTTCTAACAAACTCGACTCTTAGTCAGTTTGTTCTAATTAGCTCGATTCTTAATCAGCTTTGTTCATTTAACAAGTCCGACTCTTAGTCGACTTCGTTCTAACAAACTCGACTCTTAGTCAGTTTGTTCTAATTAGCTCGATTCTTAATCAGCTTAGTTCATTTAACAAGTCCGACTCTTAGTCGACTTCGTTCTAACAAACTCGACTCTTAGTCAGTTTGTTCTAATTAGCTCGATTCTTAATCAGCTTAGTTCATTTAACAAGTCCGACTCTTAGTCGACTTCGTTCTAACAAACTCGACTCTTAGTCAGTTTGTTCTAATTAGCTCGATTCTTAATCAGCTCTACTATTTTAACAAGCCCGATTCCTAACCGACTTCAATCTAATAGCTCGATCCTGGGTCGGCTTTAATAGTTTGAACGGGGTTAGACTTATAGTCGATCTTGTTCACAAAGATAAGCCAAGTTTGAGGTCGACTAATTCAATAAAGATCAAGTCGCCTCTAAGCTCAAAATGATACATTTATCCTATCTACATCTAGCTCGACACTCGCAGCAAAAGCATACAACATGCTATAAAGAGAAGTCAGCTAAGATTAAACACAAAGAGCCTCCCAAAGTGGGCCAAGACTGGTGCAAAACAAAAATAAGCTTACAAAAGTATCATGCCTCCCAAAAAATAGGGCCAAGGCATCCAAGTATTAAAAACAAAAAAGCAAAAATGTTTGGAGCTTGTTCAGTTACAATAACCATCAAAATCAAAGTCTACTCAAGGGGAGTGCCTTCCACTTGGCCAGTGACGGATGCTGGATTGATCTCAGTCTGTTCACCTACAGTAGATGGCTCACCAAGAACATTCTCTGTATGATAGACAACCTTCCTTGAGTCGCTGATTGTATACTTTGGGGTCTCATCATCGAAGCCTGGATCTTCGTAATCTTCGAGCTCGGAAAGGATAGTGTCAAAATTAACTTTCTCTACTACAGGAGGATCCCATGGTGCGGCTTCAGCTTCTTCATCATCCTTGGCTATTAGCTCCTTGTCATTATCAGTATAAGGCACCAAGGAGTGGCCCTGTCGAGCTGCAGTGTTGTAAGGTTCCTCAGACGCCCATTGAGCCAGCTGCTCGATTGATATATCAACCGAAGGATCTACGATGATACGCCGAGCCATATGGCTTAGACCTGCTTTGAAAAATACTTGGGCCTCCTTGGTGACATGTACATGAAGCTCGTCACTGTCTTTGTAAGCTTTGATGGCATCCTCCTTAGTGGTCTTCGCGGCATCGGCCAGAGTCGGCCTCCCATTGAGCTCTAGCAGCATCCAACTCTTCCTGTTTCTTAGCCAAAGTCACGGGAACCTCCTCCAACTGTTGCTTGGCCAGCTCTAGGTCAGCTGCCATCTTCTTATTCTCCTCCTTGAGACGGGTGAGCTCACTGTTAGCCTCCCCCAAGCTCTTCCAGGCCTCCTCCTTCAACTTAATTTCATTATCTTTAACAAGTTTCAAGGCCTCATAGGAGCTATCCAAGTCAGAGTGCTCCTCCCTTACCTTCTCAAGCTCGGCTGCGGTTTCTTCTTGTCCTCCTGCAACTCCCTACCTTGGCTACCTCCTCCTCCGGCTTGGCTCGCTATTCTTTTTAGCTTGACATGGATTTGGCTAACTTCTCCTGCTCCTCGGCTGGCCTTCCAATAGGTGGTGGCCAAATCAATCATGGCAAGAGTGCGAAATGACGAGTAGATATAAGAGGTCGAGATCAAGTGAAAAGAAAGGAAGGAAAAACAACGGGAAGATTAAAAAAATAATTAAAAGCATAAGGGTTACCACGGAGGAAGCCAAACCAACCCTAGCTCGACGGGCTTACAGTGTCAATGGCTTGCGGGTAAACTCTACGATCAGGTATTGGTCGGCCCCCTCAGGACAACCACACGACCATATTCCGGTTACGGATACTCTCTAGCCAAGCTGTTGACCACAGTCGAAGGAGTCACTTCACTCGGTTCGGCTACCGGCTCTGAATCAATTCGTCGTAAGAAACTTGGACAGAGAGGATTGGGGGACCAAAGTCTCGGTGCCCGCGGGCTCGCGGCATTGACTTGATCAGAGGTCGAGGTCGCTACTGGGGGCCCGATCTTGATTACCTTGCTGATAGGGGCACCATCGTCTTCATCTTCATCCTCATCCAAAGAAATGACGTGAGATTTTCTTTTGGAGGCAGCCTTGGCCTTGGATTTGTTTTTTGACTTGGCTTGAGCTCGGGTCCTGGCGCGGCCGACCTCCTCCTCAGGCTCTACATTTGGCTCCACCCCATCCATGTCAGCAGCATGGGCCTCTTCTGAGCCTTGGGCATTATTACCCTCAACATTTTCCCCCACTGGGTCTTCATGCGGCTTCTTCCAAATTATCCTCTATTGGGATATCAGCAGCAGGATTCACATCAACTGTCTTTAGTATCTCATGACGAAGGACGCCCTCTCTCTCTCGATGATTTTTAGCATTGGCTGCCCCGCAGCTTCTCTTGCTCTTCCTGACATCAACAGCTCGACCCATGTTTGCTTCTTGCTCGGGAGTTAAAACTGCACCAAAGTAGAAACAATAAAAAATTAGGTCGACATAAGTAATTTCCACATACGAGCAAATGGTTCTATGTACGAATTAAACATATGCGAGCTAATTATTCTACATACGAGCAGAATGTTCTATGTACGAATTCAAATTGCAAGTAAGCAAGCAACGAGTTAAAATATATGCTAACTAATGAGTTCAACACCCGAGCAATTAGTCTAAGTATGAGCAAGACATCTACTTATCAACAAAGACAAGAGGTGTCAAGGGACATGGAATGGTCGAGTTCTTACCCCCGAAGTGTTCCACCTTTTCTTTACAGTGATCAACACCTTTCTTACAATAATGGCATTCTTTCTTGAATCTGAGTCGAGCGCCCTCATGGGTGACCCAATCTGGATATCTTTGGCATCTAACTGGAACCATGGGTACAACCTCCCCAGCTCCAGGCCATCAATCCAAAGCCACGGATAAAGTTATTCTTATTGGTCCCCAGGGCATGCCAACTAATAGGCCCCTTTTTGGTGAACTCCATCAACTTTCTACGCAGATCATCGTGCCAATAGGGATCCCAGTAATTCTCCTCGCTCACACCAGTTGTATCAGCACAGGGCAAGGGAAATTCCCATCCCCTTCTACTTTCCACTGCAACTACGTAGGAGTTCCATCCACTGGCCTTACCAGGGAGATTGGCGAACAGTTTGGGAATCTTTGGCTTGGAGGGAGTACTTATCCCCCTATCTTTGTCGAACTTAATGTTGAAAAACTCCTTGAACACCCTCATACAAGGCTCGTATCCTAAAAATCTACAAACCATAATGAAACAAACCGGTACCTGCGGTGTTGGCCCCTAGTTGAAGTGGCAAGGCATTTGTGCATTCTAAGAACTCATTTACAAAGGGGTCCAGGGGTAATCTTAAACCAGCTTCAAATTGGCCATAATAGAAAGCCACCCTTGTGGGATCCTCCTCGTCTGTATCCTCAAGCTGATTGAAGTAATCATTTCTGCTATACAAGGTGACATCGAATTCTTTCCTATCAACCTCGCAAAATTCATGTATCATACTCAAACGAGATGGAAAATTTTGCTTTCCCCTAAGTGCCCTTGGAGGAGCATAACCCTGTTCATTCCTGCCCGGCACCACAGTAGTCTCGAAAGCATCCACGATGCGTGGGCTTGACGAGGTCGATGCAGGAGCTTTACCTTGGGTTTCCATATCTGTACAAGAAGAGGGGGAAACAGGGGAATCAGTTCTACATGAAGTCTCAGGAGCCCTAGTAGACGTACTAAGGGGCGACCTAGATTCCCCCGGAAATCCTATCCTATTTCTAATAAAGGAAGGCTTAATGACATCTTTGACATAAAACAAAGCTATATGATCGAGAAGCTCATGAAAAAGGTGAAAAGGCACAACCACTTGGGTCATCCGTTCCTAAGGCGCCTAGTTCATCCCCCACGAGCAAACCTAGCTCATTGAAACGCGAGGCCCCAATGTGTCAAAATTGAAGAGCACTCCTCTCTTTGTTATCTCCCTCCACTCTCCACTCAAATATTTGTAGACTCTACGATTGACAATACAATAACCATACCCAGCTCCGGCCTCACAACTAAAGGTCCTAGCCATGGCAAAATCAAGGAAATTGCAGAAATTAAAGCCCTAATTCTAAAGAATAAGGAGAATACCTTTAGCAGCGGAGAAAAACGGAACAATGGAGGGCAAAAACACCAATTTATAGCAAGAATCAATGTCCTTTATCACCGCCGGAATCACGCACAGAGTTCAGGGAAGACAAAAGTTGCAAATGGGGAAGGATTCTTGATTTTATAGTTCCCTGAATTGGAAAGGGCAAAGGGAAATTCAAAATTAATTTTCCTAATTAATGGCGGAAACAGTTTCCTAGGCGGACTCTCAAACGTCAGAAGCGTAATCATGACGGCCAAAACGGCGCTCCTTCATCTGTGACCGTTCATCATCAACGTCCTGAATTGTGCCACGTCATCTTGGTCGACTAAACCTCCGAACGAGTAACGACCTGCGAGTAACAACAACTTTCCAACAAGATTTCATTAACTTCCTAGTCGACAAAGTCAACTCGAAAGTTGGGGGCCACTGAACATACCAAAAGTGTCGAGTTGGGCCAAAGGAGTAAAGCCCAATCACAAGCAGCCTTGGCCATCACATTCTCAATGAGGCTGACTCAATCAGAACAAGGTCCAAAGCCCATCTCTTGTATCAGTCGACTAAGCCCATGGTCCGACCTATCAGGTCCCAACCTAACTTAGTCCGACCTCATGATCCATATCATAATTCGGGTACGAACCATGCTCTACCCGCCAGTCAGGTCGGCCATTCTACAAGTGGCGACCTCGACCTAATCATCAAGTGTCGACCTGACATGTGTTGATGCACGTAGGTCAATCTTTCCATAACAGCATCCCTACAAATCAGGGACGGTTACAGGCACGTTCCCATGAACATAACTGCCGCTATAATTTCGGAGCTCATGTAGCCATGTCATTAAACTACCTACACCAACTATAAATACTTCATCACTACCAACGGTGCAAAGGTAACTGCCATTTTGTATTCTGAGTTCATTATTCAATACATCTTGAGCTATAATATACTGTCATCTTACTCTCACGCCCGAGTGTCTTCGCCGGAGACACATCCGGCTAGTCGTGGGTTCTGATTTCAGGTCAAGGAGTCAGGTGATTAATCTTGCCACGTGGAGGATTATTGATAAGCACAATTCCTGCAGCATCATGTATAAATATGAGTCATCTAGCTTATATAAACTTTAAGATGAAAATAATACATAATATATTTTGGCTCTCCTTATCATGATAAATTAAGGAGAGCCAAAATATATTATGTATTATTTCATCTCAAAATTTACACAATCTGGAGGACTCATTTTATACTCAAAATATATGAGTCATAATTCTATTAAGATTCTAAAAATGTCTCCTTATTGTAATAGTAAATATAATTTTAATTGAAATACTCCTAACTAACCTAACTAACACTATAAGAAAGTTGGTTATTTACGGCACTCATTTACGGCGGGTGATACGCGTCCGCCGTATATATTAGTTATATACGGCGAATGATACGCCTCCGCCATATATAAATAATATATACGGCGATATACACAATCGCCATATATATTTGTTATATACGGCGGCTCAAGCCGCCGTAAATACGTTATATACGTACATTTGACGTATACATATATGAGATTTAAGTTATATATGGCGGTATATAAGTAGGCGCCGTAAATAGTTAATTATATTCGGCGGTTGACACGCGTCCGCCGTAAATAGTGCATAATATTTACGGCGGTGTATAATATTCGTCGTAAATATCAATAAATACCGGGAACCCAAAATTTCCCACTCTCAGTTTCGCGCTTTCTCTCACTCTCTCTCTCTCTCTCTCTCTCTCTCTCCTCTAGGGCAATTTCCTACGCCGCCGGTGACCATAGCGACCGCAACGAATCAGCAGGTATACATTTCTTTCCCCTTTTCTGATTTACTTTTAATTTTTGGGTTTTGTTGTTCTTGGTGGTAGGTTATTGAAACCTCTTGTTCGATTTTTTTTTCTCTCTCTCCTCTAGCTCAATACCAAATTAGTTAACTAAATACTTTATTTTCTTAATAATATCTCTCAATATCCTAACACCCCCCAAAGTTGAAATATCTACAATGTAGATTTCCAACTTGTTAAAAAGAAATTAAAAATTGGAAAGATACATACTAATAATAACTAAAAATATATCCGCAGCATCAAAATTTGATATTTTAACATATGTTGTGATTGTAATATCTTAATAGACATCTGTATCAATTCTTATTTTTCTTCAATCTCGTGCACAACCTGTGCCCGCATATGTCTTTTTTTTAATCTTCGTTTTTAAAGTGAACAACAATTAATCATCGTTGTTATAGTGAACAACACTCAATCATCGTTTTTTTTATTATGAACGACTCATCGTTTTTATAATAAACGACACTCAATCATCATTTTTGTAGTGAACGACACTTAATATTTTAGAAGATGTAAGTGATGTTAATATGATTAATCATCGTTTTTAGAGTGGACTACCATTAATTCACGTTTTAGAGTGAGCTACCACTAATCACGTTTAAGGTTGTCTGTATCAACGCGCTTTTCGTGCATATTTCATGCCGGGAAGACACCATCAGACTAATTTCATATGGCATGCCCTAACCATTTGATCACCACGAAAACACATTTATTTCAACCAAAGTATAGTGGGTTTCAGGATCGAATCTTGCTCTGATATCATGATAATATGAGGAGAGCCCAAAATATATTATTTATTATTTTTCATCTCAAAGTTTATATAAGCTACATGACTTATATTTATACATAAAGCATATGAGTCATAATTGTATTAGGATTCTAGCTAATCTCTGCTTATTCTAATAGTAAATAAAATTCTAATTGAAAATACTAATAACAAAGATAACTTTTCTAAGTTGACTCAATATCAACTTAGTTAACTAAATACTTTCTTTTCTTGAGAATATATCTCAATATTCTAACACCCTCTCTCAAGTTGGAACATCTACATGTATATTTCCATCTTGCCAAAAATAAATTAAAAATTGGGAAAGATACAGAATAATAACAAAAAAAAAAAAAAAAAACCGCAACAGCAAAAATTTGATCTTATAACATATGTTGTGCTTGTAATATCTGAATAGACATCCACATTAATTTTTATTTTTTTCCTTCAATCTCGTGCACAACTTATACTCACACATATCTTCTTTTTTTTCAATCTTCGTTTTTAGATTGAACGATACTTAATCATCGTTTTTATAATGAACGACACTTAATATTTTAGAAGTTGTGAGTGATGTTAATATGGTTAATCATCATTTTTAGAGTGAACAACACTTAATCATCGTTTTTAGAGTGAACGACACTTAATTATCGATTTTATAGTGAACGACACCAATCATCGTTTTTATAGTGAACGACACTCAATAATCATTTTTAGAATTAACAACACTTAATTATTTAGAAGATGGAATTGATATTAATATGGTTTGTGGTGTACGGACCTTCACATATGGTGATGGCCAGAATATGTATGAGAGAGACAATTCTTGCTAAAAGAAAGGGCAAGTTATTTTTTTAATAAAAATTCAGTACATTGGGGGATAGAAGATGAATTGGAATACAAATCATAATGATCTTTGTCGTTCAGAATATGATGAATCTATTTGATTATAATGATATCACATGGAGGAGACATTAAATATAAGTTCATCATGTCACAATTCTCTCCCTAAAAAAGATAATGTGACAATGATTATTCAAAATTACATAGACATGATTTTAAGGTCGAAAACACGCTTTGATACCAACTTAAGTGACTAAATACATTATTTTCTTAAGAATGTATCTCAATATCCTAACATAATTGTTTAATATGTAACATTACCGTATGTCAACAAGTAGCGACAAAAAGCATATGAGTTCTAATTATATTAGGATTCTATCTAATTTCTCTTTATTCTAATAGTAAATATAATTATAATTAGAAATACTCCTAATAAATATAACTTTTTTAAATTGGTTCAATATCAATTTAGGTAACTAAATACTTTATTTTCTTGATATTAACTCTCAATATTTTAACAATATGATTATATATATCCGTAAATAACAATTCCTCGATTACTATTACTTTTGGGTTAATAGTCATTTATTTAATGGTTATTTGATAAGATTACAATATTTTATTATGTTCTTATCCTAATATGTCATATTAATATTTCAGAAATAATATTTTTTTAGGAAATAAAAAAATATTATTCAAAATATAAATAATCATAGAATAAACTTCTTATTATTAGAATGACATTTCTAATTTATCTCAAAGCATAAAAACCTACAAAATAACATTCTTAGGCTCCGTTTGTTTAGCGTAAAACATTTTTCGGAAAATGATTTCCGACAAAATATTTTTCGAAAAATGCAAATGTTTTCCGAAAAATAAGATAAACATGTTTTTGTCTGTTTGGTAAGGAAAATATTTTTCGAAAAATGTTCGATTGAGTTGACTACAAATTTACCCACCCCAATCACCACCACTACCCCCACCCTACTCACCACTACCACCCCCTCCCCCACCCCTACCCCCCAATCCACTCACCACCCCCTGCCACCAGCCCACCCCACCCTACCACTCCTACCCCCACACAACTCTCCCCCGTCGAGTAAAAAAAAAAATTAATCATTTTAAATTTATTTTTACTCAACGAGGGGGGGGGGGAGAGTGGGTAGGGGTGGGGGATGGGTGGGTGGGGGGTGGTGATGTGGTAGGGGTAGGGGTGGTTGATGTGGGGTGGGTAACATGGGGGTGTGTGTGTATCAGAGGGTGTTACCATTTTTCGAAAAATGTTTTACTTAAGAAAAATTCGTAAATCAATTTACTTAGAAAAGTGAGGAAAATAGTTTTCGAAAAAACATTTTCCCCATTTTTCGGGGCTAAACAAACACTGAAAAATGGAAAAAATATTTTTCGAAAAACATTTCCCCCCGTTGCGTGTTACTTATCCTATATTTCAACCGTTATTGTGCTACCAAATGGTCTCTACGAGTTCCCTATTCCCTTGTTGGAAAAACTATACTCCCTCCGTATTATTCGAAAAAGCAAAATTTTTCATTTTTGGTGTCTCATTTAATAAGGAGTAGGTCTCCGGAGAAACGGGTTTCTCCATAAGTTATGGAGAAACGTATTTTTTAATATCCAGAACTACCAAATTGAATATCCAGAAACACACACTTGACCATGTCCAGAAACTATAAAATGAGTATCCAGAAACCTTCAAATGTATATCCAGAAACCATCAAATGAATATCCAGAAACATTCAAAATGAGTATCCAGAAACCTTCAAAATGAATATCCAGAAACTTTAAACCGGCAATCCGTAAATGTGTTAGGTGCATATCCGTAAGTATGTGAATGTATATCCGTAAATGTGTTAGGTGCATATCCAGAAATTGCTTATTGAAGGTTTCTGGATATCCAGAAACCTTCAAATGTATATCCAGAACCATCAAATGAATATCCAGAAACATTTTGAAGGTTTCTGGATATTCATTTGATGGTTTCTGGATATCACTTGCATTGTCGCGCGACAAGTCGGGCCCCGTTTCTCCATAAATTATGGAGAAACGCATTTCTTCCCAGATTTTACGTTTAAAAAGGCACGTACCAAAATGAAAACCTTTTAACACTTCTTTATTTATTTGATCCACTTGTTATACGTACAATAACTATCCACTTACTATTTCGTACCGCATTTTCTCTCTCTTACTTCACTTTTAATACTCACAACATTTACTTAACTTTTCTTAGTGCAAGACTCACAACATTTACTATGTCATTTTCGTTAATTATAATGGATTTTTGTTAAATATTTAATAGTGGCTAGTCACGTAGCATAACATAACCAAAAAAATGTTCCTAAAGTTCACAAAAAAGAAAAAAAAAGGCAATTATTATATACTTGATTATTGTTTAAGAAGTAAAAATATTTATAAATTTATGTTATTAAATTTTATAAGAAAAATAAATATTTCTAATAGAATTTCTTAAATAAAAAATAAATACTTGACTAAATCGCAAGAAGTCGGCAGCTAGCACATAGTATGAGTGGAATCTCTCACACACTAATGACTCACACAACTCACCAACCAATTTCTTGTGGTCAAGAAAATTCTTTGAGAAAATGTCACAAAATCAGAGAAAATGGTCCTTGTTATGGTAAGAAGACTTGACTTGAGGGTTGTACTTTTAAGAGTACACTTATTCACTAGGCCGACCAGGCCATATTTACGACGACGAGGTACACTAATGACTAATGGATGGATGTGGCGAATCTGGATCACCCTCAATTTTTTTTTTTTTTTTATTGATATCCAGGTTAAGATTTGTCGGGTAATTGCAGACCAGCATTCTTGGTCACTCATAGTGACGGAGGTAAACCGCGGAATATGTCCGAGATAGTCAGGGTGGCAGCACGGGATCACCGTCAATTTTTTTTTATTAGGGGTGAATATACTGCAAAAATTATAAAATGTCAATTTCTAAAAATTACAACTGATAATGCATTTATCCATTGATAAATGCATTTATCAGTTGTTTAACCAAAAAATCAAGCACTGAACACTCTTTAAAAAACAGATAAATGAATTTATCAGTTATAAACAATCGATAAATACATTTATCAGTTGTTTTAACTGAAATGACAAAAAAAAAGTAAATTTTTTGTAATATCACATATTACATGTTTTTTTTTTTTTTTTTTGTAAATAGTATATTTTTTGGGTAGTTTTTGGTAAAAACTCGTTTAATAATACAAATGTAATGAACGATTATTAAGAAAACACTAAAAAATGAGCAAACATTAGCAAGTGGGTTGAATAAATATTTGTCCAAAATACTGTTGATTCAAGTGTGTAAAAAGTAGAATAGTAAGTATTTGTTTTTTGTAATTCTATAAAAAAAAATTGAGGGTATAAATATCCAAAACATCATTCATTTTTGTCATTTTGGAAATAAAGCAAGGTATTGACTCTTATTCTGATACGTACCAAAAGAAAAGTAGGATTTCTAGTCTAAGACCGAGGGAGTAATTGATAAACCACCATAATATCAATAACGAGTTTTACGTTTATTATAAAAATTAAATCAACTTAAATTAATTATTTAAAGTTCATTTATAATAACGATAAAAAAATGAAAAAATATCATAGAGTGGTGCCAAATTCATGGTCTCACAAACATGTTGAGTGAAGTCAGATGGTAGGTACTAGGTAGTGATACTTGGTTTTTTGTTTCTTCCATCAAAGTCATCTTTAACAAGGCACAAGTCAAACTTCATAAATTAGATTTAATATTATCCCTCATTATAAAAATGTGTGATTTAAGCAAATATCTCTGAGTAAAGTTTCACATTTTAAAGAAAATACTCCATCCATCCCGTCCGAACGAAGCTTCACATTTTACCCAAATGAATATTTCGATAAAAGCTTCACCATTCTTAAAATGAAAAAAATTTATTAATATTCTATTATACATACCCCACTTCTCTCATACTCACATTCATAAATTATGAGTCCCACTTATCATACACATTCACTTAAATTTTGTGCCAACACCAAAATAGTGAAGCTTGAACTGAGACGGAGTATAGTTTAATTTATTAGAGTGCAAATAAGGTACATTTTTCCACATTATAAAAGAAAAAATAATTTAAATTCAATTTTATGAGAGTGCAAATAAGGTACATTTTTCTACATACTCCCTTCGTCCCCAACCTACATGCCCGGTTTGACTTTTCACGTAAATTAAGGGGAGAATATTATATTGAAAGTGTTGTGAGTGTGAAAATAAAATAGGAGAGAGAATGAGTGAAGGGAATAGTAAATTATAATGTTGTTGTGAGTATTAAAATGTAGGAGAGAGAATGACTGGAGGAAATAGTAAAAATTCCTTTCCATTTTAGGAAATGTGCACGTAGGTTTGAAACGCTCAAAATGAAAAGTGTGCAGGTTGGGGACGGAGGGAGTATATAAAATCGAACTCTCTCCATCTCAATAGCTCAAGAGCTGTTGTAACTGTGAATTTGAATTTGGTGTTGCGTTATAACAATCGATGATGATAAAGGCACATCACATTTTTATATTGTGCAGTTGAGATTTGTCGTGAAATTCAATAAATTTCACATATAATTCTAAAAGGGTGAATGACAAATTGTGATAACTTAATATACGATTTTTTACAATTAATAGAACATGCGATGGTTTGACATTTTAATGTAACGGTTTGACATTTTAATGTAACATACTTTTCTATCTCATTTCATTACGATTTTTTACAATTAATGGAACATGCTATGGTTTGACATTTTAATGTAACGATTTGACATTTTAATGTAACATACTTTTCTATCTCATTTCATATAATGGAACGTACCCTAACGACATTAAAAAGATAACAAAAATTTCAAAGATATAAGAAAAAGAATAACACCCGTTACATACATTTAACAGTTGTGAGTCTATTTAATGAATTTAGTAGTCTTCTTCCACCTCCAACTTGTTATTTTATTTGACGATTGTTATTTTATTTGACGAGTTGGTTCACTCCGTTAATAAAAGTCAACATCATCCAACCTTGTTACCTTTTTTGAAATGAGATTTAAAAGTACGTTACATTATGTTGTCAGTTCGTAGTAAACTAGCCAATCGAAACATATCTTCAATAACTAAAAGTTGCTTGCAAGCCAATCTATATTAGCTAAAATAAAACAAAAAGAAAAAAAAAGTCAAACAATTATTAACCAAGTCAAGCTTCCTTCTTCTAAAAGTTGTTTCCTTTATACAGAATGTCAGCAAACACCATTTGTTTCCAACTTACAATACTTCTTCACAATTCAAGGATCATCAACATTAAGTTATTTTCTATCCCTTTTTTCCCATCTGTAAAAACAAAACCATCTTCTCCAATTGTTGTCAAAAACACCCCTTTAATCTTAAAATATGTCATACATAACATGTCCCTTAAATCATCTCAAAATTTTAGCTCAGCAATGTTTTGTCAACTACAAATATAACCATCCGCTCGCGCTCTAAACGCAAAGAAAGGATAGTGTCAAGTTCATTGATCTCACGGGGTTTGTTTTCTAAAGGGTTTCATTTTTCTTTTTTAGAGCATTATAATTCATCTAACCACGGAGAATCCCCGTGTGAAGTAGTTAAAATCATGGTGTTGTACCCTCAACTGCTTTAGCCAAGAATCAGCCACGCTTAAAAGAGATACGACCCTCTCTTGGTCCCTACCACTCTTGCTCGAGACCCACACATCACCTTGCATCTTGTAAGTGGCCAAACCAAATGGTGGGAGCGAAATGCCTTCCCCTTCTTTTCTTTTCCTTTTCGGGTTCCCCATTTCATCATCATCATCATCTTCTAGATCCATATCTGTCGACCAAACGCATCAAAATAAGACTAGATTATATAAGAAATGAGAGAATATAAGCAAAGGGGTGGCCGAATTGGACCAAAGAGAATAATACCTTGAAAAGATGATGAGAGAGTGTGGAACGCGAGGAAACTTGTCGACAAATCCTTTATTGTTCTTCCCATGGGTATGTGATAGATTGGGTACCTAAAAAAAATATCATTCATATGAAACAGAATTCAGATTCCATCTTTCTTGCTTTTACTTGATAAGTATACAAAGGAGGAATCTTTAAAGCACATTATAATCTAGTTTAAAGAACCTTGTTTTCTTATATTCAAGATTTGCTCTAAAAACAGATAAGTGATGACAAAATATATACTTCAAATCCAAAAGCCAACATTCTTTTTCCTAAAAAATCAAAGCAACTTAAGATTGCAAGCTAAAGAGAGAGAGAGAGAGAGAGAGAGAGAGAGAGAGAGATAGAGATAGAGATAGAGATAGAGATAGAGATAGAGATAGAGAGAGAGAGAGAGAGAGAGAGAGAGAGAGACCAAGAAACTGCCATCCAACTTGCTGGAGAAAGGTCTACACTTCTTAATGACATTAATCCAGGAAATTTTTGAGCTAATCCACTGATCTGAAAGCAAATTAAAAAGCAAAATAATGTGTCAATGATCAATCACGGCATAAATCGGTCAGTATTTTCTTAAAATCAAGTAGACTAGGTTCTAAATTCTCGATAAAGATTTAAAGAACAATAAACACACTAAAGGCAAGAATATATTGGCACAAAATAGTAAGACAAACATGAAAAAGGATAAAAGAGTTTGAAAAAAATGTACCTTTTCCATGAGAGGAACTCTGCCATAAGGAGTTGATTTCTCAAAGTATTGGAAATATAGGTAGCCCAATCTATCGGGCGGAGGCCAGAGACCCTCTGGTTCAAACACTCCTTCCTCTGATGAACATCCATCCCATCTCGAGAGCTTCTCGCACTCACTCTCATCGCTGAATGAATCACTAAACGAGTCCCTAGTCTCATGACTTACCGAGTCCGTCTCATCCCTATAACAAAATCGAGGTAATGAAATCTTGCTTAACATTGACCTAAGTCTACAAAACAACTAAGGGTATGTTTGGCAACCTCAATTTCAAGACTTGGATTTGGAATTGGAAGAACAAAATGAATTCCGTGGAACTAATTTAACCCTTTCAATTTCAATTCAATGGATTGGAATCGAGTTGCCAAACATACTGTAAGAAAAAAAGACTTAAATAACATGTTACAATTGGATGGTTCTTCTTCTAGTCTAAAATTGAAAAAGACAACATGCCAAACAAAACATAGGCATTACTACCTTACTACCTCTGTCCTTAAATGAATGCTCGATTTTTTTAAAAAAAATTGCTATTGATCGAGAGCAAATTTCAGAAATTTTTGGTCCATTTTGGGACGGAGGGAGTACAAAATAGAAAAATAATAACAAAAATAGGGAATGAAAAGGAAGAAGAATGAATGATACCTTAAACAATTTAAGGAAGAGTTGCTAGAGAAGATTTGAATGGCAGAGAGATAAGGAACATAGTACTGAATAACAGACTCATCATCATCCAAACCAATTGGGACTCCAGCTCCATAAGCACTCCATTCATCAAAACTCTTCCATAGATCACTCAGTGTAAAATATTCTATTTTTTCCCTTTCCCATGGATGCCATAGCTTATTAAGCCCCCTCATCTCACTCTACAAAAAAAAAAAAAAAAAAATGAATAAAAAAAAATTATCAATTACCCATGTAATCAAAATCCATAAAAATTGAAAACAAACATCTGGGTATTTAAAAAAAAAATTGTTAAAATGGGTATTTAAAAAAGAGGGGTTCTTTGAATAATAAATTGAAAAAGGAAGAAACATACCTTGGAGAGGAATTGGGAGGGAACCACAGGTGTGGTGGAATCAAGAAAGTTTTCAAGATTTGATTGCATTGATCCTTTCTCATAAAACATTTTCTTCTTTAGAGAGAGAGAGAGAGAGAAATGGAGAGAGGATTTCAACAACAAAATTCTCTCTCTCCTGCCCTGCAAAACAGAAGCCGACTGAGGGAGAAAACAGAGGAGAGAGAAAATTGAAAGAGGTTGAGATGAGAAAGAAAAGGGTGTAGAAAGAAAGATAGAGAGAAATTGACGTTTAGACACAAACTAATATAAAGGGAACAAAAAAAAAATCCCACAAGGAAAGTGTTCTTTTTTTTTTTTTTGTTTTCTTTCCCTCTTTCCTTCTTAAATTTTCTCGAGAAAATGTGTGTCAATTCAACCTGTTCTCCGGCGACCGGACCAAACCAGAATTCTCTCTAAAGACTCGGAAATTTTAATAGAAAACTCAATAAAAATCTTAATTATACTAATCTTAAAGAAAACTCAATAAAAATCTTGACTTCTTCTCTATTAAAGCCGCCCAAAATTACCCCATTCTTTTTGACGTGTAGAATTGGAAAAAAATTCAGAATTCCAAACAAACCCTCCCTGAAATTCCGCAATCCAATTGAACAAAAAAGAAAGAATGACACGCTTAGATCACGTGAACTTCACTAACCTAGAAAGAAAGAATTGATTTTGGTGATCCAAAGATGATTTTTTGAATAACTAACGGAATTTCTGACAGAAAAGAGAAAACATATTTTCCCGGAAAAAGATAACAAACAAAGGAGCTATGACGATGAAGAAAAGATGAACCAACACGGTATATACATATATATATATATATATATATACACACTCTTGTATGTATGTATAAAAATTCTTCAGTTTTGTTGATTTGTCTGATAGTGAAACAGAAACGTCCAATGTAGTAGTAGTAGAAATTGAGAGAGAGAGAGAGAGAGAGAGAGAGAGAGAGAGAGAGAGACTATAATTTTGGTGTAGAGTTGCAGAGCTTTGTCAGTGTATCTGTTTTTGTGTGTGTGACTGTGTGTGAGAGAGAGAAAAAGAGTGAGAGAGAGGCTTAATGAGCTTGCATTGCATCTGTCCTCTCGGATTTCAGCTTTGATTAAGAAAGAAACAGATAGTACTACGTTAATAATTTTTTATTTAATTAAGGTAATTTGATTGGTTTTGACATAAAAAATTGTTATGATTCTTTGAATTCTAAACTACTTAATTACAACCTAAATTCTGAAATCTATGGGTTACCAGAAAAGTAGTCATACAAAAGTCAAGGTAATTCCTCTCTTTCTAAAATAATGTCGTTGGAAAAAATACGTTTGAGAAATATTGTCATTTCACTTTATGAAATAATATTGAAATTGTTTTAATATTTATTTCTTTATCTCAAATTTGAATTTTAGTATTTTTGGTAATAAATTTCAATATGTATTAAGCCAAAATTTAAAAAAAAAAACGTATTTTTTCTTAAGCTCAAGAAAAAACGTGTTTCGTTTCTCTGCCGCTGTGTGCCAGATCAGCGTAACAAATTCAGTGTTAGTGTAAAAGAAATCATAACATGTGTAACAAAGTGCCAGTGAAACGCCCTAGGGTGCAATCGCCCTTTCCTAGGGTGCGATCGCCCCATTTCCACCGAACGGCACCGCGTGATCGCCCGAAGGATGGTCGCGATCGCTCCCTTTGTCCAGAAACTCAGTGTCAGTGCATGTGTAACAAAATGTCAGTGCATATGTACCAAAGTGCCAGTGTTAATGTAAAAGAGTGCCAGTGTAAAGATTGTCGGTGCATCCAAGGATGGGCACGATCGCTCCCTTTGTTCAGAAACTCAGTGCCAGTGCATGTGTAACAAAGTGCCAGCGTACGCATGTACTAAAGTGCCAAACATAGCTGTAAAGAGTGCCGGTGTGAAGAATGTCAAAGCATGTATATTAAGTGTCGGTATAAAAGTGCGGTGCATGTGTAACAAAGTGTCGGTGTTAGTATAAAAAGTGTCGGTGTGAAAAGTGTCGGTGCATATATTATTAAATGCCAGTATAAAAATGATTTTTTCTTAAACTTAGAAAAAAACGCATTTTTTATAAGACCAACTCATATATTAAATATAAAAGTAATTAAGGGTAGTATATATTATGGGGGTAAATGATTCTGAAATTGTCACGGCCTGGATCACAAGTGATATCCAAGGTGATAACAGCACCAACGATAGCTCTTGGAATAGTACACACACACACTCCAAAATAAAACAACTTTTAAAAGAGTTTTGCAGCGGAATTAAAAGACACAAGAGTTAAATTTCTCAAGTTAACTATCTTGAAGGCTACTCAAAATAACAGCCTTAGGACTGTTTTGGACATTGAGGAGGAAGTGGGGAAGTGGCTGGCTTGTTCCTTACTTCGTGGGAATTGTTAGCTTCATCTCCCCTTTTCTAGCAACCGAAAACTTGCTCTCCAAGTCCACGCTATATGGCCTTGTACTCTCTTGCTTCCTCAGCCTTGTACTCTCTTTGAATCAGCAACAACACCTTTGAAATAGTCTTCCCACGTTTTTAATGTTTGCTAACTCAAAGAAGGTCTTGGACGATTTATGCATAAAATGTTATTTATGCATAAATCTTTCTTTTCTAAATTCCCCATGTTTCTAGCTCATTCTCCAATCATATTGCAACCTGAATTATGGACATGCACCATAGACTATACAGATTATATTAGCACATTAGTTCATTAATTAATAAATAAGAAATGTACAACTATATAAATTCCAGCACAGGAAATCATCTGCGATATCATCTGAAATCTAGGAAATCATCTACGATATCATCTGCAGTTTACACTAACAATCTCCCCCTTAGTTGGATATTTCTTCTCAAACATAATGTGTACGTGTTGCTCACCTGCAATCCATAAACAGATACACAGAGCATAGAAACAAGGTATAACATCTCAATGAAAATTAACTCCTCCTTAATCAAGGAGCTAATCGAAATTTATGTTTTATCGAAAATGCTAATTATAAGAACAAGTTTTCACAAAAAACAAGTTTTTCAAATAACTAGTAATTAAACCCAAAGATAAAACATAGAGTCTAAACAAAACAAATACCAACCACCAAAATATCAAAGTCTGAACAAACAAACTAAGATACGAATTGTTCCAAAACAGAAATTATTTTTCCAAACCAAAATACCAAATACCTCAATTAACATCCGCATCAGCATCACCACCACCAACATCACTTGGACCAGCAATATCTCCCTCTGTTTGGGAAGAAATTAGCTTGAACTTCTTTTCTTGGTGAGTTGAGTCATAGGTTGGGAAGAGAAAGTAACTTTCCTTTTGGTTTTCTTGGTTGGAGGAACGGGTGGTAAAGATGGAACAACCATTGGAATAGGTTGAGCCATCGAGGTAACTAATGGAGGTTCAACAATGGACATGGCCATTCTAGGTGAAGGCATTTCAGTTAACACCGAAGATGTGTCCATGGGATAGGTAACATTTGAGACAATACCTGGTGATTGCTCCAATGGTGCAGTAGAAGTTTTGGATGGAGAAGCCATGGTTGAAAATTTAGGAAAGGTTGAGAGGAAGAGAGACGACGTTGAAAGAGGGTTTTGAAAGGTGAGAGAGAATAACGGTTAGAGAGAGAAGTGGAGAGGTGGAGAGAAAATAGGAGAGTGATTAGATAGGGAACATAAAATTTAATTTGATTTGATATTTAAAGTCCTATCTAAACAAAAACTCTATTAATTCTCTAATAAACCCTATCCACTTATTTTGATTAATCCCTAACCACACATTTTAATTAAAACCCCAACAACTTAAAAGATAAACACGGTTGAAAAAATTAAATTAATTTTTTTTTTAAGTAACACGAAAAGAATAAAATAGGATTTTAAGTAAACAAAATATTTTGTAAGTTGTAACTATATCCGAAAGTTTTTGAGAACAAAATAAAAAAATATAGGTTAGTTACTCAACAATGTTTACCAAAAATAAAGGAAACTTGTTGAAGACGTTTTCAAAATCGTAAACTCTTTAATTAAAAGGACTTTCAGATTTTGAAAAATTAATCAACAATATTTCGAAAATAAGAAATAAAAAAACTAATATAGCACACACTAATGTATTAATGCAATGATGGTAACACGTAGGATAACACATGTGATATAAATCCCCTTGATAAATATTTTCATTTTCAAATACTTCAAGCATAACAAGCTGAGCATTTTTCAAGCACTTCAGGCATAACAAGTTGAGCATTTTTCATGCACTTTAGGCATTATAAGCCTATATTCTTTTTAAGTACATTGCTTGTTATAAAAAAATCAATACACTTCTTTAAACAAGAAAGCATCGTAGTAACGAGCTCCGTGCCTCGAGTTATATTTCAAGTGTAGAGACAAAGTGATTTATGCCTTTCAAGTAGGGTACACTGTAGTAGCGAACTCCATATCCCTAATACTTAGCATGAACCACCTCATACATTGTCAAGTAAAGAGTACATCGTCATGCCGAACACCGTGCCCCGAGCTCGAGAGAATAGTATGGAAACATTGCCTTTGCCTTTTATTTGTCAAAAGAAGATTAGTGACTTTTTCACTTTAAGCATATTAGTAAGTACCCAAATCTCCGGCTCATGCCTTAGGTGCTAAATTTCCGGCAATCCTAGGTAATTTTTCCTAATTCCCAGACTTTCTTCGGAGTTAGGAATAATTTCGGAACTGTTCCAAATCATCTAAGGGCTGAAGGGAATGCTTACCAATTAAGAAACACGTTTTTCTTAATTTGGAAAAGGTTCTAGAATTGCCACCTTGCATGATTCTAGAAACATGCTGAGTCATTATGGATAATGCCGCACGTACGCATTAGCCAAGGATCTCTGGCCGCACGGCTTCATTGGTCTTATCCAGACTGCCTATAAATAGAGCCCTCCTCTACCCATTTTACATACGAAAAACATACACAATACACTCTATATTCAGTCCCAATACACTCAAATACTGCTGGAAATCCAAGAAGGTTGAAGAAGCAAGCCAAGAAGCCACCTCCCTCCTCCTCAAGATCCCAAAGTTGGTCCTTCCACCTAGCTCAACCCCAAAGAAGAAGAGGCCACCATTGGTAACCTCTCACTCCCTTGCCTTGCATTTTAATTGCTCTATGTGAATTAGACCGCTCATTGCATTCATATATTGTTATTATCTTTGCTTGGGACTTGGTAGTTTTCATTAAAGATCATATCTTTATTATACCCCTTTTTCCCCTTTGCATGAAATAGGCATCACTTGCCATTAAAAATGTAATCTTTGAATCAAAAGGTGCATCCTTTGCACCTAAAAATCCCCTTTTTACATAAAAATATCATCTTTATGCATCCTTTGCTCATAAAAATGCAATCTTTACATTCAAAATGCATCATTTGCATATAAAAATCATGTCTTTATAAAAAAGGTGCATCCTTTGCACCTAAAATCCATTTTCATACATCCTTTGCATTAAAAATCATCTCTTTGTATGAACTTAGCATCCTTTGCTTTCAAAAATGGAACCTTTATGCATCCTTTGCATATTAAACCCTATTTTCTTCATAAAAATGCATCCTTTGCATAAAGATCACTTCTTTACATCAAAAATAAAGGAAACTTGTTGAAGACGTTTTCAAAATCGTAAACTCTTTAATTAAAAGGACTTTCATATTTTGAAAAATTAATCAACAATATTTCGAAAATAAGAAATAAAAAAACTAATATAGCACACACTAATGTATTAATGCAATGATGGTAACACGTAGGATAACACATGTGATATAAATTCCCTTGATAAATATTTTCATTTTCAAATACTTCAAGCATAACAAGCTGAGCATTTTTCAAGCACTTCAGGCATAACAAGTTGAGCATTTTTCATGCACTTTAGGTATTATAAGCCTATATTCTTTATAAGTACATTGCTTGTTATAAAAAAAATCAATACACTTCTTTAAACAAGAAATCATCGTAGTAACGAGCTCCGTGCCTCGAGTTATATTTCAAGTGTAGAGATAAAGTGATTTATGCCTTTCAAGTAGGGTACATTGTAGTAGCGAACTCCATGTCCCTAATACTTAGCATGAACCACCTCATACATTGTCATTATCAAAAGAGTACATCGTTAGCCGAACACCGTGCCCCGAGCTCGAGAGAATAGTATGGAAACATTGCCTTTGCCTTTTATTTGTCAAAAAGAAGATTAGTGACTTTTTCACTTTAAGCATATTGTAAGTACCCAAATCTGGCTCATGCCTTCCGGTTAAATTTCCCGGCAATTCCGGTAATTTTTCCGGTAATTCCCCAGACTTTCCTGGAGTTCCGGAATAATTTCGGAACTGTTCCAAATCATCTAAGGGCTGAAGGGAATGCTTACCAATTAAGAAACACGTTTTTCTTAATTTGGAAAAGGTTCTAGAATTGCCACCTTGCATGATTCTAGAAACATGCTGAGTCATTATGGATAATGCCGCACGGCTGCATTAGCCAAGGATCTCTGGCCGCACGGCTTCATTGGTCTTATCCAGCATCGCCTATAAATAGAGCCCTCCTCTACCCATTTTACATACGAAAAACATACACAATACACTCTATATTCGATCCCAATACACTCAAATATCTCGGCCGGAAATCCAAGAAGGTTGAAGAAGCAAGCCAAGAAGCCACCTCCCTCCTCCTTGAAGATCCCAAAGTTGGTCCTTCCACCTAGCTCAACCCAAAGAAGAAGAGGCCACCATTGGTAACCTCTCACTCCCTTGCCTTGCATTTTAATTGCTCTATGTGAATTAGACCGCTCATTGCATTCATATATTGTTATTATCTTTGCTTGGGACTTGGTAGTTTTCATTAAAGATCATATCTTTATTATACCCCTTTTTCCCCTTTGCATGAAATAGGCATCACTTGCCATTAAAAATGTAATCTTTGAATCAAAAGGTGCATCCTTTGCACCTAAAAATCCCCTTTTTACATAAAAATATCATCTTTATGCATCCTTTGCTCATAAAAATGCAATCTTTACATTCAAAATGCATCATTTGCATATAAAAATCATGTCTTTATAAAAAAGGTGCATCCTTTGCACCTAAAATCCATTTTCATACATCCTTTGCATTAAAAATCATCTCTTTGTATGAACTTAGCATCCTTTGCTTTCAAAAATGGAACCTTTATGCATCCTTTGCATATTAAACCCTATTTTCTTCATAAAAATGCATCCTTTGCATAAAGATCACTTCTTTACATCAAAAATAAAGGAAACTTGTTGAAGACGTTTTCAAAATCGTAAACTCTTTAATTAAAAGGACTTTCATATTTTGAAAAATTAATCAACAATATTTCGAAAATAAGAAATAAAAAAACTAATATAGCACACACTAATGTATTAATGCAATGATGGTAACACGTAGGATAACACATGTGATATAAATTCCCTTGATAAATATTTTCATTTTCAAATACTTCAAGCATAACAAGCTGAGCATTTTTCAAGCACTTCAGGCATAACAAGTTGAGCATTTTTCATGCACTTTAGGTATTATAAGCCTATATTCTTTATAAGTACATTGCTTGTTATAAAAAAAATCAATACACTTCTTTAAACAAGAAATCATCGTAGTAACGAGCTCCGTGCCTCGAGTTATATTTCAAGTGTAGAGATAAAGTGATTTATGCCTTTCAAGTAGGGTACACTGTAGTAGCGAACTCCATGTCCCTAATACTTAGCATGAACCACCTCATACATTGTCATTGGCAAGAGTACATCGTTGCAGCGAACACCGTGCCCCGAGCTCGAGAGAATAGTATGGAAACATTGCCTTTGCCTTTTATTTGTCAAAAAGAAGATTAGTGACTTTTTCACTTTAAGCATATTGTAAGTACCCAAATCTGGCTCATGCCTTCCGGTTAAATTTCCCGGCAATTCCGGTAATTTTTCCGGTAATTCCCCAGACTTTCCTGGAGTTCCGGAATAATTTCGGAACTGTTCCAAATCATCTAAGGGCTGAAGGGAATGCTTACCAATTAAGAAACACGTTTTCTTAATTTGGAAAAGGTTCTAAATTGCCACCTTGCATGATTCTAGAAACATGCTGAGTCATTATGGATAATGCCGCACGGCTGCATTAGCCAAGGATCTCTGGCCGCACGGCTTCATTGGTCTTATCCAGACTGCCTATAAATAGAGCCCTCCTCTACCCATTTTACATACGAAAAACATACACAATACACTCTATATTCAGTCCCAATACACTCAAATACTGCTGGAAATCCAAGAAGGTTGAAGAAGCAAGCCAAGAAGCCACCTCCCTCCTCCTTGAAGATCCCAAAGTTGGTCCTTCCACCTAGCTCAACCCAAAGAAGAAGAGGCCACCATTGGTAACCTCTCACTCCCTTGCCTTGCATTTTAATTGCTCTATGTGAATTAGACCGCTCATTGCATTCATATATTGTTATTATCTTTGCTTGGGACTTGGTAGTTTTCATTAAAGATCATATCTTTATTATACCCCTTTTCCCCTTTGCATGAAATAGGCATCACTTGCCATTAAAAATGTAATCTTTGAATCAAAAGGTGCATCCTTTGCACCTAAAAATCCCCTTTTTACATAAAAATATCATCTTTATGCATCCTTTGCTCATAAAAATGCAATCTTTACATTCAAAATGCATCATTTGCATATAAAAATCATGTCTTTATAAAAAAGGTGCATCCTTTGCACCTAAAATCCATTTTCATGCATCCTTTGCATTAAAAATCATCTCTTTGTATGAACTTAGCATCCTTTGCTTTCAAAAATGGAACCTTTATGCATCCTTTGCATATTAAACCCTATTTTCTTCATAAAAATGCATCCTTTGCATAAAGATCACTTCTTTACATCAAAATGCATCCTTTACTCATAAAAATGCATCCTTTGCAACCCAAAAATGTCATCTTTTCACTAAAAATGTCATTTTTACATGCATTCCCCCATGTCCCCATTAGCAACCTTGGAACGAACCGGTATAAAGATCCTATCTTTATATCGTTTCTTCCATTAAAGGTTCCATAATCTCTTTAGAAAAGGGATAACCTTGAACCCTATATCTCCGATTATCACTTAAGACAAGCATGAAGCATTCATATTAGCTCGATCGTCTTAAGGTGTAGGATTGATGGGCTAAGGACATTCCTTCCTAAAGAACCTCATTTTTGGACTATAAAAGAGAGTCCTTCTTTCGATCACGCAAGTCCCGAGGTTAAAAATGCGATGATCACAAGTCTTAGATGAGAACGGGATCAAAATCCCGAATACATAAAATCCAAGAAATCCCGAGCGACAACCAATATATGGTTTGTACGTCCGGAAGACAACTTGGGACATTCCCTCCCCTTTTATTCAAACACATGCACACAAGAAAGCACGCAAGAAAGCAAAATAAACGGAATCTAGGGAGACTTGCTACGGCAAGGCACCTTGGGTGAACGACGATCCGTTCTTCCCAAGGGGTAACTTAACCTCCGAACCCATAAATCTTTTTTTTCAAAGTTTTGAGGAAATCAAAATGGCGTTGCGACTCCGTTTTTCAAATTAAACCGGATGTCTTCAAACTCGCGTGAATTCCACAATTTGGGCACACATTCACAGTTTGGCGACTCCGCTGGGGACATCCCAAAGGAGAAAAGCTTCCATTTTTAAAATACACGATACCTGGTATATAGGTGGAAACCACTAACCTTCCTGTATCGCTCCCTAACCCGGGGCTTGGGATAAACGGTGGTTTAACAATCCCACGTACCGGTATCACTTTTCGAAAAAAATAAAAGAAAGCTTTTCCCTTTGAGCGGGTCAGACTCCCATCGCGGGTTCCGTTTATTTTGCTTGCTTTCTTTGCCTTGCATTGCATCATTTGCATCTTGGGATTTGCGCATACTTTGAACGGGAAACAACCCGAAAAATAGCAAAGGAGTGGAACCTGGAAAATTGATCCACGTGCGCCGTACGGGGCAGCTCAATCCTCCTTGGATTCTCGATCGGGACCGCTCAGCTGCGCAATTCCACCGGGAAAAATTGAGATTAATGCAGTCCTGCTGCTGGGGCTATTCGGTTCAAGACCGAGGGCTCCCCAGAAAATTTATGTGCTTAAGCTGTTGCATTCTCCCCGTCCCAAAATCATTCCTTTAAAACACATTTATGAAAATCTCTGTTTTAACTCAAAAAGGAACATTTTTAGGAGACCGCACAATACGCGCACCTTATATATCCTGCATACTTTGCACGCACGTCCCTTTTTAAACCCGGGTAGTTGTTCAGCCGCAGTACGGACAGCCTTACGATGCTCCTGCGCGCACTAATCACCCCCAAACTCCCCATGGCGGCCTGGCCGACCAATGCACAGTCCGTGTCACACGTTTCAAAAAACCGTGACTTTTGGTTGGTTTTTGGTCTAGTCCGTGTCATATAACCCAGTTGCATATCCCCGTAAATGTCAAGCCTTAGTCCATAACGGAAGTTAAGATCTTTCGAAACTCTGCCAGAATTCCGACAAGGAAAAATTGGTAGAACCTTGACTCCGACATTGACTTTGACCTTGACCTGCACGAAATGCGTAAGAGTCGAGACCGAGTCTTTGCCAAGAAAAGTCCAAAGGTCTTTCGCTCAAGCGAAGCTCTGCCAAAATTCCGACGAGGAAAAATTGGCAAGATCTTGACCCGGCATTGACTTCGATTTTGATTCACGCACTGCGTATGCAACGAAGTTCAATGTGACACTGTGTCATCCGGCTTTTACCGCCCGACCCATGCCTATTATCTTCTCGGACATTACCGAAAAGTCAAAACGTCAATCGCGCAAGCGAAATTCTGCCGAAATTCTATCAAGGCTGAAAGACGAGACTTTCCCGGTATTGCCTTGACTATAATTCGCATCGCTCGTGCGTTAAAAGTTCCTATGACCCGCTAGACCCGTTAAGAGCGTTCTTCTCTTTCGGTCGGTGGGATCTGCGTGCCCTATAGGACCCTCGCCCGGGGCTGTCCACCCTGGGAGGTTGAAATACAGGTGGAATACGAGGGGCTTATAGACGTAGTGACGGAACCCACTCCGATTCCAGATCTAGAGTAGTTGCGAAAAAGAAGGGCAAATTCCCTTTTCCAACCAAATAGAAATTAATAAAAGACACTGTTTTAAGTAAACTGGAAGATTCCTAATTTGCATATTGCTTGAGCCTTCAGCCTAAACACCTACCCCGAGTCTAAACCTCTCCTATCCCTTACCATTGCGAGAAAGAAGTGGGTGAGAACACCGGGTCAGCGACTTGTTAGCGCAGAATTCTCGTACGCTCGCTGTAATCCTCGCTTTATCACCCGCAGAGTCGAATGGCCGATTCGACAGAGAAGCTTGATCGGTTTGGGTAACCAGATGACTAGGGAAGAAGAGCTAGCCTTAGCCTTGGAAAACAGTCGTAAGGCCCATGAGGAACAGCAGACCATGCTCATTGATGCGCTCCGCCGTCATGGGATCCAGATAGTGGTAGAGCCCAACGGTTCATTGGTTATGGTAGAAGATGAAACTCCGTAAGTAACCATCTCGGCTCCCTAGCCTATAACCAATGCCCTCCTCCATCTACATATGATCCATTACCAAAGACTGTCCCTTTTCGGCCCTTCCCAATGTCTCAAGCCATCGTGGTCCCGACACCCTCTCCTCCTCGTATAAGACCCGACTTTGTTCCCTACCAACAGAGAACAAACGCCACAGCCTATCCCCGCAACGCGGCCTTCAGCACTACCCTATGGGATTCGCTCCCTCTCCCCAGTATGGGCCGTCCCCTGCACAACTCTAGGCCTCTGAGAATCAATCGAGTGACCTTTTCAATCTATGCCCTTCCACAGCGGATCTTCCACCCCCAACCTTGCCAACAGGATCCCACGAGGCTCCTTTTTCCTACTTCGCAACTACGAGCCTAATTCCTATGCCTCCGGCTAGCCTCGTGGAAACACAGACCGGGCCAAGTTTACACCCCCTACTTCCCTTCCAAAGATCCCCATGCCATGGTACCGGCTACCACCGTGCCGCCCACAGTCACCGCCACTCAAATCTCGACAAGCTCGGCCTTGAATCGGCTTCAAACCGTCCCCGACCCCAACATGACTTGGTTGATGGAACAAGTTAAGTCCATGCAAGAGAAGTTTGGAGAACTCGAGCACCAAAAAGGCAAAGATACCGATCACCGATCCCAAGAAAATTGTCCCTCTTCCTCCAAAATTCGAATGCCGTAGATTGAAAAGTTCAACGACACCGATTGTCCCCTGACTCACATTGAAAGCTACCTTCTTGCCATGAAAGCCAAGGATTGTACACATCAAGAAATGGCCGACCATTTTCATTTGTCATTAAAGGGTTCGGCTCTTAGATGGTTCCTGCATGTAAAACCAGAGGCCCGAGCCACCTGGGACCAGATTAAGGAAGCATTCCTGGAGAAGTATAAGGCCAACTTGAATTGGGAAACCAGCAGAAATGACCTACAAGGGACTCTACAACGCCCGGATGAGCCAATAAGTGAATTCTATAGGAGATGGAATTGGAAGCTTAGTGAAATGATGACCCCGCTGAATGAAGAGGAATGTATGGAGATCTTCCAATCTTGCTTGAAGCCTCGACTAAGGATCCAAATTGGCAATTACTACTATCCCGACCTTCGGCAATGGTAAATGCCACCAAGTTTGAAAATGCCTTCAACATGGCCCCAGCCACGTGAGCGACCAATTTCCACCGCTACAAAACACCCGCCAAATGCCACAACTGTCACTATAAAAGGAAAAGAAACAGCAATTGGCTTTAATCAATTATATTCGTAATGAGAGGGTCGGGCAAAATTCAAGCCAAGTCGCCGCAAAGCCAAGACCTCGCTTCTATACCACGTAAGATTTCGAATGCCACTAGAGAAGGTCTTTGATGGTTTGGTAGTCAAGTACTCATCGACCTTTGGAAAACTCGGAAACCCAAGAACCCGGTGTCGGGATGGACGAAACCAAGCATTACCGCTTTCACAAATATCATGGGCATAACACCAATGATTGCACCTATCTCGAAGTTCCCGATCTCGCCCGATTGAAGAAGGCAAGCCGGAGCCGCCTCGGGGTCCCAATGTGGTCAAGAATCCTCTTCCTGCTAACAATCAAGTCAACATGATCGAGTTCGGGGAGACAAATGCAGTCAGTTTTGGAAATCCGGAGATCATAGACATCCTGAAATTCAATGTTCCTTATGCTGAATTACAAGGAAAGTGGAAAAATTTGATTAATGCTGCCGCCATGGAAGGACAGTTTGGGCCCATAGTCGGAACTTATTTTGTTAATGTTGTCAGAGCTCGACCTCTCTTTTATGATATCGAGCCAGTGACCATGGTCAAGATTACGAAAGAAAGGCTCACTTATGAAGACTGCGAGTTTGAAGTAAAACAAGCTATGTTAATGAAAGTCTCTCCGGAACCCTTCATCACCCATGATGAGCATAATGTGTTTGTAATGGCTCTTACTACTCCTGAAGATCAGTCCCAATCCCCTGTTTGGGAAAAGGTGGAAATAAGAGTGAACAAGCCAGAAGACTTTTGGGATGAAGAAAGTTGCCTCTCAGATGCCGAAAGTACAACTGGTCCCACTACCCCGGAGGCACAGATGGATACAGTCAGATTCGGAAATGAGATTGCAACAGATCAGTCGGACATCCCTCATGGGAATGGTGACAACAAAGGCAGTGATGATCCACAGGGTGCACAACCACATGAGAGCGCTGACAAGACTACTACTTCCCAGGGCAACAGCAGGAAGGAGTGAGACCCCGGTCCAACCCTTGTCAAACACCCTCGAGTCAATAAGTAGTGTAGGGTCCAGAGTCGGTAGGGTCCAGAGTCAGTCAAGTCAGGAATATTTGAATTCCAGTCCTCTGAGTCATCCGAAGGCCTCACGCCTGAGGACTATCAATATGTAATCGATGTCATCTTTCCCTTTGCTTTGAATGAAATGACAGATCTTTCTGATTATCCCCTTATTGCCAACTTAACAAATGATAAATTAACTCAAAACTTAGCAACAGTTAATAATGAATCATTTGAACAAGATGCAAACACACTAAATGAACAATACATTAAAGAAATCTTTAAGCAGGTTACAGAAAAAGAGGAAAACCGGGCCCAAGCCGAGGAGGTTTTGACAAGTGTGAACTTGGGTGCCGTCGAGGAACCTAAAGAGACACATATCGGAAACTTCTTCCGGGGGTTGAACGGGACGGGCGGTTAATCTGCTCGAGAGAATACATGGACGTCTTTGCATGGTCGTACAAGGATATGTCGGGAGCTAGACGGTTCAATAGTGGAGCACAAAATCCCTTTGGCACCGGATGCTAAGCCGATAAAGCGAAATTGAGGAAAATCAAGCCGAGTGGTCTCTACGAGTCAAAGAAGAAATTGAGAAGCTACTGCGGGTAGGATTCATCGAGTCATCGAATATCCGACATGGTTGTCCAATATTGTGGCCAGAGTCACCAAGAGCCGCAATGGGAAGGTGCGGCTCTTTGTGTAGATTTCCGGGATTTGAACAAGGCCGGCCCAAAGACGACTACCCCTTGCCAAATATAGACATCCTGGTGGACTCCACTGCCAACTACGAAGTCAAATCCTTCGTTGATGGTTTTGCGAGGCTACAACCGGTCAAGATGGCCGAAGAAGACCAAGAAAAGACGGACTTCACCACACAAACTGGGAACTTGCTGCTATACTGTAATGCCATTTGGGCTCAAGAACGCCGGGAGCTACTTATCGAAAGGGCGGCGACCGCACTTTTCCATGATATGATCCACAAGGAGATTGAGGTCTACGTAGACGACATGATAATCCACTCCAAAGGCGAGGACGGACTGACACTTTGTTGACTGCGAAAGTTCTTTGAGAGGCCGAGACAACATTCCATGAGACTAAACCACCGCCAAATGCACCTTCGGAGTGACAAGGGGAAAAGTGCTTGGGTATATGGTCACGGAGCGAGGTATCGAAGTCGACCCCCGAAAGATCAAAGCCATTATGGACATGAGGCCACCTCAAACTCGGACGTAAGTCAAGAGCTTTATGGGCAAACTTCGGCACATCACCGTTTCGTCAACCGGTTGACCACTATGTGCGAGCCCATCTTCAAGCTCATGAAGAAGAATGTAGATACGAGTGGATCGAAGAATGCCGGGATGCTTTTGACCAGATCAAAGCATACTTAGTACATCCTCCGAGTACTATGCCCCCCACATAGACAGTAAACCTCTTACGCTCTATCTCACTGTCATCGATACGGCGGTTGGGGCTATGCTTGCTCGGGAGAAGAAAGACTCTCGGATAGAGAATGCCATTTACTTTTTTCGGCGGAAGCTACAGGAAGTGAGCTCAATTACTCCGCATGTGAAAAGACTGGGCCGGGCGGGTGCAGGTAGTCGGCAAGTTGAAGCATTATGTGCAAGCCCATCCTGTGAACTTGGTCTCAAAAATGGACCCCATCAAGTATATCTTCGATAAGCCTTCTCTCTCGATGCATCTAGCAAAGTGGTCCTTCTTCTTAGCAGAGTACGACATCAGCTACGTGACCAGAAAGGCCATCAAGGGCCAAGCATTGTCGGACCATCTAGCGAACTTCCCCGATAATGAGGACCGCGGGCACGAACCCCAATTCCCAGGATGAAGGGATCTTTGCGGTCGAGCACAGAAAACCGATGGCGGCTTTTCTTTGATGGAGCCGCTAACAAAAGAGGAAATGGCGTAGGGATGCTATTGGTCGATCCGAAAGATGAGCATACACCCATAGCTCTCAAGTGAACTTCCCTGCCACGAACAATGTCGCCGAGTACGAAGCTTGCATTCTTTGGTTTAGAGGTTCGCTTTAGAAAGGAATGTAAAGGAGCTCAAAGTTTATGGAGACTCGGCCACGATCATCAACCGGGTCTCCAACAAATGGAAGGCTTGTGGACCCTAATCTTCGCGGTATCATGCCCATATGGAGGAGTTGGGTGGACAGTTGAGAGAAGTGACTTTCCACTTACTTGCCAAGGGAAAAGAACAGATTCGCGAGATGCCCTTGCTACTTTAGCCTCACCGGTAGAGATCCCCGAGAGAAAAGCCATAAAACCCTTCGAGTGGGTAGAAGAGAAGCCCCGACTTTGCATTTGTGAAGTAGACACGGGACCCGAGCCTATCAAGGAACCGTGGTACAGTCAAATTTACCGGTTCCTCAAAGATGGAGAGTCGGCTTTCAAAGATGAAGAAGGTCGGCCAAAAGAAGGTGTCAAAGCCAAGAGCTTGCAAGCCCACGAAAAGGTTGGCCTCCCATTATGTCATTCTAGGAGGCAACCTGTACAAGAAGCGGCATCAAAGACCACGCCTCTTATGCGTCACTCAAGAAAGGGCCAAAGAGTTGATGGCGAAGTCCACAATGGTCCCTGCGGTCCTCATATGAATGCTAGAGCCCTAATGCAAGCAATCCTCGAGAATGGGTTACTACCGGATTTCCATGGAGACGGTGTGTTCGGCATGTCCGAGCGTGCGACAAATGCCGGCGGTTTGCCAACCTCAACCATCTCCCGCCTCATGACACTCGTACTGCATGACGACTCCCTGGCCGTTTTCAACTTGGGGTATTGACGTGATAGGGAAGATAGCCCCGGCAGGAAGGAATGGGCAAGAATTCGTGTTAGTGGCAATCGACTACTTCACCAAGTGGGTAGAGGCCAAGTCCTACAAGGTCCTCACTTCCAAGAAGGTGGCCCAGTTTATCAAAGAAAACATAATGTGTAGATATGGGGTGCCCAATGAGATCATTTTCGATAATGGGTCACACATTGAAGGGGACTGCGGTAGATTACTTTGTCGAGTCGGGATCACTCGCCACAAGTCGTCCCCGTACGAGACCTCGGACTAATGGAGCCGTGGAAGGCTGCTAATAAGACGCTCGAACGGATCATCGGGAAAATGGCCACCCGTGGTCGTGATTGGCCCGAAAAGTGCACTTAGCACTGCAGGGCTACGTAACGTCTGTCGGAAACAGCCACAGGAGAAACTCCTTTTGCCCTAACTTACTGGATGGAAGCAGTGTTACCAGTAGAGTTGGAAATCCCGTCATTGAGGGTCCTCCTGGAAAACAGTGTCAACGAAGTAGAATGGTTGCGTAGCCGGCATGATGAGTTGGCCCTGCTCGACGAAATAAGGCTTAAAGCCATGGAGCATACCCGAGCCTATCGAGGCGAATGGCGAGCATTTGACAAAGGTCAAGGCCGGGGACATCAAAGAGGGTGACTTAGTGCGAAAGTAAAGCCCCCTACCGAGATAACCCCACGGGAAAATGGGAACCCATTTGGATCGGCCCGTACGTGGTGCGTAAGATACTATCGGGAGGAGCCATGAAACTTGCGAGACACTGGACGGCAATCCCTTTGTCCACCCAGTCAGCGGTGATAAGCTCCGAAGGTACTATGTCTAAAAAAAAAAAAAAAAAAAAAAAAAAAAGAAGAAAAAAAAAATCTTAGTGCAAAAGAGTAATGCCCAAATTTGAAAACCCAAAAGGGGCGGTCTAGGCAAAAAACAGGGTTGCACATATAAAAAAAAAAGAAAAAAAGAAAAAAATAAAGAAGAAAAAGAAAAAAATCTTAGTGCAAAAAGAGTAATGCCCAGCTAGGCTGAAAACCCAAAAAGGGCGGTCTAGGCAAAAAACAGGGCTGCACATAAAAAAATAGAAAAGAGTTCACCAGAATGAACTACGAAGACCTGAGCCCCTTAGTCTTTCTTGTAAAAGGGGAACGTAGGCAGCCATATATGGTTCGGTCTAACTAAATAATAAAAAGGGCGATTAAGTTTCCATGAAATGCGTCCTAAACAATAAATAATAAAGGATATTCAAGTTTTCATAAAACGGGTCCTGAGCAAATCAATAAGACATTTGAGTTTTCATAAAATGTGTCTTGATTAATTTCTAAGATAATATTTCTTGTTCATTACAAGTTAAAAACTTCTTGATGAGTTCAAGCACGGTCTACTCTTGACTCTGCTAACCTGCTACAAAGATCTAAAATACAATAAAATGCCTAATAAAACTACTGTGTTTGCAAAATGGCAATAAGGGAATCCTAAGAAAAGATCTCATCGATCGTCATTCGCTGAGTCTTCTTTGGTCTTCTTTCCTTTACCTCGACCCCGTCGAGTGTTCTTTCTCTTCTTCTCTATAATGTCGGTCTCCCTCATTCCGACCTCAGGTATCCTCACTGGAGCCTCCATCAAACCCGCGTCAATAAATGCCCTCTCTACCCGAGCACGAGTCCGCACTTCCTCCCTGTGAGCCTCAGTCAAAGGAGCGACCTCGGACAATCTCTTGTATCGAGCCTCCATATCTCTGATCAGGTCACCCGACTGATTATGGCGACTCGCCTTAGCCTCAGTCTCCCTTAGAGTCCTACTCGAGTCGTAGTCAGCTCCTAATAAAGCCTGACGTCTCTCCCCCAATATGACCTGAGTCGCTCCCATCTCCCTCTCGTACCAATCCAAGTAAACAGTGGTTAAGATGGTACTCTTCCTGCTCCTGAAGATAGCCCTGGGTGGGAAAGCAGCATATGTCCAAGCCCTTAAGAAGAATGAAAAGCTGGCTGGATCCCTCATATCAAATGGCACCACCTCCATGGTACGGATGTCCTTCCAATCGCCCAATGGCTCCTGTAAGGCCCCGAATTGCCTGGATACCAAGCAGGATATGTAGAAGGATGACCAGCAGAACCCTGGAACCCTCACTATGCAGGACTCCTGAAATATCCTCCCGGGTGCCGCAACCTCCAGTGAGGTATCCACCACGGATGTCCGGTGGATAACCTAGCCATCATCGGCTCCCGCCTACCCTGGTACTGCTGTCGAGGTGCACCTCTCCGAGAAATCACCCAAGGGCACTGAGTCGGCAAAGCCCCTAGCAAAGCCCCAAGCCTCTCCTGCAGCCATAAAGTCAGCACAGCCGGGCTCCCAGACCTCATGAAATGGTCTCCCCTAGCCATCCTATCAATGCCATGCAAGGTCTCACCCAAAACCAGTGGGACAATGTCTTTCCCAGCCCTGCAATCTCTGACCATGTCTAAGAGACCACTATGACAGATCCCCACAGACTCAGCGGTGAACAGAGAAGAGAAAATACAGAGGATAAAGGCATCCATAGCCACCGTGGTCGCAGCCATAGCCGGAGACCCAAACCTGCCCGGGATATCAGAAAGGTCAATCCTGTCCGGGGCTATCATCATCTCCTCAGCCTCTCCCAGAGAAATCCGCAGAAAAGATGCAAGCTTTGCCGCCACCGGCACGTCTTCGATCAGCGGAATCGATATAGCCTCAATTTCTGGCCCCCCAATCAAGGCTCGGAAGTCTTCATGCGTTGGGACAATCTCATTGTAAGAAAAGCAGTAAACGTGTCTCCGGACGTCCCAAAACTTTCTTTCTTTGCTCTCAAAAGGTCCCACTCAAAGTGAGATCCCTCAAATGCCATAAAGACTTGATCTTGAAGGAAGAATCAAGCAACCCCTTGTGAGATTGAAAGTTGTATCTCACCCAAGACTGAAGATCGGATAGAAAGCGGTCTCTTTTCCCCCTTTGCAATCTAACGGGCTTCTCCATCGCAAAATGATCAAAGGTGGTGTCTTTAGGTCTAATATGTGCTCTGGGAACAGTTGGGACAAGTCTAAGTTGAAAATGAAATGAAATGGCCAAGCCTTGGTTTTATTCTGAAAATAACCAGTCCAGACAGAACTGTGAGCCGCACGGCCTCATTTGATCCAGAGACCATGCCGCACGGCTTCATTTACCTGATGTAAATGACAAATCTGCAGCAACCAAGTTGCTGCCCAAAGGGAGTTTTTTACCCCACTTTTCCAACCAAAACCTGTACAAAAACATGTTCAAAGGCCATCCAAGCATTTATATATCATTATATATCCTTTTGGTCGAGTTTCAGCCCCAATTCCAAGCAAAAAACTGCCCTGAGACTCAAGTAATATGCAAATTAATAAAAGCATAAATAGGAAAAGCAAATAAAACAGTATTACATTGTCTTCGCCCCATCGGCGCCCAAATAAAGCAAAAAATAAACAAAATGTGCATAAAACTTGTTCATTGTTTGTTTTCTTCCTAAGTCAACTCTAGAGACCTCCTAGGCCTCCGATCCTTCTTCTTCTTCATCGCTGCTCAGCTCATAAACGCTAGCCTCCCTTATCAAGTCCTTCGCGTTGCTCACATCTGAAAGGTGGACATTATCGTGCTCGTACTCAGCCAGCTGCTCCAAGATGTCAGCATTGGGTCCTCGTCCCCGAGGCATGGCACTGGAAGAGTACTCCGAAGCCGATGAGGTGGATGCTGTGCCCCCGACATGCCTTCTCTTGCGCCCGGGCTCCTGCACGTCCGCTGCCGCCTTTGAAGCGCAGGCCAGCTTCCTCAGAAGGGACCGACACATGTCCTTCCAGCCCCTATTCTGCCTGACCAACCTGTCATAAGTGCGAGTTGGAACCTGAGAAAAAAGAGAAAAAAATCTCAGAAAATCTCAGAATTGCAAAAAGCAAAGAAATCTGAAAAAGGGAAAAGACCTTAAAAGTATACTTACAGTGCTGTCCGGCGGCAAAGTATACTGGGGCTCCCTAGCGTCGGGGACAGGTATCCTCAACCTCCTGGGTACTCCATGGACCACATAAGACAGGTGCGCAGGAGGGATCGGCGGGTCAGAAGGCTCGGCCTCCCCATATCCCTGAGTAACCGCCAGCTTTACTAGCTTTTGTGGCGTCCTCAGTCGCTGCTCCACAAACACAGCATATGGGGTATCCATATCAAAATACTCCTCTGCGGCCACGCCTGCCTGATATCTCTCTATCTCATCCGCCAGCCAATCCCTGGGCTGTAGCATCCGTGCTGGAGGATCATGGGGAGTAATGGCGTCCAAGGGAGGGACATGGCCATGCTGCCTAGAAAATCGGTCCCCCAGATAGATGACATCACATGTCAGCCCTGTCAACCATCGCCTCTGCCTCGTCGCCTCCACGGTCTCTCCTAGCAAAATCTCTGGATACCTGCCCCACGGGTAAAAGTCCACTCCATCGTGCCCATCCTTGTTGATAACTGGCCTCACCATCTTATAGTCAAAGGTGATCCGGGTCTTCCCGGTGAACTTATCTCTCGCATCTCCCCTCCAACGGATCATAGCGGGAAAGATGGTGACATCGCTCTGTTGGTTCCACGAAAAGAACCCGATCACCTCACAAAACCAGACCTGCATGTTTAAAACATCAAAAGGGTCATTTTTCTTTCATAAAAGTCTCAAAGACAGAAAGTAAAAGAGAAAGGAAAGTGAGACTACCTCAAGGGCAAAGGAGAAACAATCCATGGAGGCAGCCTTGTTCCGGCTGTACAGATCCAGAGAGAAGTATAGCTCCGCCAATCCGGCCTCGCCCCACGAGACCGTCCCAATCCCATCAACATCCTCCAGAGAGTTGAGGAGGCAAGTCATAGCCAGAGTCCCAGAATTGGCAAAGATGGTGACTGACAGCATCAACCACACGAAAGCTCTAGCAAGCTGGTGGGCAGTCACCTCACTAGCAGCAAAGTCCCGCATGCAGTTCTGGACTGCCACCTCGACGTTCCTCGTCTCCATTCCAAGCCCCTTGGGAATCAACTCAAACCCGACCAAATCCCTGAACTCCTCGGCAGTGATATGGTCCCTCCAAGTCATAGGCCTCCCGGTGAACTGTAAGCCCGTGATAGCAGTAAAATCGGCCGGAGTCACCGTCAGCTCCCCCCAGCTAAGATGAAAGCTGTGGGTGGTGTCCCACCAGAACTCAGATAGGGCCTGGACCAAGCCCTTGCTCTTCGAGGTAATGTGAATACCTCTGGCGATGGCCTCAATGAACGAATCCAAGCCGGTAGCCCTCACCAGCTGCTTAGGGTTCGCCCCATTCTTCTCAAAATCGGGCATCCTCTCCCACAGCTTTACCGCAATCTCCGAAGGCCCTCTAGACTTGTTCTCCTGTAGACAAGCACAACAAAAGAAATGTGTCAGTCCTTCATCTTTTTTCAAAAGCATGCATATATTCAAAAGTGCACATATTTTCAAAAGAAAAGCATTCATGAAAATTTTTCTAGCATCCTATGCATCGAAAACGTGTTTTTCATCACTTGAAACACATCATGTCAAGCACATTGCTTTCCTAAGCACAAAATCACAATTTTCAAAATTATTTGCACATAAGCATTAATTTTTTTTTTCTCAAAAAAAAAATGGCATGCATGAATCCTTTTCATCATCCAAAATCCAGTTTTCTCATCCATAATCAAAAATTGGCCTAGTTCTAGCACATGCAAGGACTTCGTCACATTTTAGACAATTATTTCTCTTACTTTATTTTCGAAGAAGGTGAGTCATTCTCATCATTTTGTTAAAAAAAAATTGCACGTGCATATTCTTTAATCTTTTTAGCCTCATAGGTTAATCATCAAGATTTCAAAATCATCCAAAAATCCTAGGAAAATTCGAAAAATTCCTAAAGCTTGGGTCAAGCCCTAAATCAATCAAAATTCAATCAAAATTGACGGAATTGAGCAAACTAAGGATGCTTACCCCAACCGATCGAGGGTTTGTCGATTTGTGCTCCCTTCTACCCGGATAGAGCTCCGATGGAGGTGTAAGGAAGTCATACTTCCTCTCCGTCCGAAAAAGCTCCTTTCTCCTCCTTCTCGCGGCCGCGGAGATGTTCCTTCTAGCTTGCCTCGGCATTGGATTCCCCTCCGGATCCATCCCAAATCAATAGAGGCAAAAAGATTGAAGGATTTTAAAAATTCTTCCTCTCTTCTCTCTCCCTTTCTTTGCAGTTTAAGGGCGGCAATAATGCCCAATGCCCGTTCAAATCTGTTTTAAATAATCTGGAAAAATCAGGCGCCGTACGGCTTCTTTTGCCCCCATCTCATGCCGGGCGGCCTCTTTCGCTCTGAGCAGAAATTACCTTTTTGCCCTGGACTTTCCACTTGGACATGTAATTCCCGTTATCTTTTAACCAAGATAACGTCGTTTTCAAAAGATATCCCTCATCATCTAAGCAAATAAGCTTTCTTCCCCAGTCGCCTCCGTTACTTCCGTTATAACGGGATAACGCTAGCTGACAACCTCCGAATTGTCAAGAACTCTAAACTTAAGCTACCTCTATCACAGATAGTGAAGTATGCTCAGGTTCTCCAAACTTTAGCTACCTCTATCTCCTCGATAGTGAAGTACGCTCAAGTTCTCTAAACTTAAGCTACCTCTATCACAGATAGTGAAGTATGCTCAGGTTCTTCAAACTTTAGCTACCTATATCTCCTCGATAGTGAAGTACGCTCAAGTTCTCTAAACTTTAGCTACTTCTATCCCGGATAGTGAAGTACGCTCAAGTTCTCCAAACTTTAGCTACCTCTATCACAGATAGTGAAGTACACTCAAGTTCTTCAAACTTAAGCTACCTCTATCTCCCAGATAGTGAAGTATGCTCAAGTTCTCCAAACTTTAGCTACCTCTATCCCAGATAGTGAAGTATGCTCAAGTTTTCCAAACTTTAGCTACCTCTATCTCCTCGATAGTGACGTAAGCTCTAGTTCCCTCAGGTGACAACCTCCATTAATTGTCAATCAGGTGACAACCTCCATTAATTGTCAATCAGGTGACAACCTCCATTAATTGTCAATCAGGTGACAACCTCCATTAATTGTCAACACCTCAAGGATCCTAGACATCGTTCCTAACTATCTAGTGATGCTTGAACTACGATCAAGGTTTGATTCCTCCGGGATACATAGGTAGCCTTTCATAAAAGGTCCAGCCATCCGGCCACTTTGGTCACTGTAGACACCCCATTCTGAACCCATAATTACATGATTACACTATTCTTCATCTCTCTTTTATGTTTTGATGAAAGCATATCAGTTTCGTCATGTTTCGTTAAGTTTCTAACTAACCTCGTTAGTTTTGAACCTAACTGACTAACGGAACAACTGAAGAGGACAAAATAGTCAAATGACTAGTTATCTCGCATGAGATTTCATATCTCGCGCGAGATATCCCCTCGACAGGATGTGCAGAAATCACTCTCCTTCTCCGTTTCAAACTCTCTTTTTGGATAAAACCTTATCAATTCGGGTATCCGATCAGAACTGAGTTCTGGAACCTTCCTAGGGGATTTTACCTCTCCACCTTCACCTCTCCAACCTCCTATAAATACTGGATGACTTTCAGTGTTTCGGAGGTCGACAATTCTGATCCTTGATCAAGAATTCCACACAACACACACATTTTGTTGGTTTCTTTCCACGAAAGACTCCTTCAAATCACTCACAAAACAACTCCCAAAGTTTGTTCATCAACCTTGTTGATTAACAAACATCGAAGCCCGAATCAAGGGACCAAGGCGAAGCTCCGTCCGCATCAAGATCCAAATCAAGGATCGAGGCGAAGCTCTGTCCGTATCAAGTTTCAACTCTAAACTTGAGTCGAAACTCTGTCCGAATCTCTCCTCAAAAGGTAATCATCCTTTAAACTTTTATTTCTCTTCTCAACCCCTCTATTGATTTTAGAGTAGTGTAATCCCATCAAAAGGATTAGCCTAGAGTCCCTTCAGTCAATGGAGGCGATCTCGAAGCATACAATCTGACATTCCTAATCAAGAAATTGATTAGAATTTACTTGTTTTCTTTAAATTGTAAAGATTGAAAACCTCTCTTTCCTTTAGCAAGACCAATCTCCGGATTGGGTGGAATGGATGCTCCTTGACCTACCCATTCCATAACCTAAGCCCCGAACCCAAATCTCTTTCAAAATGGTTTTCCTGTGTTTCCAAACGAATAATATTGGTGGCGACTCGAAAGAAGAAAAGATAAAATTTTCTCACAACGCTACAGTGGCGACTCCGCTGGGGATTTAAAATTAAGAGGCTTAAACTTGCGTCAAAATTAAAATAGAGGTTTTCAAAAAAAAAAATTGTAAATTCGAATTTTTTGCTCTCAGATGAGGCATGTCTCGCGGCGAGGTATCATATCTCGCGCGAGACTTTGCTTCGGCAATCTGGTTGTTTTCTGGTTTCTCCCGTTTGTCTCATAGTCCAAGACGAGAGCCGAACATGCAAGGGGGATCCCAGAATTCATTATCTGCAGAGTTCCCGCATCTTAAGGCCTCCCTTAAGGTGTAGAACTCGAACCTTTATTTCATTTAAATAATTGATTATTATTTATGAACTGCGTGCGATTGGGTTTTATTTAATTAAAGTCCGGTCCATTGGGGATTCGGGAGTTGTAAATTGAATTATTTATCTCTCTTTATCTCTCTTTAAGTGGAACTACGACGGCCTGAGTCTTCCTAAATTGGGAGAAACGTAGGCAACCACTTGGTGCGGCCACTATCTGTTTTCTTTTGTTTTTTCAAGAAAAATCTCTATTTTACTCTATCACCTAGATTGACTCTCACACACGCGCACTCATGATATAACTGTCATTGCACTACATACCCTCTATAAACCCGGGACCCACACTAAGGACGGATGACGGTAACCACCTAGTCGCCGGTCTCTCCGAAGTTGGATCATCCCACTCCGCGTATTCAATCCACCTAGATTGTCATATCGCGGGGAGCCTAGCCTTCCAGCCCTGCATCGCCACATATCATGTAGATTGTCTTTCTAGGAACACTCCGTGACCGGTCGGTTTTGACTCGGTAATTTTTCTTGTCTTTGACCAAAATAAAGCTAATGTAAAATTGACTATTGAGAAAGGATTCAGAAAAGTCCCTTCGGAAAAAGAAAAAGTCCCTTCGGAATGACCCTTTCGAAAGTCCCTTTAAAGAAAAAAAATCCTTCCGATCAGTTTTACATGGCTTTGTTTTACAAAGAATGGTTAATTACCGAGTCCCTAGGTTTGGTTTGAATTACGTATACCTGCAAGATTTACCTAGGATGCTAGATAGAAAACGGATCTTTGTCCGTCCGACCATGAATGTAGGAAATAAAAAGAGGAAAATCCATCTTTCCGGATGGTTATCTCGTGCGAGATGACCTCGTCTCGCGCGAGATATTGTTTGCAGAATCTGTGTTTGTAATTGACGATCGATGTGCGCTCCCTCCTTGAGTCAAAACTCCGTCTCTAATAAAAATAAAACTTCAAAAAAAAATAAAATCACTCGTGAGGTAATTTTAACCATCATCCTTTTCTCCATCTAGGATCGTTTGGGGTTAATATTCGAAAAGACGTTTCGTTAGGATATCTCGAGTTCATCTCTAAGGTCGTCAAGCTCCCTTACCTCTCCAACGGTAGCATCTCAATTTCTTTTCGACATGATGAATTCCGAAGCACTCAAGAAGGAAATTGAGGATCAAAGGATTCGATATGAAGAAATGCTACAAGCCCAATCCGATGAAATGGAGGCCCGATTAGAACTTGAAAGGAGAATCCAAGCCGGGGAAATGAAAGCCATGGTTGACGAACTCCAAGCCATGAAACTACAATTGGCCGAATTAAGCTCAAAGAAGAAAGAGAATGAGTCCTCTTCCGATGATGAAGTATCATACCCTAAGAAAGCTAAAAACCACCACAAGCACAAGAAAAAGGTGTATGAGTCTAGCTCATCATCTTCCTCATCTGACAATGAGAGTTATGCTTCCAAGAAAGAAAGAAAGAGGGAAAGCAAGGACGAACCCCTTACCATGGCAATGCTAGAAAAGAAACTTGCATCCCTCGATGTGAGTAAGGGAGCCTCGCTCTCTATTGACTATGACACCCTTCGTCAATCCATGTCAAAGCTTCCTAGAAAGTACAAGACACCCGACATTGCAAAATTCAATGGTTCTACTTTCCCTAAAGCTCATTTGAAAACCTACTCTTGGGCCATGCTACCTATGGGTGTCGATGACAACTTGCTAGTCCAATGCTTCCCTCAAACCCTTGATGGTGCCGCTAGAGATTGGTACATGACTCTTCCACTCTCCACAAGGCTTGATTGGCCACTCGCCAGTCGTGCCTTCCAAGAATAATTTGAGGACAACACTACCTACCGCACTACTAGGAGAGACCTTGAGCAAACTAAGCAACAACAAAATGAGTCATTCGCCGATTTTGTTAAAAGATGGAGGACCAAACTGACTGAAATCGTTGATAGGCCAAGCCTAGACGAACAAATTCATATCCTACTTCAATGTCTCCGCGAAGAGTACCAAGAGAAGCTTGCCGGCAATTACTTCCCTAGTTTCCTCGAACTCCATAAATTGGGCCTTAGAGTTGATGAATTGATCCTTCTTAGAAAGAATTCAGAAAAGGAGAATCGTCCAATAAAGGGGAGCACCGGTCGTACCTATGATGATTTTGGTGGGGCTACTCTTAAGGAGATGTTCGTTGATCTGGTAGGCCAAGGAAAATTGAAGCCAATGGAAGACTATCATCCTAAGAAAATGAGAGAAGATTGGGACCACGACAAATTTTGCGATTACCATCAGTTTAGTGGTCATAACACCAACAATTGCTACAATTTGAGGGATGCCATCCAAGACTTGTATGAAGCCGGAAAGATCAACTGAAGCATCGCCGCCTTGGGGCTCCGATTGTCCTCTCCCTTTTTTCCTTTGAAAAAAAAAGAAGAAAAAAAATATAGATTAGGTCAGCTTCCTAGTATGTTCTCGAAGAGTCATTCAGTCATTCTAGTACATCTCTATCCTCTCTAGTTTGTGTCAAGTGAACTACCGAGTCTGTTTCGAATTTCCTTATCAATAAAAGTTATCTCTTTATCCTAAACACTTTCCCAAAAGTTGTTTTTCTTTATGAGTATCATTTGATCCATGCCAAATAGTGGACCCCCTCATTCCTTAAATCATCACGAAAAATAGAAACTTCTAAACAAGTTTGAAATGAAAACTATCCTTAGAAGGCTTAAGGCTAAACATTACTCATGTTGAAAGTCGATTGTCAACAAACGAAGGAAGCCAAAGACGCTGCTATCAACATTCATCCCAAGAAGAGTGGGGCTACTCAATTCAAGGCTTTGAGAGTACAAAAAAAAAAAAAAAAAGAGAAGAAAAACTCTCAAGCCTTCATCGCCCCACAACAAGGATGAAATTTCAACAAAGGCAAGAAGGACTCTCCCGCAAAGAAGAAGAGTCAAGTGATATCCCTCAACATCCTCTTACAATGAAGCTCGAATGGCAACGCAAATGAAGAAGACTTTCAACATCAATCCATAAAGAAAAATGTTTAGCCTTAAGTCGTGCTAATGATTGACTTTCCTTTCAAACTCGTTAAGAAATTTCTAGATGATACAAGGTCCATTAAAAGTAGAGCAACTTTTATAGACCTTTGAGCCATGTAGCGTTCTTTGTTGAGTCTAGGGACTTCTTCTTAGCCATTCTCATACACACTCTTGAAATCCAAGCATCAAAACTGGGGCTTCTTAACCTTTCCTCCCCCAGTCAACCTCTTCTCAAACTCTCAAGAATAATCAAATCTGCAGTAGGGGCTTTCCTCTTTCACTTCTCACTCTCATCATTAGAGAATATACTCTCCCAAAAGAATTCAATGCTTGGATCACCTTCCAAAAAATAGAGTCCGTCTCTCCTCAACTAACTTGAGATCTCATCTTTCTCCTTAATGAGATTCTTCCAACTGAGTTCTCTTCGAGTACACATACTTTTCAAAAAAACAAAAGACGCAAAAGAGATGCTCGCTAGGTTGGAAACTCGTAAAGAGCGGCCTAGGCAAAAGTTAGAGCACAAAAAAAAAACAAAAGACGCAAAAGAGATGCCCGCTAGATTGAAAACCCGAAAGGGCGGTCTAGGCAAAAACCAGGGTGCGTCACTAAAGAAAAAAAATTCAAAGGGAAAAAGGAGGGGATCCTTCTTCAAATTCACGCAAACCTGTTCACGAAGTCATCTACATCATACAAGAAGTCTTGGGGCTTAGTGTCAAATGCGCTTTGGATTAGGCAGCATAAGTTCTACATAGCAAAAGCCATTGGAGTGGTTTAGACCTTGTTCAGTCAATGATCATCACATGAGAAACTTGGGGCTTGACGATGAAAAAGTCCTACGACAACGAAGAATTCTTAAAGTATCCTGAACCTTAGTGTTGAACTTGGGTTATCTCAACGGAATCATATTAGACGATTGTCTCATTCGATCTTTAGATGGACCTCACGAGTTGGTCTTCTGAACCAAAATCTAAATCACACAAACAATTTTCAATCTCACATAATAGAACTCATTCTCCCCGCTGATTCTTGGAGTCGAGTGCACATTGATCGTCTTGAACAAACAAATGCTTAAGTGAATATATGTTGTTATGCAAATGCTTTCACTAACCCTCTTGTAGGAATTAAAATGCGTAAAGCACGTCAAGTGCCTACTTTCAAGAATTAGATCAAACATGTTGAGTGTTTGGATTTCGCCTACCATCTACCTCCCCATATGTCAATGTATCCAATTAAGTGCGTCGAGCATCTCTTAAAGCATCAAGCATTCATTGCGTCAAGCAACCATTGCGTCAAGCAACCATCGCGTCAAGCAACCATTGCGTCAAGCAATCATAGCGTCAAGCAACCATTGCGTCAAGCAATCATAGCGTCAAGCAACCATTGCGTCAAGCAACCATTGCGTCAAGCAACCATTGCGTCAAGCAGCTATCGCGTCAAGCAGCCATTGCGTCAAACAACCATTACGTCAAGCAGCTATCGCGTCAAGCAGCCATCGCGTCAAGCATCCATCACGTCAAGTGCCATGCGTCAAGCATATTCCAACAAAAAGCCCGATTCAACGCCCAAACAGGTGGATCGTCAACAAGTAGGTGTGTCAAACATCTAAGATGCGTCAAGCATCTAGGGTCAGTATGTCAAATACTTACCTTACCAAAAAACCCGATTCAACGCCCAGACAGGTGGATCGTCAACAATTAGGTGTGTCAAACATCTAAGATGTGTCAAGCATCTAGGGTCAGTATGTCAAATACTTATCTTACCAAAAAGCTCGATTCAACGCCCAGACAGGTGGATCGTCAACAATTAGGATCGTCACCAAGTAGGTGTGTCAAGCATCTACAAGTAGTATGTCGAGTACTACTCAACAAAAAGCTCGGTCTTGAATCACCAGGATCGTCTACTCAACAAAAGCTCGGTCCCGAATATCCTGGATCGTCACCTTACTTCAGAAAACCCAACAGAATGCAAAGGACCGGACAGGTAAATCTTTGTTTTCTAACATCTTTCCCCGCAGGTTCGGAGCCCAAACAGGCGAATCTTCAGATAAACAGGTATATTCAGAATTGGGTCATGATTTGATTCCTCAGTATTGTGAATGTGGTGCCCAAATTTTGTTGGATTCACGCGAGTTTGAAGACATCCGATTTAATTTGAAAAACGGAGTCGCCACGCCATTTTGATTACCTCAAAACTTTGAAAAAAAGGTTTTTACTTGGGTTCGGGGGTTAAGTTACCCCTTGGGAAGAACGTTTGGCGTTCACCCAAAGTGCCTTGCCGGAGCAAGTCTCCCAAGATTTCAGTAATCGTGCTTGCTTGCGTGCTTTCTTGTGTGCATGTGTTTGAAAATAGGGGGAGGGAATGTCCCAAGTCGTCTTCCGGACGTACAAACCATTTGTTGGTTGTCGCTCGGGATTCCTTGGAATTTTATGTATTTGGGATTATGATCCCGTCCTCATCTTATGACTTGTGATCATCGCATTTTAACCTCGGGACCCTCGGGACTTGCGTGATCGAGAGAATGACTCTCTTTTGGTCAAAGATGAGGTTCTTTAGAAAAGGAGGGTCCTTAGCCCATCAATCCTACGCTTTAAGACGGTCGAGCTCGTATAGATGCTTCATACTCTTTCTTAAGCGATAATCGGAGATATAGGGTTCAAGGTGTCCCTTTCTAAAGAGATATGGAACCTTTAATGGAAGGAACGATGTAAAGATAGGATCTTTTACACCGGTCCATTCCTAGGTTGTTAATGGGGGAATGGGGGAAATGTATGTAAAAATGAATCTTTAATGAAAAGATGACATTTTTGGGTTGCAAATGATGCACTTAGTTTAAAGGAATAATCTTTATTGCAAATGATGCATAAAAATTTGATTTTTATGCAAATGATGCATTTTTGTTGAAGAAATTGGCATTCATTATGCAAATGATGCATAAAGATTGCATTTTGAAAAGCATATGATGCTAGTTTATGGTAACGACATGGTCTTTAAAGCAAATGATGCTTGAACAAGGGATTTTGGATGCAAATGATGCATTTTGATTGAAAAAGATTTGATTTTTATATGCAAAGGATGCATGAAGATGACATTTTTATTTGAAAATGGGGGTTTTAGGTGCAAAGGATGCACCTTTATGGGAAAAGACTACATTTTTATGACAAATGATGTCTAATGCATGCCAAAGGGGAAAGGGAATATAAAGATAGGATCTTTAATCTACCAAGTCCCAAGCAATATAAAGACAATGCAATGAGCAAATTATAAAGCAATTAGGATGCAAAGGTAGGGCGTGCGAGGTTACCAATAGCTTCCTTCTTCTTTGGTCGGAGCTAGGAGGAGAGGTTGGTCTTGGATCTTCAAGGAGGAGGGAGGGAGCTTCTTGGCCTTCTTCTTTACCTTCTTGAGCTTCCAGCATTCTTCACGTATTTGGAGTGTTTGTAGGTGACTTGCTATGGATTGTGTGTCTTGAAATGGGTAGAGGAGGGCTCTATTTATAGGCGGCCTGGATAAGGCTAATGAAGCCGTGCGGCTAGGGACAATGAGCTAATGCGGCCGTGCGGCATTATCCATTGTGACTCAAAGCATTTCTAGAACCATGCAAGGTGGCAAATTCTAGAACCCTCTTCCTAATTAAGAAAAACGTGTTTCTTAATTAGGAAGGCTCCCTTCAGCCCTTAATTTAATTTGGGACTGCTCTAACATTTCCGGAACACTAGGAAGGTCCGAGGAATTACCGGAAACTTACCGAAATTGCCGGGAAATTTAACCTAAGGCATGAGCCAGATTTGGGTACTTACGAAGCCCTCGGCAACGTCACTTGCAAGGCGAGTGGGGTTGTCGATAGAAAAGGATCCGGTCTGGCGAATGCCGAGACGGATTGGGTGACCAAGGTGGTCGAGTGGCCGAACCTCCGGAAGGCTACCTACGTATCCCTGAGGAATCAAGCCAGCCGTAGTTCGGAATTAGGATCCGCTCGGGAAGGAAGAAGAGAAACCGGTCTCTTCAGGGAAATAGAAGAGAAAATGACCTAGGAGGTCAAGCAATTGATCCTACCGGGGATATGCTAGGAGTGACCAAGGTGGTCGGATATCCGAACCTCTATGAGGGGCCGCTTTATCACCGAGGAGTGACAAAGAAACAGGGTGACCAAAGTGGTCGAATGGCTGGACCTTTTATAAAAGGCTACCTACGTATCCCGGAGGAATCAAGCCTTGATCGTAGTTCAAGCATCACTAGATAGTTAGGAACGATGTCTAGGATTCTTGAGATTTTGACAATTAATGGAGGCTGTCACCTGATTGACAATTACTGGAGGATGTCACCTGATTGAAACTAGAGCTTACGTCACCATCGAGAAGATAGAGGTAGCTAAAGTTGAGAGAAACTTAAGCGTACGTCACTATTCGGGATAGAGGTAGCTTAAGTTGAGAGAAACTTGAGCGTACGTCACTATTCGGGATAGAGGTAGCTTAAGTTGAGAGAAACTTAAGCGTACGTCACTATTCGGGATAGAGGTAGCTTAAGTTGAGAGAAACTTGAGCGTACGTCACTATTCGGGATAGAGGTAGCTTAAGTTAAGAGAACTTAGCATACGTCACTATTCGGGATAGAGGTAGCTTAAGTTGAGAAAATCTTGACAATTTGGAGGTTGTCACCTAACGTTATCCCGTTATAACGAAATTAACGGAGGTGACTGGGAATAGAGATTGATTGCTTAGGCGATAAGGGATATCTTCTGAAGATGGTGTTATCTCAGTTAGAGGATAACGAGGATTGGAGGCCCAAGTGGAAAGTCCAAGGGCAAAATCGTAATTTTTGCTCAGAGCGAAAGAGGCCGCCCGGCATGCGAGGCTGGAAAAAAAAGCCGTACGGCTGGAAACCTGATTTTTACAGATTATTTAAAACAGATTTAAACGGGCCATTGGGCATTGTTGCCGCCCATTCAGCCGAGAGAGAGAGAGAGGAGAGAAGAAAGAATTTCGAAATTCTTTGAATTCCCTTGCTTCCCTTGATTTGAGATGGATCTGGCACCAAGACAAGCAAGGAGGAATGTCTCCGCGGCCGCTCAAAGGAAGAGGAAGGAGCTTGTCCGGACGGATAGGAGGTATGACTTTCTCACGCCTCCATCGGAGTTCTATCCGGGAAGGAGGGAGCACAAATCGACGAACCCGCGATCGGTTGGGGTAAGCGTTCTTATTTGGCTCAAATCCGATGATTTTGCTTGATTTTTGAATAATTTAGGGCTTAACCCGAACTTAGGAATTTTCTAGGATTTTCTTAGGATTTTTGAATGATTTTGAGATGCATGAACAACCTATGAGGCTAAGAATATGCATGTGCAATTTATTTGATGAAAATTATGAGAATGACTCACTTTTTTCTCGCAAATGAAGTAAGAATGAGAATTGTCTAAATATGAGACGGAGTTCTTGCCTTGTGCTAGAACTAGGTCAAAATTCTGATTTTCAATGAGAAAACATGATTTTGGAAGATGAAAATGATTCATGCATGCCATTTTATTTGAAAAATAATGCTTATGTGCAAAGAATCGTGAAAATTATGATTTTTGTGCCTTAGGAAAGCAACGTGCTTAAAATGACGTGTTTCAAATGATGAAAGCCACGTTTTTGATGCAAAAGATGCTAAAAAAACTTGTATGAATGCTTTTCTTTTGAAAAAATATGTGCGCTTTTGTGACTATATGCATGCTTTTGAAATGAGATGAATGATTGACACTTCTTTTTTGATATGCTTGTCTACAGAGAACAAGTCTAGGGGACCATCTCGAGATAGCAGCCAATCTTTGGCGAGAGGATGCCGGATTTTGAGAAGAATGGGGTGAACCCTAAAGAGTTGGTGAGGGCTACCGGTCCGGACGCGTTTGTGGAGGCCATCGGCACGGGATTCACATCACCTCAAAGAGCAAGGGCCCGGGTTCAGCTCTTTCGAGTTTTCGTGGGACTCTACTCATAGTTTCCACCGAGCCGGGGAGAGCTTACCGTGACTCCCGCCGATTTTACAATGACATCGGCTCCGCAGCTCACCGGGAGGCCCGTGACTTGGAGAGACCACATTACACCGAGGAGTTCCGAGCTTTGGTTGGATTTGAGCCGATTCCCAAGGGATTGGGTATGGAGACGAGGAATGTCGAGGTGGCGATCCCGTAACCGCATGCGGGACTTTGGCCGTAGTGACGTGATCGCCCACCACTGGGTTAGAGCTTTGTGGTTGATGCCGTCGGCCACTATCTTTGCTAATTCTGGGATGCTAGCCATGACTTGCCTCCTTGACTCTTTGGTTGATGTGGATGGGATAGGGACGGTCTCTTGGGGAGAGGCCGGATTGGCCGAGTTATACTTCTCTCTGGACATGTACAAATAAACAAAGCCGCTTCTATGGATCGCTTCTCATTTGCCCTCGAGGTAGCCTCTCTTTTTTTTCTCTTCTCTTTTCTCGTCTTGAGACTTCTTATGAGAAAAATGACCTTTTTGATGTTTTTGAACATGCAGCCTGGTTTTGCGAGGTGATCGGGTTCTTTCCTTGGAACCAAAGCAGAGTGATATCACCATTTTCCCCGCGATGGTTCGCCGGAGGGGAGATGTGAGGGATAGGTTCACGGGGAAGACCCGGATCACTTTCGACTACAAGATGGTGAAGCCTCGTGCTCAATAAGGATGGACCGGATGGAGTGGACTTCTACCCTGGGGCGTGTATCCTGAGATTTTGGCCTTTGGGAGATGCTATTGAGGTGACAAGGCGAGGAGGTGGCTCACCGGGCCGACTTGCGACATCATATATCCTGGGGACCGTTTCTCGAGGCAAGATGGTCATGTCCCTCCATTGGACGCCATTACTCCACACGATCCTCCAAGACGGATGCCGCAGCCTGTGGACCGGCAGCGGATGAGATTGAGAGGTACCAGGAGGTATAGCCGCGGAGGAGTATTTTGACATGGGTACCCCTACGCCGTGTTTGTGGAGCAGCGCCCGAGGACGCCACGTAAGCCGACGAAGCCGGCGGTCACTCGGGGGATATGGGGAGGATGAGCCTATCGACCCGCCTATCCCTCCCGCACACCTCTCATACGTCGTACACGGAGTACCGAGGAGGATGAGGATTCCCGTCCTCGACACGAGGGAGCCCCAAAGATACCCCGCCACCCGATAGCACCGTGAGTATACTCTTAGGGTCTTATTCCCTTTTTAGCTTTCGCATTTTCTCGTTTTTTGCAATTTTCTCGAGATTTTTCCGAGATTTTCTCGAGATTTTCTTTTCTTTTCTCGTGTTCCACTCGCACCTATGACAGTTGGTCGTGCAGAACAGGGGTTGGAAAGACGTGTGCCGATCCTTAGTCAAGAAGCCGGCTCGCGCTACTAAAGTGTCAACAAGCGTGCAGGAGCCCGTGCGCAAAAGAGAGGCATGTCGGGGGCGCAGATCCTCTTCCTCGACTTCGGAGTATTCATCCAGCTGTGCCTCGTGGGCTAGGTCCTAATGCCGATATCTTGGAGCACCGGCGGAGTACGAGCACGACAACATCCCTCTTTCCGATGCGAGCGACCGTGAGGACGTGATGAGAGAGCCTAGCGTCTATGAGCCGAGCAAATGATGAGGAGGAAGAAGAATCGGAGGCCTAGGAGGTCTCTAGAGTAGATTTGGAACAAGAACAAACAATGAACAATTTTTATGCACACTTTGTTTATTTTTTGCTTTATTTTGACGCCGGTGGGGCGAAGACATTGTATTTACGCTTTATTTACTTTTCTAATTTATGCTTTTTCAATTTGCATATTATCTGAGCCTTGGGGCGATTTTTTTGCTTGGAATCGGGGCTGATACTGGGCCAAAATGATTTATAATGGTGTATAAATGCTTGAATGGCTTCTGGATATGTTTTTGTACAGGTTTTGGTTGAGAAAGTGGGGTGAAAACTCCCTTGGGCAGCAACTTTGGTTGCTGCAGAATTTTTTTCTGCAGAGGGCTAATGTAGCCGTGCGGATAGGTCTCTGTGGCAAATGAAGCCGTGCAGCTCACAGTTCTGTCTGAACTGGTTATTTTCTGAATAAAAGCAAGGCTTGGCCATTTCATTTCATTTTCACTCTAGACTTGTCCCAATTGTTCCCAGAGCACATTTTGGACCTAAAGACACCACCTTTGATCACTTTTACGATGGAGAGGCCCGTTAAACTACAAAGGGGGAAGAGAGACCATTTTCTGTCCGGTCTTCAATCTTGGGCGAGACATAACTTCCAAAATCACAAGGGGCTGATTGATTCTTCCTTCAAGATCAAGTCTTTATGGCATTTGAGGGATCTCCCGCCCGATTGGGACCTGTTGAGAGCCGCAAAGAAAGTTCTCGGGACGTCCGAGACATGTTTATCGCTTTTCTTACAACGAAATCGTCCCAACGCACGAAGACTTCGTGAGCCTTGATTGGGGGTCCCGAGACCGAGGCTATATCTATTCCGCCGATCGAAGACGTGCCGGTGGCGGTAAAGCTTGCATCTTTTCTCGCATTCCTCTCGGGAGAGGCCGAGGAGATGATGGTAGCTTCTCGACAGATTGACCTTTCCGAGATCCCGGCAGGTTTGGATCTCCGGCTATGGCCGCTACCGTGGTGGCTATGGACGCATTTATCCTTTGCGTCTTTTCTCGTTCGTTTACCGCCGAGTCCGTGGGGATTTGTCACGGTGGTCTCTGGACATGGTCGAGACTCGCAGGCCGGGAAGGATATCGTCCCACCGGTTTTGGGGGAGACTTTGCATGGGATCGACAGATGGCTCGGGAGACCATTTCATGAGGTCCGGGAGTCCGGCTATGTTGACTTTGTGGCTGCGGAGAGGCTCGGGGCTTTGCACGGGGCTTTGCCGACTCGGTGCCCTTGGGTGATTTCTCGGAGAGGTGCACCTAGGCAAGCAGAACAGGGTAGCCGGGAGCCGATGATGGCTAGGCTATCCACTTCGGACATCCGTTGGTGGATACCACACCGGAGGTTGCAACTGTGAGGATATTTCAGAGTCTTATGCCGCGAGGGTTCCGTGATTCTCGCCGGTCATCATTCTACATACCCCCGCTTGGTATCCAGCAGCTGGGGCTTTACAGAGCCTTTGAGTGACCGGGAGGACATCCGGACCATGGAGGTGATGTCTCTAGACATGAGGGACCCAAATGCCTTCACTTTTTCTCGAGGGCTTGGACATACACCGCTTTCCCACCCAGTGGCTATCTTTAGGAGCAGGAAGAGCACGATCTTCGACCACCGTCTACTGGGACCGGTACGAGAGGGAGATGGGAGCGACTCAGTTATCTTGGAGGATAGACGCCGAGTTTTATTGGGGCCGACCACGACTCGAGTAGGACTCGAGGGAGACCGAGGCTAAGGCGAGTTGCCATAACCAATCGTGTGACTTGGTCGTGGACATGGAGGCTCGGTACAAGAGGTTGTCCGAGGTTGCTCATTTGACCGAGTCTCGTAGGGAGGAGATACGGACTCGTGCTCGTATAGAGAGAGCGCTTATTGACACGGGGTTGGTAGAGGCTCCGGTGAGGATACCGCAGGTCGGGATGAGGGATACCGACATTATTGAGAAGAAAAGGAAGAAGACTCGACGAGGCCGAGGAAAAGGGAAGAAGATCGAAGAAGACTTAGCGAATGACGATCGACAAGTCTTTTCTCAAGATCCTCTTATTGCCATTTGCAAACACATTAGTTTATTTAGGCATTTTATTGTATTTTAGATCTTTTTAGCAGGTTAGCAGAGTCAAGAGGTAGACCGTGCTTGAACTCATCAAGAAATTTTTGACTTGTAATGAACAAGAAATATTATTTTAGAAATTAATCAAGACATGTTTCATGGAAATTCAAATGTCTTATTACTTGGGACCCGTTTTATGAAAACTGAAATACCCTTTTATTTATTGCTAAGGACGCACTTCATGGAAGCTTTATTGCCCTTTTTTATTGTTTAGACCGAACCATATATGGCTGCCTACGTTCCCCTTTTACAAGAAAGGCTAAGGGGCTCAGGTCTTCGTAGTTCATTCCGGTGAACTAACAAAACTAAGTCTCTTTTTTTTTTTTACACGTGCAACCCTGTTTTTACCTAGACCGCCCTTTTTGGGGTTTTTCAGCCTAGCTGGGTATTACTCTTTTTGCACTAAGATTTTTTTTTTTTATATATTTTTTTTATATTTTTTTTTTATATTTTTTTTTATTTATTTTTTTTTCGTGCAACCCTGTTTTTTGCCTAGACCGCCCTTTTTGGGGTTTTTCAGCCTAGCTGGGTATTACTCTTTTTGCACTAAGATTTTTTCTTTTTTTTTATTAGACATAGTATCTTCGGAGTTTATCACCGTTGGACCGGGTGGACAAAGGGATTGCCATCCAAGTACGCAAGCTTCATTGCTCCTCCTGACGGTATCTTACGCACTACATAAGGGCCGATCCAAACGGGTTCCCATTTTCCCGGGGTTGTCTCTGGTAGGGGCTTTACTTTCGGCACTAAGTCACCCTCTTTGATGTTTCGGCTTTGACTTTCTTATCAAACGCTCGGCCATTCGCCTCTGGTAGGCTCGGGTGTGCTCCATGGCTTTGAGCCTTCTCTCATCGAGCAAGGCCAATTCATCATGCCGGCTTCGTAGCCATTCTACTTCGTTGACACTGTTTTCCGGGAGGACCCTTAATGACGGGATTTCCAACTTCACCGGTAACACTGCTTCCATCCCGTAAGTTAGGGCAAAAGGAGTTTCTCCCCGTGGCTGTTCGAGCATGTTCTCGTAGCCCCGCAGTGCTAGGTGCGGCTTTTCGGGCCAATCACGACCACGGGTGGCCATCTTAGGATGATCCGCTCGAGTGTCTTATTAAGCGGCTTCCACGGCTCCATTGGTCCGAGGTGCATGCGGGGACGACTTGTGGCGAGTAACTCGAATTCGACGACGGTCTATCGCGATCTCCTTCGAAGTGTGACCCATTATCGAAATGATCTCGTTGGGCACCCCATATCTGCACATTATGTTTTCTTTGATGAAGCTGGACCACTTTTCTCGAAGTGAGGACCTTGTAGGACTTGGCCTCTACCCACTTGGTGAAGTAGTTGATGGCTACCAACACGAACTCGTGCCCATTGCTTCCTGTCGGGGCTATTTTCCCTATCACGTCAATGCCCCAAGTTGCAAACGGCCAAGGAGTCGTCATGCGATACGGAGGTCATGAGGGTGGGGAGATGGTTGAGGTTGGCAAACCGGCGGCACTTGTCGCGAGTTCGGACGTCTTTGGGGCCGCGGTCTGTCTCCATGGAGATCCGGTAGTAACCCATTCGAGGATCACTTGCATCGGGGCTCGGAATTCATGTGAGGACCGCAAGGACCATTGTGGACTTCGGTCATCAACTCTCTGGCTCTTTCTTGAGTGACACATAAGAGGAGTGGTCCTTGATAGCGTTTCTTGTACGGGTTGCCTCCTAGGATGACATAATGGGAGGCCAACCTTTTCGTGGCTCGCAAGCTTTTGGCTCGACACCTTCTTTTGGTCTACCTTCTTCGTCTCTACGAAAGGCGACTCTTCGTCTTTGAGGAATTGGTAAATACGATTGTACCAAGGTTCCTTTATAGGCTCGGGTCCCAGTCCACTTCACAACAGAAGGTGGGGCTTCTCTTCTACCCACTCGAAGGGCTTTATGGCTTTTCCCTCGGGGATCTCTACCAATGAGGCTAGAGTAGCTAGGGCATCTGCGAATCTGTTCTTTTCCCTCGGCAAGTAGTGGAAAGTCACTTCTACGAACCTGTCCGAGTTAACTCCTCCCATATGGGCATGATACCACTACAGATTAGGGTCCAGAGTCTTCCACTTGTTGGAGACTTGGTTGATGATCGGGGCCGAGTCTCCGTAAACTTGAGCTCCTTTACATTTCTTTCTAAGGCGGCCTCCAAACCGGCAATGTAGGCTTCATACTCGGCGACATTGTTCGTGGCGGGAAAGTTCAACTTGAGGGCTATGGGGGTATGCTTTCATCTTTCGGATTGACCAATAGCATTCCTACACCATTTCCTCTTTTGTTAGCGGCTCGAGTCAAAGAACAATTGTCATCTATTCTCGAGGCTTAGCTGCAAAGATCCCTTCATGCAGGAATTGGGGTTCGGAGCCCTCTGTCTTCATTCTTGGGGAAGTTCGCCGGGTGATCGACAATGCTTGACCCTTGATGGCCTTTACGGTCACATAGTTGATGTCGTATTACGCCAAGAAGAAGGACCACTTCGCTAAACGCATCGAGAGGGAAGGCTTGTCAAAGATGTACTTGATGGGGTCCATTTTCGAGACCAAATTCACGGGGTGGGCTTCGCATATAATGCTTCAATTTGCCGACTACCTGCACGATCCTGCACGAGTCTTTTCACATCTTGAGTAATTGAGCTCACTCCCTGTAGCTTCAGTGACAAAGTAAATGGCGTTTTCTATCCGAGAGTCTTTCTTTTCTGAGCAAGCATAGCCCCAAGCTGCCGTGTACGTGACGGTGAGATAGAGCGAAGAGGCTTACATTGTCTATGTGGGGGGCATAGTAGCAGGGGATGTACTAAGTATGCCTTGATGCAGTCGAAGGCATCTTGGCATTCTTCGGTCCATTACGTGTCCACATTCTTCTTCATGAGCTTGAAAGATGGGCTCGCACATAGTGGTCAAGCGATTGGCGAAGCGGTGATGTCTTGCAATTTACCCATGAAGCTCTTGACTTAAATGCGGGTTTGAGGTGGCCTCATATCCATGATGGCTTTGATCTTTCGGGGGTCAACTTCTATACCTCGCTACGTGACCATATACCCAAGCACTTTTCCCCTTGTCACTCCGAAGGTGCATTTGGCGGGGTTTAGTCTCATGGAATCTTTGTCTCAACCTCTCAAAGAATTTTCGTAGGTCAACAAAGTGCGCCCACCCTCTCCTTTGGAGTGGATTATCATATCATCTACGTAGACCTCAATCTCCTTGTGGATCATGTCATGAAAAAAGCGCGGTGTTGCCCTTTGGTAAGTAGCCCCGGCATTCTTGAGCCCGAATGGCATTCTTGTATAACATAGGTTCCCCATGGTGTGGTGAAGGCTGTCTTTTCTTGGTCTTCCTCGGCCATCTTTATCACAGTTGTAGCACACGCAAAACCATCAACGAAGGATTTGACTTCGTAGTTGGCGATGGAGTCCACCGGGATGTCTATGTTTGGCGAGAGGTAGTCGTCTTTGGGGCTGGCCTTGTTCGAGATCTCGGAAATCCACACGGCGCACCTTCCCATTGGCCTTGGTTACGGTCACGATGTTGGACAACCATGTCGGGTATTCAATGACTACGATGAACCCTACCCGCGGTAGCTTCTCAATTTCTTCTTTGACTGTAGAGACCATTCCGGCTTGATCTTTCTCGGTTTACCTTTGCGGCTTAGCATCGGTGCTAGAGGGATTACGTGTTCTACTATCGGCTGTCTAGCCCGGCATATCCTTGTATGACCATGCAAACACGTCGACGTATTCTACGAGCGGCTCGATCAATGCGTCCCTTTCAACCCCCTGGAAGAAGCTTCCAATCTGTGTCTCTTTAGGTTCCTCAATAGTACCCAAGTTCACACTTATCAAAACCTCCTCGGCGGCTTGGGCCCGGTTTTCCTTTTTTACGAAACACCTTAAAGATTTCTTTAATGTATTGTTCGTTTAGTGTGTTTGCATCTTGTTCAAATGATTCATTATTAAGCTGTTGTTAAGTTTTGAGTTAATTTATCATTTGTTAAGTTGGCAATAAGAGGATAATCGAAAGATTTGTCATTTCATTCAAAATAAGGGAAAGATGACATCGATTACATTTTCATAATCCTCGGGCGTGAGGCCTTCGGATGACTACGAGGACCGGAATTCAAAGATTCTGACTCGGCGAATAGACAACGGGGTGTTTGACACGGCCCGGGTTGAGAAGGACGGGGTACCAATCCAAGCTCAGTGATCATTTCTTTGTCGGCGGCTATCGGCCACGAGAATGTCTCCCAATTCTTTAATGGCATTTCTGTCTTAGTCACCAAAGTGCGAGGATCAAAATGACTTTCACCATCGTCTCCAATAACGGCAACTATCTCATCGTACGGGCGAAGTCGATCAAGTGCGGGATTTGTGCTTCTTCGTCAAACATCTCTTGTAAACCCCAGTGGCTGTCTTCACTCTTTGGCGGCTTCTATCTGGCTGATCTTTGGAAGAGCTAACTCAAAGGCGGAGAAGTCCATTGTCCCGGATGCGACTCTTTGACAGCCGGATTTCCTTTGAAGACGTACTCATTACGAACGGTAGTGGTAGCCCCGGGGATATCTGGCAAATCAAGGAACATTCTTCGAACGGGATTGGTTGGCTTTTCCTAACTTTCTCAAGGTTCTCTAGAAGGGTTTTGCAAGGAGATGCGCGATCACTTTCATCATATTGTGTCCCTCCTTTTGTAAAGTAATGGGTCGAGACGGATTTGTAAGGATGGAGCCGGACCCCTTCACCTTTCGTGCCTTTAGCTTTTCGGCATCCGAGAGTTCCGGCTTTGTACCCCAAGCCATATCGGTAGTCTGTTCCTTCACATCAATGATGGTGTTACGACCTTGAAGTCTTCTACCCAATCCAAGTCCGGAAGATAACTCATTTTTCGCATCATTCTCATGGCGGGAGGGATTTTATCGGAAGTAGTGGTGAGGTCGGTGCAACACACTTGTGCCTTGGAAGAAGCTACGGAGAATCCGGTCAATGCTAACCCTTCATCATCGTGTTTGATCTCCAATATCGGGATATCCCGGTCTTTGGTTCCTTCTACCGTGACACTATCTCCATAAATGGTGGTGATAGTTCCATCACTCGACTGAAATTTGACGCCTTGCGATGCAAAGTAGAGGCTACCCCGTTTATCCGTGGATCCAAGGCCGTCCCCAAGGCGGTAAATGAAATTGGAATATCACTAACTTGAAAGTCAACGTCCATGACCTTTTTCCGAACCACATCTTGAGAGTGGCGATCCCCAAAGCGATCGTGCGGTGGAGTCGTAGGCCTTAATAGTCGACTAGAAGGCTTTAAGTCCGTTGGCTTCGAGGATCCAATAAATCCATCATTTTAGGCGGCAAGACATTCATTGCGGACCCTCCATCGACTAATACTCGTGGCAATCGACGCTCTTCTAAGCGGGTGTGATGTAAAGAGGTTCGTTATGACTAGCCCCATACTTTGGCGGGTCTAAGTCGGTGAAGGTAATGATGTTTCCGTAGTGGATATTTCCAATCATTTGGACGACCTCATGCGGGGTGACATCTATGGGCACCGTGGTCTTGGCCAAACTTTCTTCTAGCTTCAACTTATGAGGGTATGAAGAGGTCAACGGGGACCATAAGGAGATATTGGCTTGGGTACACTTCAGCGAGTTAGGACCGGATCCTCCTTATCGAGTCGAGGCTTTTACGCCACGGCTTATAAGGTCTTTTATACATTTTTGGCTCGGAGACGGTGCTTCTTTTGTCACCCTTAGGTGCTCAACATTCATACGCCCAGACCAGAGTCATCACATAGACATTGGATTTTCCTTGGTCATTATTCCCTCTTTGGAGGATTCTGTCAATTCTTTCAAAGTCGAGAGGCGGATTCTTGCGGCGTATGGCCAATTCTGGCGATTGATCGATTGGCCGGTCTTTGCCGGAAGCATAGGCGGCTTCCCGAATACGGGTCCCGGGTTACCGGCTTTTTGACCTTTTACGAGTTTGACCGGCTGATTTCAACTTCACATTCTCCGTTTAAAGCTTTCACGGTCTCATTCAAACTTTTCAAAGTCGGCATGCAACAAGAATTATCACTTCCGGAGTTTGGAGCTTGGCAAATGGCTTTCTCATTCGAACCTAGCAACTTCTTTAACGAGTAGGATCACATTCCTCATCAGCATCGAAGCATGTCTCTTCTTTCCACTGGGGTCAACCTTCGACGGCATCTTTGACGTTGGCCAAACATTTTCTGAAGTGGGAAATTCCATCATCAATAAGGATTTACTGCGGGGTCAAACCTCATGGCGGGTTCCTTTTCCTTCTTTGTCGAGAGAGATTTTATGGGCTTTTTGGCTTACGGGCTAACCACTCCTCTATTGTCCCTTAGGCACTTTGACCGTGTCTTCATCGGTGTCACTACGGTAGCTCTCGTGGGAACTTTCGCCTTGGCTCTTATGACCAATGAGGGCAAAAGCAGGTCGGGATACTTGACGCCATATGAGGGGTATCTCGGATTCTTCCTTGGGCTTAGGGATTACCGGAAAACATCATTATCATCGTAGGACATAAAGGGGGTGGGGTCGCCTCTAAACTCGGGACTCTTTCCAAGGCATCCATACATTCTTCTTCGGACCAAGTTTCGGGAGTGACTACTAACCTTTGTGATAGAGTCTACCCTTCACGATGAGAGTTTGGCTTCGGCGACGCTTACATGTTCCGGATCGGTGGGCGGAGCCCACTTCCCTCTTTTGACTAAAGCTTCGATCAAGTTCCTCCATTCACCTACCAAGTCCTTGTACGGAGTATTGAACTCTAGGATATAGGACTCATACACTACCTCATCTAAGCTAGCATCCTTCTTCGAGCCTTTGCATGGCTGCGAGACACACTTTGAAGTGATTTCATCCCTATTCCAGTGCAGTGGCTTTCTACCTCATCTTGCCCTTCGGGTTTCACTTCCGTTGGCTCCAAGTCCATTCCTTTTCATTGAGCTTGTCATCATCGCTGTAAATCCATCCATTCCTATTCTCGTTTCCGATTGACTCTTCAGTAGCCGTCCGAGAGGTAGGCAAATTCACGAGGCGTTGACAAAATTGGAAAGGTCAAATTAGCCTTTGGGATTCCAAAGTAGGCTCGAGTGAAAGGAGGAAAAAGGTCCCGTGGGGGATGCGGAGGAAGCGAGGGTGTCGGGACCACTAACGGCTTGGGGTATTGGAGAAGGCGAGAAGGGACGGTCTTTGGCAATGGGTTATATGAAGATGGGGGAGGGCATTGGTTATAGGCTAGCTCTTCTTCCCTAGTCATCTGGTTACCCAAACACGGCCTTTGTTCTTTGTCAAATCGGCCATTCTAACTCTCGAAAGCGAGGATTACGGCGGGCTGTACGAGGATTACGTGCTAACAAGTCGGCCCGACCGGTGTTCTCACCCACTTCTTTCTCGCTGTGGGAAAGGGATAGGAAAGGTTTAGACTCGGGGTAGGTGTTTAGGGTGAAGGCTCGGAGCAATATGCGAATTAGAATCTTCAAGTTTACTTAAAATAGTGTCTTTTATTAATATCGATTTGGTTGGAAAAGGGATTACGCCCTTCTTTTTTTCACAACTACTCTAGATCCTGGATCGAGTGGGTTCCGTCACTACGTCTATAAGCCCCTCGTATTCCACACAGTATTTCGACCTCCTAGGGTGGACGGCCCGGGCGAGGTCCTATAGGGCACGCGGATCCCACCGACCGAAGTAAAGAACGCTCCTATCGGGTCTAGCGGGTCATAGGACCTTTCAACGCACGAGCGATGCGGATTATAGTCAAGGCAATGCAGGGAAAGTCTCGTCTCTCTGCCTTGACGGATCTTTAGCGAGTTTCGCTTGAGCGAATGACGGTTTTTGACTTTTCGGTAATGTCCGAGAGAATAATAGGCATGGGTCGGGCGGTAAAAAGCCGGATGACACGGTGTCACATTGAACTTTGTTTCATACACGGTGCGTGGGTCGGAATCGAAGTCAATGCCGGTCAAGATCTTGCCAATTTTTCCTTGTCGGAATTTTGGCAGAGCTTCGCTTGAGCGAAAGATCTTTTGATTTTTGGCAAAGACTCGGTCTTGACTCTTACGCATTCCGTGCGGGTCAAGGTCAATAGTCAATTTCGGAGTCAAGATCCCACCGATTTTTCCTTGTCGGAATTTCGGCGGGAATTTCGCTTGAGCGAAAATCTTGGCTTCCGTTATGAGCTAAGGCTTGACCTTTACGTGGGTATGCAAGCTGGGCTATATGACACGGACTAGACCAAAAACCAACCAAAAGTCACGGTTTTGAAACGTGTGACACGGTGTGCATTGGTCGACATTGGCTGCCATGGGGAGGTTGGGATGATTCCGTGCGCGCCGGGAGCATCGTAAAGGCTGTCCGTGGCTATGTTGGAACCACCCTCGGGTTTGAAGGACGTGCGTGCAAAGTGTACGGGATATATCGGGTGCGCGTAGTGTGCGGTCTCCTAAAAATGTTCCTTTTTGAGTTAAAACGAGAGATTTTCATAATGTGTTTTAAAGGAATGATTTTCGGGACGGGGAAAATGCAACACGTAAGCACGTAAATTTTAAGGAGCCCCGGTCGGTCATGAAGTGAGTAGCCCCAAGTGCTAGGGTTGCCCAGATTAGCCATGATTTTTCCTGGTGGAATTGCCTTTGAGGTCGCCCGGTCGAATCCAAGGAGGATTGAGCCGTACTGCGCATGGATCAATTTTCCAGGTTCCACTCCTTTTGCTATTTTTCGGGTTGTTTCCCGTTTCAAAGTATGCACAAATTCCAAGATGCAAATGATGCAATGCATGGTAAAGAAAGCAAGCACGATTAATGAAATCGGCGATGGGAGTCTAACCCGCTCAAAGGGAAAAGCTTTCTTTTATTTTTTTCAAAATTGTTTTTTTCGAAAAGGGATACTGGTACGTGGATTGTTAAACCACCGGTTATCCCAACTCCCACGTCAGGGAGTGTACAGGAAGGGTAAGTGGTTTCCACCTATATACCGAGTATCGATTTTTTTTTTTTTGTTTTGAAAATAAAAGCTTTTCTCCTTTGGGATTTCCCCAGCAGAGTCGCCAAACTGTGAATGTGGTGCCCAAATTTTGTTGGATTCACGCGAATTTGAAGACATCCGGTTTAATTTGAAAAACGGAGTCGCCACGCCATTTTGATTACCTCAAAACTTTGAAAAAAAGACTACATTTTTATGACAAATGATGTCTAATGCATGCCAAAGGGAAAAGGGAATATAAAGATATGATCTTTAATCTACCAAGTCCCAAGCAATATAAAGACAATGCAATGAGCAAATTATAAAGCAATTAGGATGCAAAGGTAGGGCGTGCGAGGTTACCAATAGCTTCCTTCTTCTTTGGTCGGAGCTAGGAGGAGAGGTTGGTCTTGGATCTTCAAGGAGGAGGGAGGGAGCTTCTTGGCCTTTTTCTTCACCTTCTTGAGCTTCCAGCAGTATTCTTCACGTATTTGGAGTGTTTGTAGGTGACTTGCTATGGATTGTGTGTCTTGAAATGGGTAGAGGAGGGCTCTATTTATAGGCAGTCTGGATAAGGCTAATGAAGCCGTGCGGCTAGGGACAGCGAGCTAATGCAGCCGTGCGACATTATCCATTGTGACTCAGCATTTCTAGAACCATACAAGGTGGCAAATTCTAGAACCCTCTTCCTAATTAAGAAAAACGTGTTTCTTAATTAGGAAGGCTCCCTTCAGCCCTTAATTTAATTTGGGACTGTTCCAGAACATTTCCGGAACACTAGGAAGGTCCGAGGAATTACCGGGAAACTTACCGAAATTGCCGGGAAATTTAACCGGAAGGCATGAGCCAGATTTGGGTACTTACAAGTATGGATTTGCCTTTTCAAAAATAAAATCTCCTCGATTTTCAAAAAAAAAATGATTTTCAAAATACCTAAAGCAACCTTTTCGTCTTTTGGAGTTGAACTACGTTTTGGTCTGATTCTCCAATAGAGATACGTAGGCAGCCGTGCGGCACGACCATCCCAGTGTTCAGAATGATGTCTTTTCTATCGACGACACTTCTTCTTTCATAAGACCTGTCGCCGAGGGGCTCTGTAGACACCCCATTCTGAACCCATAATTACATGATTACACTATTCTTCATCTCTCTTTTATGTTTTGATGAAAGCATATCAGTTTCGTCATGTTTCGTTAAGTTTCTAACTAACCTCATTAGTTTTGGACCAAACTGACTAACGGAACAACTGAAGAGGACAAAATAGTCAAATGACTAGTTATCTCGCACGAGATTTCATATCTCGCGCGAGATATCCCCTCGACAGGATGTGCAGAAATCACTCTCCTTCTTCGTTTCAAACTCTCTTTTTGGATAAAACCTTATCAATTCGGGTATCCGATCAGAACTGAGTTCTGAAACCTTCCTAGGGGATTTTACCTCTCCACCTTCACCTCTCCAACCTCCTATAAATACTGGATGACTTTCAGTGTTTCGGAGGTCGACAATTCTGATCCTTGATCAAGAATTCCACACAACACACACATTTTGTTGGTTTCTTTCCACGAAAGACTCCTTCAAATCACTCACAAAACAACTCCCAAAGTTTGTTCATCAACCTTGTTGATTAACAAACATCGAAGCCTGAATCAAGGGACCAAGGCGAAGCTCCGTCCGCATCAAGATCCAAATCAAGGATCGAGGCGAAGCTCTGTCCGTATCAAGTTTCAACTCTAAACTTGAGTCGAAACTCTGTCCGAATCTCTCCTCGAAAGGTAATCATCCTTTAAACTTTTGTTTCTCTTCTCAACCCCTCTATTGATTTTAGAGTAGTGTAATCCCATCAAAAGGATTAGCCTAGAGTCCCTTCAGTCAATGGAGGCGATCTCGAAGCATACAATCCGACATTCCTAATCAAGAAACTGATTAGGGTTTACTTGTTTTCTTTAAATTGTAAAGATTGAAAACCTCTCTTTTCTTTAGTAAGACCAATCTCCGGATTGGGTGGAATGGATGCTCCTTGACCTACCCATTCCATAACCTAAGCCCCGAACCCAAATCTCTTTCAAAATGGTTTTTCTGTGTTTTCAAACGAATAATATAGGTGGCGACTCAAAAGAAGAAAAGATAAAATTTTCTCACAACGCTACAGTCACCCTATTCCTTCGTCACTCCTCAGTAATGAAATAGCCCCTCATAAAGGTCTTGACATCCGACCACATTGGTCACTTCTAGCATATCCCCAGTAGGATCAATTGCTTGACCTCCTAGGTCATTTTCTCTGCTATTTCCCCATCAAGAGACCAATTTCTCTTCTCTATTCCTCAGCGGATCTTTTCAAAACTACGGCCTGGCTTGATTCCCACTCGGGATACGTAGGTAGCCTTCCAGAGGTTCAGCCACTCGACCACCTTGGTCACCCAATCCGTCTCGGCATTCGCCAGATTGGATCCTTTTCTATCGATAACCCCACTCGCCCTGCAAGTGACGTTGCCGAGGGGCTTCTGTAAGTACCCAAATTTGGCTCATGCCTTCCGGTTAAATTTTCCGGCAATTCCGGTAATTTTCCCGATAATTCCCCAGACTTTCCTGGAGTTCCGGAACAATTCCGGAACTGTTCCAAATCATCTAAGGGCTGAAGGGAATGCTTACCAATTAAGAAACATGTTTTTCTTAATTTGGAAAAGGTTCTAGAATTGCCACCTTGCATGATTCTAGAAACATGCTGAGTCATTATGGATAATGCCGCACGGCTGCATTAGCCAAGGATCTCTGGCCGCACGGCTTCATTGGTCTTATCCAGACTGCCTATAAATAGAGGCCTCCTCTACCCATTTTACATACAAAAAACACACACAATACACTCTATATTTAGTCACAATACACTCAAATACTGCTGGAAATCCAAGAAAGTTGAAAAAGCAAGCCAAGAAGCCACCTCCCTCCTCCTTGAAGATTCCAAAGTTGGTCCTTCCACCTAGCTCAACCCAAAGAAGAAGAGGCCACCATTGGTAACCTCTCACTCCCTTGCCTTGCATTTTAATTGCTCTATGTGAATTAGACCGCTCATTGCATTCATTTATTGTTATTATCTTTGCTTGGGACTTGGTAGTTTTCATTAAAGATCATATCTTTATTATACCCCTTTTTCCCCTTTGCATGAAATAGGCATCACTTGCCATTAAAAATGTAATCTTTGAATCAAAAGGTGCATCCTTTGCACCTAAAAATCCCCTTTTTACATAAAAATATCATCTTTATGCATCCTTTGCTCATAAAAATGCAATCTTTACATCCAAAATGCATCATTTGCATATAAAAATCATGTCTTTATAAAAAAGGTGCATCCTTTGCACCTAAAATCCATTTTCATGCATCCTTTGCATTAAAAATCATCTCTTTGTATGAACTTAGCATCCTTTGCTTTCGAAAATGGAACCTTTATGCATCCTTTGCATATTAAACCCTATTTTCTTCATAAAAATGCATCCTTTGCATAAAGATCACTTCTTTACATCAAAATGCATCCTTTGCTCATAAAAATGCATCCTTTGCAACCCAAAAATGTCATCTTTTCACTAAAAATGTCATTTTTACATGCATTCCCCCATGTCCCCATTAGCAACCTTGGAACGGATCGGTATAAAGATCCTATCTTTATATCGTTTCTTCCATTAAAGGTTCCATAATCTCTTTAGAAAAGGGATAACCTTGAACCCTATATCTCCGATTATCACTTAAGACGAGCATGAAACATTCATATAAGCTCGATCGTCTTAAGGTGTAGGATTGATGGGCTAAGGACATTCCTTCCTAAAGAACCTCATTTTTGGACTATAAAAGAGAGTCCTTCTTTCGATCACGCAAGTCCCGAGGTTAAAAATGCGATGATCACAAGTCCAAGATGAGGACGGGATCAAAATCCCGAATACATAAAATCTAAGAAATCCCGAGCAACAACCAATAAATGGTTTGTACGTCCGGAAGACAACTTGGGGCATTCCCTCCCCTTTTATTCAAACATATGCACACAAGAAAGCACGGAAGCAAGCAAAATAAACGGAATCTAGGGAGACTTGCTACGGCAAGGCACCTTGGGTGAACGACGATCCGTTCTTCCCAAGGGGTAACTTAACCTCCGAACCCATAAATCCTTTTTTTCAAAGTTTTGAGGAAATCAAAATGGCGTGGCGACTCCGTTTTTCAAATTAAACCGGATGTCTTCAAACTCGCGTGAATTCCACAATTTGGGCACACATTCACAATATGAAGGGGAATGATATCAAACATGCTAACCTAAGTAATAACCTAACATAACAAAAAGGTCAGTATGTGCCACGGTTAGAACTAAGCTAACTAAATTAACAAAAAGACAGATTTTTTTTAAATAAAAGAAAATAGTAAGAAAAATTAATGAAACATAATATACAACAAAATAATCCAGGAGTTTTTAAATGAAACAAAAATCAAGAGATTTTTTCAAACTAGAAAATCTCTCGTGGTTAAAAACTTGAATTAAAAAATCATTTTTTAATTCATTAACAACCCTTTTAGATTCAAGTTTAGATACAAAACAAGAGTGATTTACCTTAACATATTTTACCATGTCTCGGTAATTTACCGGTTCCTTGTGTCTTGTTTGTATCCCATCGTTCAAATCCCCGATCACTTGGCTTATAGGATGATTCTTTTGAATTCTCAAAGGGGGATCCCTCCTCACTGGATCATTAACTCCATTGGAGTTCTTATCATCTTCATTTTTTGCACTTGGATAGATTTTTAGTGTTATCTCTAGTGTTTTCGTATCAATGACAACACTTGGTCCAACACCAGACTTAACACAAGGATCAACATTTGAGGTAACACTTTCTTCAGCAACTTCTTCAAGTTTTTCAACCCAAATTATAGGAGTGTCTACAACTGATTCACCTGCAATTAGCCAAATCATCAAACAAAATGTTTGCATACTCTTGAACGATTCTCAATCTCAAATTATACACACGAAATGCAAGACAATTTTGAGAATATCCAAGAAAAATGGCCTTGTCACACTTAGAGTTAAATTTACCTAAATGATTTCGATCATTCAATATAAAACAAACACACCCAAAAACATGGAAGTAATGAACATTAGGTTTCTTCCCATTCAAAGTCTCATAGGGTGTCATTGTTGTACCAGGTCTTAGAAAAACTCTATTAGAAATGTGACAAACCGTGTTCAAAGCTTCAGCCCAAAATCTTTTCGAAATATTTTTGAAAAACATCATGACACGGGCCATTTTTAGCAAGATCCTATTTTTCTTTTCGGCCACACAATTTTGTTGGAACATTTTAGAGGTCAAAAATTCATGGTGAATTCCCTTTTTCACAAAAAGTAGAAAAGGAAACATTATAAAATTCTTTTTCATGATTAGATCTTATACGAAAAATAGGTGTGCAAAACATATTTTTGATTTTGGAATGTAAGAATTTAAACTTATCAAAAGTTTCAGATTTTTCTTTTAAAAAATAGATCCAAGTAAACCTAGAAAAATCATCCACAATGACATAAGAATACCTCTTACCTTCCAGGCTATCTACCTCAATTGGACCCATTAAGTCCATGTGCAAAAGTTGAAAATAATGTGTTGTCTCAAAGTGTTGCTCTTGGTGTTGGGCAACACTGTGGGTAACACAGGTTTGCTTATATTTAAGGCAATCCCTACACACAAATTTATCTTTAAAAATCATTTTGGGAATTCCTTTAACAGCGTCAAACCTAAAAAGTTTCTCTAAATCTCTGTAATGGAGATGTCCCAATTTTTGATGCCACAAAAGTGTGTCATCAATTTTTGCCGAATGGCAAACCTGTTTGTCTTCAACAAGATAACAATTGTTACTAGACCTAGTTCCTGTCATGAAACAATTGTTAGTACAATCAAAGACTTCACAAGTATTTTTGTTGAATTTTACCTCTAAGTTGTCATCACAAAGTTGGCTAATACTAATTAAATTAGCTACAAGCCCATCTACATGCAAGACATTCTTTAAAGAAGGAAATCCAGAGACATTAAGAGTTCCTTTACCAATTATATTACTCCTACCACCACCGTAAGTTACACTACCACTTTGAATTGGTTCATAATCTTTTAAAAACATTTTTGTTCCCGTCATATGGCGTGAACAACCACTATCAAAATACCATGAACCTTCCACATTTGTTTTCAAGGCAGTATAAATGACATCACTTAGATTAGGCTTATATTTCCCTGACTTCTTACTTGGATTTTTAACCTTCTGACTTTCTCTGTTATCTCGAGTGCTGGGTAATACCTCGGGTAACACAGAGGTACGAGATTGTTTTTTCAAAAGAGTTCGACAACTTTTCTTAACATGTCCAGAGGTGTGACAATATTTGCACACTTTCTTTTTGTCTAAGGTTTCATTAGGAGAAAAACGTTCATTGTTAACTTGTTCTTTAATAAAACACATTTTATCATCCTTATTCGCCAAAGTAGAAGTGATTGCTTTTAAAGACTCTTGGAAACCAATACCTGCCTTAGGAGGTTTACTCACACCAAGGATTTCATCCAACTTGGAAGACCTCGTGTTGAGCTTCTTGAATGTGGCCTCAGCTAAAGTTAGTTTGGCCTTGACTTTGTCCAGCTCCGCATCCTTCTTGGTAAGTTGGACCTCTAGTTTAGTCATGCCCTCTTTCAACTTCTCAACTTCATTGGTCAAGAACACCACCTTTTTGTTCTCCTTCTTCCATTCTACAAGCAATTCCTTATAGAGGTTCTTCAATCCAACAATGAGCTCATCCTTACTAAGCTCATCCTTTTGCTCATCTTCACGTGAGCTTCCTACATCCATGTTAGTTGAAACCATAAAACAAACAACATTAAGAAAACTGAAATTGTTATACCTGCTGGATGATATCTCAGGTGTTATCCCAGCTTGGATAACACTCGAGGTAACATTTTCAGTATCCGAGTCACAAACAGTGACAAGCATAGCCGTTTGGTCTGAATCTTCAGATTGGTTGGTTCCCACTAAGGTACACCCATAATATTTTACCAACCTTTCTTAAGGTATTAGCACAATTGTTGGCATAATATCTCAAACCCAACATGTATGAATGGACTCGAGTTGTTTGAGACCCAACTTGGTTAGATTTAGGGCTGACCTCAAGGAGAATTCTATTGGAAGGACATTAGGAATAGACTTCAATGCCCAAACATCAATTAATTTGATGCACGGACACAAGAGAGTCTTTACATATACATAAAGAATACAAAGTCTCCCTAGAGATGGATTAGCAAGATTCAAAGCCATGACAAAAAGGACCGAACACTTAGTATCGTCAAGTGATAGGCTCTGATACCAAATGAAATTGTCACGGCCTGGATCACAAGTGATATCTAAGGTGATAACAGCACCAATGATAGCACACACACTCCGAAATAAAACAACTTTTAAAAGAATTTTGCAGCGAAATTAAAAGACACAAGAGTTAAATTTCCCAAGTTATATAATCATATAACTTGAGGGTGGCTCAAAAGCTATGACTTTATCTTCACTATATAAATGATTACAAAGCCGAAAGTTTCCTAACTTTATTACAAGTAGAAAACGAATAGATCAAAACACAAACCCTATTCTATCCAAAACACAATCAAGTCCAAAGTACTTGAGAGTGGAAAGACAAAGTATGGGAGAAAGAGCAAATGGAACCAAAGATGTGTTTTGTCTCTTGTGCAAGGAGTGTGAAAGATGTGTGTAAATTGGTATATCTTCAAGTCTCCACTCCTTGCCTATTTATAGTCTTCAAATATCTTGAAGGCTACTCAAAATAACAGCCTTAGGGCTATTTTGGACATTGAGGAGGAAGTGGGGAAGTGGCTGGCTTGTTCCTTACTGTAAGTACCCAAATCCGGATCGTCAAAATCCGTTAGAAGTTAACCGAAATCCGTTAACTGGCTCGCTCCAGGTTAATCGGAACCCGTTAAGTTCCCCGTTTCCAAGCCAACGAGATGTCCCGGGACTGTCCCGAGCATCCCGACGTCCAAGCATACTTAACACACGTCATCGCACGTAAAAGTATGACTTTCCCTGAAAAACGCACTTTCCGGCACTTTTCGAGGGCATTTCGGACATTTTTCGGACTGTTATTTTAAAAACGGACAAAACCGGGACCCGGGAACGAACTCCCACATGGCTGGTGACTCTTGGGACACCTGGCAAGCATGCCACCTCCCTCTAGTCACCTTTCAATCAGAAATCAAGGCCAAAAGACTAAAATACCCCTGGTATACAGTCTCAGTCCGGCCGGACTCCTTTGCAGACTCTCAGAAATTGCCAGCAAGTCCCTCCAATTTCCAAAGTTTCACAAAACCCCCTGGATTTCAAGCTAAGTCCGGCCGGACTCATGCTGAATTTTCACCTATAAATAGAAGGGCTGTCAAAGCCATTTATAACAACAAAAATTACTCCCCAAAATCACCATTGCCATGGCCCAAACCAAATCCTCCCTATCCCGAGCTTCCGTTTTGCCTCGATTTGCGTGAAAACTCCGTGTTTCAACCAAACACGAACCAAAACACCTCGAAACACCGTTCCAAACCACTTTCCGTATCCCATATACACTCCCCGATCCAAAGGAGTCGACCCTAGCCATAGGTATAACTCCCTCTCTCTAATCTCTCGTTCCGCCTCGATTTACACGCCAGTCGCTATAACCGTTTCGGACAAACACCGTTGAAATGTAGATGCCTCCGTCTAACGGGGTCCGATACGTTTTAGCCCCTAGATCCTCTTCTCTTCCCGTAAGAGAAGTAATCTCGGGTTAAAACGGCGTTTCGGCCCCGTTCCATTTAAATTTCTGTCATTTACCATTCCGGATCGATCGATCCGTCGATCGTCATTTACTTTTCTGTCATTTACAATTCCGGACCGTTTGATCCATTGAACTTCATTTACAACTCCGAGCCATTTTGGCTAGTCGATCGTCATTTACAATTCCGAGTCGTTTGGCTCGTCGATCGTCATTTACGATTCCGGATCGTTTGATTCCGTTGATACCGCACTTTAAATACTGTCATTTACAAAGTCCGACCCGTTTGGATCGTGATAGTATTTACTTTTCAAAGTCCGAGTATCAACCCGATTCGTTGATTGCATGTCATTTAATACGCTTTTTCCCGTAAAAATCGTTAACAATGTAATGCCCGGTTCAAAACCGGAGTTCGACCTTCGAACTCTCTTTCAAAATGCGCGAAATGACGTTTGGCATCCAAACGCTCATCTTCAAACTTAAAAGCCAAATTTTGACATTCAAAATCATTTAATATGCTTTTTCCCGTAAAAATCGTTAACAATGACTCACCCGGTTCAAAACCGGAGTTCGACCTTCGAACTCTCTTTCAAAACTCAAAAATCGACGTTTGTCATTCAAACGCTCGTCTTTTCAAACAAAGTCACCTAATCAACGTTTGACATTCAAACCAAGATTAAGCTTGTCATTCAAGCCCCCATTTCAAAAATGCAAACACACACACACACGCACACGTTTTCGAGAAAGGTAGAAAGACTCGTCATACGAGGCGTTTCGGGTGATCTCGTAATACTCTTCCCGAAACGTAACATGACCTCCGAACCTAACAATCTTTGGTACTCAAAATAGCCTTTTACTCATTTTTGCTGCCAATAAAAATGATCCCTCGTTTTCAAAGCCTTTTCCTAAGTTTTTGCTACCAATAAAAACGACACCATTTTCACAAAAGCCGTTTCTCAACGTTTTGGGCTCAAAATACAAAAACCGCGTGGCGACTCCTCTTCCTTCCCGAAAAGCGAGGTCTCAGACACCAACCCTTCGCGAAAGACAACAGAATTTCGCCGCGCGCAAAATCCCAGGTAATTTCAGTTGGCGACTCCGCTGGGGATATGGATACTTTTTTCAAAACTGCCGTTGTTTTCATAAAAGCCTTCCGTGGGTCAAACTTTCGTTTACCCTTCCTCGTTTTCGTGTGCGTGTGTTACTTTTAAACCTCGAACGGTTTTTTCAAAGGCATTACATTGTTGTCTTTTCAAAATCATACCATGTTTGTGCATCCCCATTCATGTTTGATTTTCATTGCTGTCTTTTGAACTGCGCATCAAAATTCTTTAAGACACATTCTGAAAAAATCTCTGTTTTACTCAGAAAAAAGAATTTTAGTGACCGCACACTACTCGCACTTGCTGTCTCGGTACACTGCACTTCACGTGCACTTGCTGCCTCGGTACACTGCACACTACGACCTGTAACCCGGGATGGCCTTATCAGTTGCACCTCGGTTGGTCTGCCAGACACCTTTCGAGGGCACACGGGGTTGTCTCAAACAGCCCATCCTAGCCCATGTAATCCATGCACTCTTTGTGTCACACTTTGTCCAAGACCCCGGTTGGTTTTTGGCTTAGTTCGTGTCATAAAGTCTAAGTGTATGTTTTTACGCCGGGTTCCGCCACGAGTCAAGTTCGAGAGTTTGAGACCGAAGGTCGTTCCTGACCCAAAGTCTTGAGCTTTTCAGCCTTGACTTTGATGTGGAGCTCTGCCGAAAAATATACCCGAAGGTTCAATGTGACACCGTGTCACCAAACCCTCACCGTATGTACCGTGCCAGCCACGACTTAGCCAACGCCAAAAGCTAAGGTCCCTCGCGCAAGCGAGTCAGGAGAGGTCATGCCGAAATTTTGGCACGATCCCCGCCTTAACTTAAGGACGTTGACTTCGACTGTGGCCCGTGCGTCACATACGTTGAAAGTTTGCGTGATCAGCTAGCCTTAAGTTCACTTTTTCTGTTGTCGGTGGAACTCGCTTGCCTTATAGGACATCGCTCGGGATAGTCCATCCCGAGAAAGATGATCTACAAATGGAAACGAGGGGCTTATAAGCGTAGTGACGAGATCCACTGATTAGAGCTCTAGGGTTAGTTGCGAAAAAGAAGACACGCTCTTTTCCAACCGATTAGGACTCTGAGAAAACGCATTTTAAGTAAACTTAATCGGTAACTGCACATTGCACAAGCCCGAAACCTTGAACCAAATACCCCTTTCCAAAGCCTAAACCCTGCCTTTCGTTCCCTGCAGCGAGCAGAAAGTGGTTCAGATTTCCGGGTCAGCGCCTTGCACAATTACGATCCACGGCATCGACAGGTTCTTCGGTTCCCTCGGTTCCCTCGGCCCGGAATTTCCGACATGTCTAGCTCACCGAGAAATCGTGACGGGGACGGACCCCCGCCACCGGTAACGTATATGACTTTGGAAGAAGCCATCCGGGCTTGTGAGGTTCACAAGAGGCGTAGAAGAAGATCGGCAAAATTTCGTGGTACAACTTCTGAATGAGCGAGGTATAGCATCTATCCCCCAGTCAGACGGTACTTTCGTCCTGGTCGAGGATGACGATTCCCCGAAACCAGTTCCCCAAACCTTCAACCAGGTTCCTCCCCCGCAAACTTACGGGATTCCTTCAAACCAAGGAAACAGCCGACCTAGGCTTCACGTTGCCACCTCCCAGGGCAACCCTGTCATATTTGGCCAAGCCAGTGCTACTCCCATTGCTCAATACCACCAGCGCACCGCTGGACCATCTCAGACAGATGCCAATATCCTTCAATACCCTCGTGGGTTCATCCCGTTGCCTATACACGAATGCCAAAACACCGGGGATAAACCCCGATACAATTCAGAAAAGGCTCCCATATATCCACATATATCAAGCCTCCCACCTCCAATCACTGCCGCTCACGTGGTAGCACCCGGCGCCGAGCCTCACAGTCCACCACTGGACCCAACCTTAGCCTGGATGGTCGAACAAATGAAAGACCTGAAAGCCACCATGAGCAGCTCAAAGCAGGAAACGTTCAAAACCACAGACCCGGGAATGGTCACGCCTCTCCCTGCCATGTTCAGAATGCCGGAGATGGACCGATTCGACGGAACCGAATGTCCTCAAACGCATGTCGACACCTACGTTCTCGGCATGAGAGCGAAAGGAGCAACCCTCCAGCAAATGGCCGACCACTTCCAGCATACGATTAAAAGTTCAGCGTTACGATGGTTTCTGAGGGTCAAGCCTGCGGATCGCCACACCTGGGATCAGATCAGTAACATCTTCCTGGAACGGTACAGATCCAATCTAGAGTGGGAAACAAGTCGTGAGGACTTAATCACCACTGAACAGAAAACATATGAAAGTGTCGGAGAATTCTACAAAAGGTGGAGCTGGAAACTCTCCGAAATCATGGAGCCGCTCTCCAAGGATGAACAGATGCGGATCTTCAAGTCCTGCTTAAGACCGTCCATCAGAACTCTCATCAGTCATCATTTCTTCCCAGATCTCCAGGCCATGGTCAATGCCGACTCACAGTTCGAGAAGGATCTCAAGGAGAAGTTGGCTACTGCACAGCCATACAGATACCGATCGGCAGTTGCATTCAATCCCGCACCGGCCCCCGGCAAAGGGAAAGATACGTCTGTCAACTACATCCATCAGGGACAGCAGTCGGGCAACAGAAACCCAGTCCCACAAAGCAACAATTCCACTCAGAAGCAGCCTGCCGTACACTTCGACAAGTTTGACATGCCGCTGAGCAAGATGCTGGAGGGGTTAATCAAGGAAGGTCTCCTTAAACCCGTTGCAAATTACAAACCCAAGAATCCCGTAGTCAATGCTGACAAGAGCAAGTACTGCGCCTTCCATCAGTATCACGGCCATACCACCGACAACTGCGTGGGGTTACGATACGAAATTCAGAACTTGATAGAGGAAGGAAAATTGGAGCGCCCCCGTGGGCCCAATACAGTCGGAAATCCTTTCCCGAACAACAACAGTGTGAATTCCATTGAATGGGTGCCCAAGAAGATTGCCGCAGAGCCAGTTTCTCCGCCTCTTCCAGCCGGGTCCTCATCAAATGTCCACATCAGCTACGATGTTTGTGACTGCTCCGCCTGCCTGGAGTACGAGTCCCAAGACACGGTCCGGAGCAATCCTCCGAGAAAACAGAAGAAGAAGTCCTCTCAACAGAAACTGAGAGAAAGATACGAAGCTGGAGACACCAGTGTGGGTACACTCGGAGAGCCATCCGGGAGGTTCGACTACTACGTACTCTACTCCAGCCAGTCCTCCCTTCCTCCAGGCCATGCAGCTTTAGAGCAGACAGGGGTGGGAAAGCCGAAAAGTCCTGCTGACAACAGAGTTCAGACCTTGGGACACCGGAATACCTCAGATCTTGGTAATCTTACTGCCAGTCAGAAGCCTAACCCCCCGCGGGATCAGCCAAGGTTCAATTTGTCCAGCTTCCGAGCGCGGACCGGCAAAGGAAGATCAAAGTCAGCTTGGCACTCGCACTCGATCAACGTGCTAACCAAGGGCGGCAACCGCCACAAACAGCCTCAACGCAATCCCGAGGCTCCAGCAAAGGCTTTACCTCGCAAGAGGAAGACAGGAAATGGATGGCTTGATGACTCCCCTTCTTCGGATAGAGATCAGATCTACGATTCCCGACTGTATGGCAGTATGATCACGTTCTGTGACGAAGACTTACCGAGAGATGCCTCGGGGCACAACGAAGCTCTGTACATCACTCTTAAACTCAACACCATATCACTCCCCGGAGTATTGGTAGACAACGGGTCAGCCGTTAACGTTCTCCCTCTCAGCATGAGGCAAGCCCTGCGCATCAACGAAAGCCACCTGATTCCGTCAGCTCGGACTATCAAGGCCTACGACAGCACGTCTCGTCCCATCCTGGGGACGGTGACTCTGGAGCTCTGGTTTGAAACCCAGATGGTGCCAGCAAAATTCCACGTGATGGACATTCCATCCGAATTCACAGCTCTGTTGGGACGCCCTTGGCTACATCACATGAAAGCCATAGCCTCCACTCTCCATCAGTGCGTCAAGTTTATTAACCGTCAGGGAGATCTTGAAGTCATTCGAGGGGACAGTTTCCTCATAGGAAACGAAGCTGAGACAGCAGCCAAGCGTGCCCGCAGCCAGGCACCGGGGCTACCTCCTTCAAATCAACCAAGGGACTACCGGGGCAAATCTCATCAGAATCCCTCAGAGTCCGGAGATGCTAACTATGTCAATGTCCTCAAGCAGGCAGACCCTGAAGCAGTCCGATACATCAAGTTCAACTGTCGTTTCCAACATTTGGAGGCAGATTGGAAAGAAACACTGAGCATCGCCATGATGCGGGCACACAAACCCCCTGTCTCCAATCGGAGATTCGTCAGCATTCTTCAAGCCAACTCTCTGGCCCCGCCAGGCGAAGAGATTTTCGTGATAAAGGTCAACAAGCACCGTCATACTCGTCTTGAGTGCATGGACGTTGTATGGGATGTCCTCCACGAGGAACTGCCCGCTGAGCCCCTCTTCTCCAGCGAAGGGCATGATGTTTTCCTAACCGCTCCAGCAACGCACCCGGACGCAATACTGTGAATGTGTGCCCAAATTCTAGTTTTTGTTTTGTTTTAGATTGGATTCACGCGGGTTTGAAAACATCCGATTTAATTTGAAAAACGGAGTTGCCACGCCATTTTGATTTCCTCAAAACTTTGAAAAAAAGGTTTTTAGGGTTCGGAGGTTAAGTTACTCCTTGGGAAGAACGGATCGTCGTTCACCCAAGGTGCCTTGCCTAGCAAGTCTCCCTAGATTCCATTTTTCGTGCTTGCTTGCGTGCTTTCTTGTGTGCATGTGTTGAAAAGAGGGGGGGGGGAAATGTTCCAAGTCGTCTTCCGGGCGTACAAACCATTTAGTTGGTTGTCGCTCGGGATTCCTTGGATTTTTATGTGTTCGGGACTTTGGTCCCGTCCTCATTTTGGACTTGTGATCATCGCTTTTTGACCTTGGGTCTTACGTGATCGAGAGAAGGACTCTCTTTTATAGTCCAAAATGGGGTTCTTTAGGAAAGGAGTGACCTTAGCCCATCAATCCTACGCCTTGAGACGATTGAGCTTATATGGGAGCTATCATGCTCATCTCAAGCGATAATCGGAGATATAGGTTCAAGGTTTATCCCTTTCTAAAGAGATTGTGGCACCTTTAATGGAAGAAACGATGTAAAGATAGGATCTTTACACCGGTCCGTTCCGAAGGTTGCATCAAGTACCAATTGGGGACTAGGGGGATGCATGTGAAAATGAGATTTTTAGTAAAAAGATGACATTTTTGAGTACAAAGGATGCTTTTTGATTGTAAAGGAGGCTTTTTATGCAAAGAAAGGAATTTTAATGCAAAGGATGCATTTTTATGTGGAAAAAAATGTTTTATATGTAAATGATGCATAAAGATGTCATTTGGAAAACAAAGGATGCTACTTTAAAGTAAAGTAATGATTTTTAATGCAAAAGAAGCATTTTTATGCATGAAAATGGGTTTTAGGTGCAAAGGATGCATTTTCAATGTAAAGAAAGCATTTTTAAGTGTAAAGGATACAACTTTTATGTAAAAATGATATTTCGAGTGCAAAAGAACCTGCTTTATGTAGAAAAATATTATTTTAATAGCAAAGGATGCTATTTTAATGCGAAGAAAGCCACTTTCATGTATAAAGATGACATTTTGATGAAAAGATGGCATTTTTATGTACAAAGATGCTATTAAATTGCAGATTGACATCAGATTACAGCATGGTAAAGGTTGAAATCAGATTACAAACTGAAAAGATGAAGGCTCTGCAAACTGGCCAAGTTTGTCGCGTGACATAGGTTGCCTGGCAAGGTATGTCGCGTGACATACTTAGCCATTTGCAGAGACTGTAACAACTGAGATTTTCAGAGGCAATAAGGCATTAATATAGCCAAGTTACTTCACTGATAGGTCTCCGAGAGTAAGTATATCAATAGTGAACACTTCAAGAGGGTGTGGATATGAGGGATCCATACTCATCTCGAGTGTTCATGCCAAGACAATGTCAAGCCGGAGCTTATTACATGAAATGGTATGCAATCAGGTACGGATCTAAGCAATATGAGACTAAAGCATGCAATTTTAATCAAGATACATCATTATCAACACATTTAGTACGTAGATATCATGTATAAGGAAGATAAAGGGAGAGAAAAAGATAGAAAATCGTTACCCTTGAAGATCCCCGACTTCCTATATCAAGTTAGATATAGGAGCCTTCAAACAGCAACTTCCGGGGCTGAGATCAAGCCTTGGCTCCGTGAGAATCGTTGGTTCTTGATGTGTATAGGAAGTGTGTGTGGGATTGGTTGAATAGTGAGTGATTTGAGAGGATTAGTATGTGTTTTTGGGGGTATGTGAGGAGAGAGACTAGGCTACTGGACGTATTTTATCAGAGGGATACTGGGGAGTAAAAAGGGATGCCCAAAATGAGAGGTGCATGCCTCTATTTATAGGCTGCATGGCAGTGGCTTAGTATGTCGCACGACATAACAAGCCATAACCGTTTTCCTTCTAGAAACATGCAAGGTGGCAGTCTTCTAGAAGTCTTCCTGGCAGGGTATGTCGCACGACATAAGAAGCCCTATCCAGTTCCTTCTAGAAACATGCAAGGTGGCAGATTCTAGAAGACCCCTTTCCAGCGAGGTCCTGCATGGAATTTTGATTCCTAACAGGTCCTTCCTTACTTGGAAAGCTTGGGAGAGTTCCCGAATCGCCCCCCAAACTTTATAAAAGTTCGGGAAATTGCCGGGAATTTTAATCGGAAGGCATGAGCCAGATTTGGGTACTTACAGAAGCCCCTCGGCAACGTCACTTGCAGGGTGAGTGGGGTTGTCGATAGAAAAGGATCCAATCTGGCGAATGCCGAGACGGATTGGGTGACCAAAGTGGTCGAGTGGCTGAACCTTTGGAAGGCTACCTACGTATTCCGGAGGAATCAAACCATAATCGTAGTTCGAAATCCACTGGGGAAAGGGGTGTCATATGTGACGAATTGGTTGAACCTAAAGTAGGCTACCTACGTATCCCGGAGGAATCAAGCCAGGTCGTAGTTCGAAACTTTTACTAAGTCGAAATGTTATTCCTTCATCTTGGAATAACGGAGATCGAAAGAGAGCGAAATGTTATTCCTTTATCCTGGAATAACGGAGATCGCGAGAGAGGGAAATGTTATCCCTTCATTCTGGAATAATGGAGATCGCGAGAGAGGTCGAAATGTTATTCCTTCATCCTGGAATAACGGAGATTGAAAGAGAGCGAAATGTTATTCCTTCATCCTGGAATAACGGAGATCGCGAGAGAGCGAAATGTTATTCCTTTATTCTGGAATAACGGAGATCGCGAGAGAGGTCGAAATGTCATTCCTTCATTTGGGAATAACGGAGATCGAAAGAGATAGCGAAATGTTATTCCTTCATTCTGGAATAACGGAGATCGCGAGAGAGCGAAATGTTATTCCTTTATTCTGGAATAACGGAGATCGCGAGAGAGCGAAATGTTATTCCTTTGTTTTGGGAATAACGGAGATCGCGAGAAAGAATGGATTTTGTAAAGAAGTAGGAAGGATTCGATAATTTTTGTAAAGAAAGTGGGACGTACCCGATAATTTTTGTAAAGAAAGTGGGACGTACCCGATAATTTTTGTAAAGAAAGTGGGATGTATCCGATAATTTTTGTAAAGAAAGTGGGACGTACCCGATAATTTTTTGTAAAGAAAGTGGGACGTACCCGATATTTTTTTTGTAAAGAAAGTGGGACGTACCCGATAATTTTTTTGTAAAGAAAGTGGGACGTACCCGATAATTTTTTGTAAAGAAAGTGGGACGTACCCGATAATTTTTTGTAAAGCAACGGGACGTACCTGATGATTTAATTTTTTGAAAGTAGGATTGAAAATGCCAAGGGCAAATAAAATGAGTCACAGGGGTAAACTTGTAAAATAGGTCACGGGGGCACTGGAGGGAAAACTGTATTGGAAATGATTGGAAATGCCAGGGGCACAAAGGGTAAAACAGGCCTATGGGGGACAAAATTGTAAAATTGAGCCTTCAGGGGCAAAATTGTAAAAACTAGCCACAGGGGCTTAGTATGTCGCACGACATAAGAGGCCATGTGGACAGATTCTTTAAAATTTGCACAGTCGTCATTTGAAACTCAATTAAAATTGAAATTGAGAGGGAGACGAAAACGGGAAGAGAGAGAGAGTAGCCATCAGAAGGAAATTGAGAGGAATCGAGAGAAATCAAGCATTTTGAGTCCGATTCAGCCGGGGAAATGCCTCCTAGATTGCGTCCTACCAAGAGAGCTCCACAACACGCTGAGTTAGCTACTCGACGGAAGGGGGTTCAGAGGAATCAAAGGCCATTCATTCCGGAAGCTCAAAGAGGGGATTTCTACCCACAGCTTGATGAACACACCTCGGATGTCGGGAAGAAAGATGTGGTACGTAACCCTTGCTAGGTTTTAAAAAATTTTTGATTTGGGTGAAATCGATTTGAACTGAATTTTCCAGACTGCAATGAATTTTATATGTGAACATGGATTGAACTAGGAAATGTGATGCTAAATGCATGTTCTACATTGATAGATTTTGACCTATTTTCACTTGAGATGATTTCAAGAAACAATACGAGATATTTATACCTGTGCCATGTTTACCTGCAGGGATTGCGCACCCGTGGTTCTCCGGAGGTGATTGGTAGGCTATGGCAGAGCTTGCCGGGCAGCCAGGAGCAGATACATTCGCCTAAGGGCATGGTTTATACCGTTGGGCTGGGGCGATTTTTTGAGATGGCGAAGGCCATTGGAGACACCCAGAGGAGTGTGGATTTGGTGAGGGCATTTAGAGAGTTTTGGTGGGAGACCACTCATTCATTCCATTTCTCCTGGGGTGAGACGACAGTCACACTGTTGGATTTTGCGGTCATCACAGGATTGCCCTTTGCGGATGAGCCACTCTATATGGATGAGCTGCGCACAGTAGGCTGAGCCCCAGCCTATTGCTGATGCCGACCTTATGAGCTTACTTGGTTTCGTTCCCCAGATCAAGAAGGGGAATGGATATGAGCTGGGTGAGCTACATGGCTTGATTGGGGAGCAGAGTAGGGACTACCTTTTTGTTGATGATCCTGTTGAGAGCCGGCTAAGAGCCGAGAGATTGGCGAGAGCCTTTGTATGGGTGGGTTTTTCTGACATGCTGTTCATCAACAGCGCATCTACTGCCCTGATTTCACTGCTGGAGCTTCTGAGAGCTTGGGATGCCGTGGGGAATCTGTCCTGGGGTGAGGCAGGTTTAGCCGAGATGTACTTGGCTCTAGATGACGTTAGCAGAGGGAAGGCGAAGTATTTCACCTGCTGTCACCTGGCCTTCGAGGTATTCTCTCATCTGGACTTCTTTTCTTTTGCACATTTCACTCTATCATTATTTTCCCTGTTTTGACTTTTCCTTCTCCTTTTCAGGCTTGGGCCTACGAGGTTTTCGGCTATTATGCATGGCAGATCCGGGATGAGTTCCCTGCCACCACTTTTCTTGCTCTCAGACGGTGGACGAAGAATGCCAGGAGACAGACCAAGACACCGGAGGGTATGAGGTGCAGGATTACGGCCTCGTATCATGATACGCTGATATGCTTGAGAGGGACTCCCCAGAGGTTGAGTTTATTCCCTTGGACTGGCCGTTATGGTGATTTGGATTTGGATCATGCTGCGCACTTGACAGAATGTCGCAAGCTGCTGGTGGGTTTATCTGGAGATGCCCTATACTTAGCAGAGAGGGTGTACAGACAGCATGGGCCCAATATGCCTGCTCGGATCCCTGATGATCCTCCAGCTAGGATGTGGCTGCCTCGCCAGCTGGCGAATGTAGATGCTTTGATTGTAGGCGTAGCGGCACATCTCTTTACACGGGATGGGGATTACACCTTATATGTGGCTAGGCATCTTCAGTCCCCACAGGCCAGAGTTGGCTATGGTGCTCAGGGTGCGGGACCCTCGACTGGTCACGTGGCTAGACCTCCTTTGCCTCCGACTTTCATTGATTATCAGGGTGGTGGCCGTATGCGGCGAGCTCATATTGACATGTCACAGACTCATCCTCGTCTGGTGCTCCAGTAAGGTTTTAGATCCGTAAGTACTTCCCTTTGCGTATTTTGGATTGCTTGCATCCCTTTCTGTTATCAATAACTGCATTTTGACATTTATTATGTCTGTTTGTAACAGGTGTCGGCCCAGGCTTACATGCATTTGACCAGGGCTTATACTGGCGCTGTGAGCATGATTGGCAAGCTCCAGAAAGGCGTGAGTTTTTGGAAGAAACAGTGCCGGTCACAGGGTTCGATCGATATCTCTCCACCTGGCCAACCAAGAAAGAAGAAGAGCCGCTTCGATGACGCAGGTACCAGCGGGGGCACTAGCGGACCGAAGCCTCGGACAAAGAATCCAAATGTGCCTCTTCACGGACCCGTTGAGATTGACGATGATGATGATGAGGATGGTGAGGCTGAGACAGCCACAGACTACGAGCTTGATTCTGATGTTATCACTGAGCTTGATGACTATTATCGCATAGAGACCATAGCCTACGAGGAACCTTCTGATGATCCTGACGACGAGCCTGAGGGGGCTGAGGATGATGACGAGGATGAAGATGATGGTTTAGGAGATGATGAAGATGGTTTGGAGGATGACGGAGATGATTCAGAGTAGCCCCTTCCCCCTTAGATTATTATGATATTTTTTTTTTGGTTTTTGTACCCTTTTGGGGAAAACACATCTTTTAGAATTGGTCTCCTTTATTTTGTATGTATATTGTTAGCTCCTTCTGTTGCATGAATTTATGAAAGGATGATGGTATGGTAGATGGCTTGAATGGATGGCTTAAATGGATTTCTGGCTTGTATATGTACCAGGTGGATGAATGCATGAGTGTACATGGGGTAAATGAACCTTCCCCCATGCATTTGAGAAGTGGATGACTGATGTTTGCAGCTAATGACAAGTCGGGGAATGCCCTGGGGAATGCAGTACACTGCAGATTGCTGATGTCTGATATTGGCTTATTATGTCGCGCGACTTAGTAAGCCATATGGCCAGGTTTGTCGCGTGACATACATAGCCTGCACTGTGCTTTTCATAACCTTTGGAATTGGACTAGAATTGCCGACACGGGTTGGAATTGGGTGACCAAGGAGGTCACATGCTTGATCCTACCAGGGCAATGGCAAAGATATATCGGTCCCTTATTATAAGGGTATAAACGGGGTGACCTAGGAGGTCAAACGGCCAATCCTACTAGGAATGTGCCAAATAAATGGGGGGGGGGGGTGACCAATGTGGTCATATAGTTGGACTTTTATGAAAAGCTTACGCACCATTGAGGAATGGGGAAAGAAAAAGGTGACCAATATGGTCGGATGGCTGGACCTTTTATGAAAGGCTACCTACGTATCCCGGAGGAATCAAGCCTTGGTCGTAGTTCAAGCATCACTAGATAGTTAAGAACGATGTCTAGGATCCTTGAGATTTTGACAATTAATGGAGGTCGTCATCCTGAGGAAGCTAAAGCTTACGCCACTATCGAGTAGATAGAGGCAGCTATAGCTGGAAAACTTGAGCATACTTCTCAATCTGTGATAGAGGTAGCTTAAAGTGTGATTTTTGACAATTAGGAAACTGTCGCCTGGCGTTATCTCGTTATAACGGAAGTAACGTAGGCGCTTTTGGGAGAAAATGTTATCATTAGCAATGGGCACGTTACTTGAGCCTAGGGGTGATTTTTTTTTTTTTCGTGGAAACATGGTAGGGACTGGGTCGGGATGTACATATGAAATGTGTTTGGAAATTGTTTGAGACGGGTTTCAAGCAGGTGGGGTCATATCCCTTGGGTGCGGAATGAGCTGCTGCTGTTGCTGAGATGTTGTCAACGTGGACTAGAATTCCCTCTTGGCCGAGGCCCGGGTTTAAACCTCGGGTCTCGATGAATGTTCCTTTCTCACACTCTGGCATTTGAAGCTGATGCTGACAGGATTTTACAACCAAAGACTAAAGCAGATGTCGAAGTGACCAAACCTCTCTTCGAGGGGTGGATGCGACTTATCGAAACCTCGGTCTGAGGAACAATTTCTGCAAAGCCCCATGTCTTACTGAAGCAAGGAAAGATCCTTTCATTGACAAAGCCCCGGTTGCAAAGCCCCGGTTGGACGAACTGAATAGGCGAAGTCTTAGGTTTCGAAGAAGTGACTTAGTGAAGCCCCAGTCTGGTGACCTAGCAAAAATCCCAATCTGATTGGTATTGCGAAAGTGATCCTGAGGTTAATCTAACCAAGACTGAATCCATCTTGTGACATAGTGAGGAACCCAATGCGGACCTCAAAAATGACTAAAGAAGCCCCAGTCTAAAAAAACGGCTTGGCAAAGCCCCAACTTTGAAGAGTTTCAAGGCAGCCCTAATGCGAATTGTAGCAGGAGAGGGAAAAACCTATCCTTTCATACTTGCTCCCTTATTTTCTTTAGTCAATCAGTCAACCTTAAGAAGATGTGGAAGAAGAGGACTTTAGGAATTTATACATGCAGGGGCATATTTTTCGAAAGGTGGGAATAGATCCCGATCTTGTGTTATTTTGAGGCCTTATTCGATGTAGGCACAAAAACTCGCTTTGGGTATAAGCGTAGAAAGGTTGGTAAAAGTGTATGGAAGCCCCTGCTGACAGAAAATCAGTGTTTAACACTATTTTTCCTAAGATGTAGAAAACGAAGACTTGTCAAGACATCTGAAAACTTGTTTTATTTACAATGATCACAAGATTCCTTAAAACCCTTTATTAATGTTCGGGTTATTCAACCACTAATCTCGATATGAACAAATATTTTTGATTAATCATGAGGAGAAAGTCAACCGATATTGCGGATCAAGGTTGGCTGGGTGTGAAAGAAAGGTTTGTGTATAGGGAGGTCATTGATTGATGAGACCGGGTTTTCTGGGATTTGACTGTGTCTATGGGAGAGGTCATTTGATGAGACCGAGTTTTCTGGGATTTGAATATGCTTATGACCGGACCATTTCTGGTTGCCTACGTTCCCCTCATTGTGAGGAGCTCAGGTCGCCGTAGTTCGGCCTTGGCCGGACTGTGTTTGGTTTTGGGAAATGGGATTTGTGGTTCCTTTAGTGAAAAGGCTCGGATGAGAAGATTGGATGATGAGGCGTGGGCCTTGGGATGATTCCTTGACCAAGTCATTTTGGACGGTTGCTTCTGATTTTCATCTTTCATTGGGGGAGAAAGGATTTCCACGTGCCTAAAGGCTTATGAAATGCTTCTGGCTTTGCTTCGACCGCCCCATTGTTATCGACAACTTTCATTCTCTAAGCTTTTGATGGGCGGTGTTGGGTCCTTGGCCTCATTTTTTTTTCTTTTATTTTTATGTGCAACCCTGTTTTTTTTTGCCTAGACCGCCCTTTTTTGGGATTTTCAGCCTAGCTGGACATTACTCTTTTTGCACTAAGATTTTTTTTATTTTTTTTTCTGTGCAACCCTGTTTTTTGCCTAGACTGCCCTTTTTTTGGGATTTTCAGCCTAGCTGGGTATTACTCTTTTTGCATTCCTTTATTTTTTTCTTTTTTTTTTTATTTTCTGAAGCACCTGAGGGCCAAGGCGAGCCCCTGCTTGAATTTTCTTGACATCCTTGAGGTCGAAGGCAGGCTCCTAGGTTGTTGTCGACACGGGGTCAATCTTTCGAAGCTGAGTGGCCTTTTGTTGTCCCTTGACAATGCCGCCATCGTTGACTTGGTCAAGATGAAGGCGGGGGCATGATTGGGAAAGTGTATGGCTTGATGAAGGCATTTTGTGAGGTAAGGAGAGTGTATGAGGAAGGCATTAGTTGACTTTCTCACACTGATTAATCAAAACGTTAAATTATTTCGAGAGATTATTTGTTGAGCAATGCAAATGATCATATAAAATAAAACCATTTCATTAAATGTAATGTAGGTGTGCAAATAATGTCTTAAGTCTAGCAAGAAAAGAAGAAGACTCTTTTATTAAAGATTAATTACAATGTCCGTGGAGAACTTGATTGAAAGAGAAAAGTACTAGAACCTACGAAGGTTGACTGAGAGACTATATTTTTTCTTAGTCTTACTTAAGGATAAGTAGACCCTAGTCTAGCTACTCTTCTCCGGTTGGACTGCCAGGGAGCTTGAGCTTTCCTTCATAGATCAACCATTGAATTTCTTTCTTCAGATCCAAACACTTGTCTGTCACATGACCATAATGATTGTGGTATTCACAGAACTTGGTCCTGTCAACTTTACGTGGGTTTCTCGGCTTATAATTCTCGAGAGGCGTGAGAAGGCCTCGTTTCACCAAATCGCCAAAAATTTTGCTCATGGGCATCCCAAAATCATCAGGCTGACGTTTCTGACCTTGAACCTCCTGAATCGACCTCTTACCATAACTTTCAGTTTTTTGCCCATAGAGGTTTTTGAGCTTCTCATCTTCTATCAATTTCTGGATCCGATACCTCAAATAGCTGCAATCATCAGTGTCATGTCCAGGGTATTGATGGAAAAGACAATGCTTAGACTCATCTAACCGAACGTTGGGGTTCTTGGGCTTCCAATTCTCCAGTGGCTTTATCAGCTTTTCTTTCATTAGCTCATCCAGAATCTTGCTTAAAGGCATCTCCGCATTGTCAAAATGAAGGGAGCGGAGTTTTTGGGAGACATTGTTGTTCTCAAGACTTGGATTTCCATTGTCCAATTGGTTCCATTGTTGGATTTGGCTGAAGGAGGCTACGACACTCTTTCCTTTGTGAGGAACTGGTGCTGAGCTGGGTACGGTTGCTGCTTGATGCTGGTGGCATTGGGTTATGCTTGGTGGAGTCATTTCCTTGACTGGTTCGACATCTTGGGTCAAGGAAGTACTGATACTCATCATGAGGTCAAGCTTCTCCTGCATTTGTTTCACTTGCTCCATCAATATTGCTACATGGGGGTCAACGGGGACTCTTGAGTTACTGGAACTCGCAACAGGACTTTTATCAGCAGAGGGAACCATAGTAGCAGACTGGTGAAACTGACGAATTCATTAAGTCCCGGTAGGTGACAGTGAAAACTTGAATCATCCTTTGGCAACTCATGATTGTATTCAGGTGGGTATAGGGGCTTCAGAACATAGCCACATAACTCAAACTGATTATGTGAAATTGGAGCATAAACTGGCAAGTATTGCGGCGAGAGGCAGTGGGGTGAAGCCCAATCCGTTACGGGGGCGAGGGCGATGGAGCCCCGATGGCACAGGATGTTGGAAAGAATTGAGGAGGAGTGGTCCTTGGCAAGGGATTGCATGTGGATGGGGGAAGGTATTGGTTGTAGGATGGAAGGTCTTGGTTATAGGATGAAGGGACTGAAATCACTGTTTCTGAAGTCTCATCTTCGACCACTACCAGAGAACCGTTTGATTCAACTGTTATCTGAACTCCATGACGACGGAGTGCATCGATAAGCATGGCTTGCTATTCCTCATGAACCTTATGGGAATTTTCCAAGGCCAGGACTTACTCTTCCTTCCTAACCATCTGATTTCCTGCACCCTCACTGTTTTCTGTCAAATCTGCCATTCTGACTCTCTGAGCTGACAAAACCGACGATTCTGCCGAACTGTCTGAACCTAAGGTTTTCTGCACTGAAAAGCCGCTGACCCAGTATTCTTTCCCACTTCTTTCTCGCTGCGGGAAAGGGACAGGCAAGGTTTAGACTCGGGGATAGGTAAGGTTTAGATTCGAAGGTAGGTAAGATTTAGACTCGGAGGTAAGTGTTTAGGCAAAAGGCTCAAGTAACATGCACTTATCTGCTTAAGTTTTGCTTAAAACACATTTTCTCCTAATCCTAATTGATCGGGAAAGATGAGACCTTGAAAGGCCGAGATCAAAAATCGAAGATCGGACTGAGGAGGTCGCGATTGGGAATTTGACCGCGAAAGAGGGAGAGGTGGAAAATCGGAGATCGGACCGAGGAGGTCACGATTAGGGATTTGACCGCGAAAGGTCGAGATAGGAAATCAGAGATTGGGCCGAGGAGGTCAAGATGAGGGATTTGACCCTGAAAGGTCGAGATGGGAAAATCAGAGATCGGACCGAGGAGGTCACGATGAGGGATTTGACCATGAAAGGTCGAGATGGGAAAATCGAAGACCGGACCGAGGAGGTCACGATGAGGGATTTGACCATGAAAGGCCGAGATAGAAAATCAGAGATCGGACCGAGGAGGTCACGATTAGGGATTTCAGAGATAGGACCATGCAATTATGATAATTGTTCAAGTTTGCTTAAAACAGTGTCTTTTATTAATTTCTATTTGGTTGGAAAAGGGGGTTCTGCCCTTCTTTTTCGCAACTACTCTAGATCCTGGTTCAGTGGGTCCCGTCACTACGTCTATAAGCCCCTCGTATTCCACCTGTATTTCGACCTCCCAGGGTGGACAGCCCCGGGCGAGGGTCCTATAGGGCACGCGGATCCCACTGACCGAGAGAGAAGAACGCTCCTAACGGGTCTAGCGGGTTATAGGAACTTTTAATGCACGAGCGATGCGAATTATAGTCAAGGCAATACCGGGAAAGTCTCGTCTTTCAGCCTTAACGGAATTTTGGCAGAATTTCGCTTGCGCGAATGACGTTTTGACTTTTCGGTAATGTCCGAGAAGATAATAGGCATGGGTTGGGCGGTAAAAGCCGTATGACACAGTGTCACATTGAACTTCGTTGCATACGCCGTGCGTGAGTCAAGATCGAAGTCAATGCCGGGTCAAGATCTTGCCAATTTTTCCTTGTCGGAATTTTGGCAGAGCTTCGCTTGAGCGAAAGATCTTTTGGATTTTTGGCATGGACTTGGTCTCGACTCTTACGCATTCCGTGCGGGTCAAGGTCAAAGTCAATGTCGGAGTCAAGATTCTACCGATTTTTCCTTGTCGGAATTTCGGCAGAGTTTTGCTTGGGCAAAAGATCTTGACTTCCGTTATGGACTAAGGCTTGACCTTTACGGGGATATGCAACTGGGCTATATGACACGGACTAGACCAAAAACCAACCAAAAGTCATGGTTTTTTGAAACGTGTGACACGGACTGTGCATTGGTCGACACTGGCTGCCATGGGGAGTTTGGGGTGATTCCGTGCGCGCCCGGGAGCATCGTAAGGCTGTCCGTGATCGCAAAAACCACCCCGGGTTTAAAGGGACGTGCGTGCAAAGTGTACAGGATATATAAGGTGCGCGTAGTGTGCGGCCTCCTAAAAATATTCCTTTTTGAGTTAAAACAGAGATTTTCATAAATGTGTTTTAAAGGAATGATTTTTCGGGACGGGAAAAAATGCAACAGTTTAAGGCACGTAAATTTTCTGGGAGCCCCAGTCAGACTTGGAACTGAATAGCCCCAAGCTGCCAAGGCTGCCAGATTAACTTCAATTTTTCCTGGTGGAATTGCCACTGAGGCCGCCCGGTCAGAATCCAAGGAGGATTGAGCCGTACGACTGCATGGATCAATTTTCCAGGTTCCACTCCTTTGCAATTTCAGGTTGCTTCCCGAACATTTTAGGCACCTTTTAGCCTTGAGAAGGCTTCCTGTTCAAAGTATGCACAATTTCCAAGATGCAAATGATGCAATGCAAGGCAAAAAAAGCAAGCTCGATAATTGGAATCCGTGACGGGAGTCTAACCCGCTCAAAGAAAAAAAAAGCTTTCTTTCTTTTTTTTATTTTCGAAAAGAGATACCGGTACGTGGGATTGTTAAACCACCGTTTATCCCAAGCCCCGGGTTAGGGAGCGATACAGGAAGGTTAAATGGTTTCCACCTATATACCGGGTATCGTTTATTTTGAAAATGAAAGCTTTTCTCCTTTGGGACAGTTCCCCAGCGGAGTTGCCAAACTGTGAATGTGTGCCCAAATTCTAATTTTTGTTTTGTTTAGATTGGATTCACGCGGGTTTGAAAACATCCGGTTTAATTTGAAAAACGGAGTCGCCACGCCATTTTGATTTCCTCAAAACTTTAAAAAAAAGGTTTTTAGGGTTCGGAGGTTAAGTTACCCCTTGGGAAGAACGGATCGTCGTTCACCCAAGGTGCCTTGCCGTAGCAAGTCTCCCTAGATTCCATTTTTCGTGCTTGCTTGCGTGCTTTCTTGTGTGCATGTGTTGAAAAGAGGGGGGGGGGAATGTTCCAAGTCGTCTTCCGGGCGTACAAACCATTTAGTTGGTTGTCGCTCGGGATTCCTTGGATTTTTTATGTGTTAGGGACTTTGATCCCGTCCTCATTTTGGACTTGTGATCATCGCTTTTTGACCTTGGGTCTTGCGTGATCGAGAGAAGGTCTCTCTTTAATAGTCCAAAATGGGGTTCTTTAGGAAATGAGTGACCTTAGCCCATCAATCCTATGCCTTGAGACGATTGAGCTTATATGGGAGCTATCATGCTCGTCTCAAGCGATAATCGGAGATATAGGTTCAAGGTTTATCCCTTTCTAAAGAGATTGTGGCACCTTTAATGAAAGAAACGATGTAAAGATAGGATCTTTACACCGGTCCGTTCCGAAGGTTGCATCAAGTACCAATTGGGGACTAGGGGGATGCATGTGAAAATGACATTTTTAGTAAAAAGATGACATTTTTGAGTGCAAATGATGCTTTTTGATTGTAAAGGAGGCTTTTTATGCAAAGAAAGGAATTTTAATGCAAAGGATGCATTTTTATGTGGAAAAAAAATGTTTTATATGTAAATGATGCATAAAGATGTCATTTGGAAAACAAAGGATGCTACTTTAAAGTAAAGTAATGATTTTTAATGTAAAAGATGCATTTTTATGCATGAAAATGGGTTTTAGGTGCAAAGGATGCATTTTCAATGTAAAGAAAGCATTTTTAAGTGTAAAGGATACAACTTTTATGTAAAAATGGTATTTCGAGTGCAAAAGAACCTGCTTTATGTAGAAAAATATTATTTTAATAGCAAAGGATGCTATTTTAATGCGAAGAAAGCCACTTTCATGTATAAAGATGACATTTTGATGAAAAGATGGCATTTTTATGTACAAAGATGCTATTAAATTGCAGATTGACATCAGATTACAGCATGGTAAAGGTTGAAATCAGATTACAAACTGAAAAGATGAAGGCTCTGCAAACTGGCCAAGTTTGTCGCGTGACATAGGTTGCCTGGCAAGGTATGTCGCGTGACATACTTAGCCATTTGCAGAGACTGTAACATTTGAGATTTTCAGAGGCAACAAGGCATTAATATAGCCAAGTTACTTCACTGATAGGTCTCAGAGAGTAAGTATATCAATAGTGAACACTTCAAGAGGGTGTGGATATGAGGGATCCACACTCATCTCGAGTGTTCATGCCAAGACAATGTCAAGCCGGAGCTTATTACATGAAATGGTATGCAATCAGATACGGATCTAAGCAATATGAGACTAAAGCATGCAATTTTAATCAAGATACATCATTATCAACACATTTAGTACGCAGATCTCATGTATAAGGAAGATAAAGGGAGAGAAAAGTATAGAAAATCGTTACCCTTGAAGATCCCTGACTTCCTATATCAAGTTATATATAGGAGCCTTCAAACAGCAACCTCCGGGGATTGAGATCAAGCCTTGGCACCGTGAGAATCGTTGGTTCTTGATGTGTATAGGAAGTGTGTGTGGGATTGGTTGAATAGTGAGTGATTTGAGAGGATTAATATGTGTTTTGGGGGGGTTTGTGAGGAGAGAGACTAGGCTACTGGACGTATTTTATCAGAGGGATACTGGGGAGTAAAAAGGATGCCCAAAATGAGAGGTGCAAACCTCTATTTATAGGCTGCATGGCAGTGGCTTAGTATGTCGCACGACATAACAAGCCATAACCGTTTTCCTTCTAGAAACATGCAAGGTGGCGCTTTCTAGAAGTCTTCTGGCAGGGTATGTCGCACGACATAAGAAGCCCTATCCAGTTCCTTCTAGAAACATGCAAGGTGGCAGATTCTAGAAGACCCCTTTCCAGCGAGGTCCTGCATGGAATTTTGATTCCTAACAGATCCTTCCTTACTTGGAAAGCTTGGGAGAGTTCCCGAATCGCCCCCCGAACTTTATAAAAGTTCGGGAAATTGCCGGGAATTTTAATCGGAAGGCATGAGCCAGATTTGGGTACTTACAAATACGTCCCTACGTTTGGGTTGAGCCGTCAGACGGCGACGAATCAGTACTCTCCGGAGTCGAGGACGCGGCAGACCCGCAAGAAGATCCCTACATTCACATGCTCAGTTTCGAGGACGGCACCCGTTCCGATCAGGTCACCTACGACCAGGGCTCCAACACCATGGAGATTGTCAAGCTCAACGTCCAGTACAGGCAGCTATCCGACAATTGGAAGCAACTGGTTGACACGACGAAGAACCCCTCTGATCAAGTGACTGACGATGACTTCGTCAACATCATCTATTCCAGGTATCCCGATGACACCAAGGATCCGGTCCTTATCATCAGATTCTGCAATGCCAAAGTTACCCTCGACGACTGCCTGCTCATGGTAAACGAGGCCCTGGCCAATCAAGCAGATATGGGCTAACTCTTGGTAGTCGAGATCAAGGAAGGCCGCATGGAATGTCCCAGCCCGACTTCCTTCATCAACATAATCCAAGTATTTCCGCCATTTGGAGATTTGGATGTAATCACAGTTCTAGACACTAGCCAGACGGCGCGCACCTACGGAGACTGTTTAGCTCTCGCAAGGAAGGCCCTCATGGAACTAGCCGCTCAAGAGAACCGTCTCTGGGACGAAAACCAAGCTCAAAAGACCCACAGGGACCAAGCCCTTAAAGTGTCACAAGCAGCTTCAGACAGAAAGCTAGAGGCCACTCTAGACCAATTCGACCTCAAGGGTTTTGCTCACGGCAACTTCCTGGACTACCGTCTGTTCTCATCCAACCCCCTCTGCCAAACGAGGGTGGTCAACGGTCTCGACGACCTAGGAGATGGAACGGCACAACAGAACGAATACCGACGCTTATCTCCCCGAGGAAAGCAAGTTCTCTGTGAAAGCGACAACGAAGACGATGAAACCATTCTCTTCCAAGCCGTGCATGAAGTCAACAAAACCGGAATCCCAAGGGTCCTGGGAGGATGGAAACGGATCATTTTTGCACTCAAATTGAAAGGCCAACTGATGGAGGAAGGTCTATTCAAAAGGAATAGAAAGATAGAATTCATCTCGAGCGACTACTCAGGGAGATTCCACAGTCCGCGACATTCGTTTACAGAAACGATCAACTGGGTCAGCAACCAGTTACATGGGCAGATGTTCGGGAAGCCATGTACTCACCTTCCGACATACCCGCCACTCAGATAAGGCAGAAAGGAAAGCTCTCCCCGATGGAGGTTTATCTAGACTGCCGCACGCAGTTCAAAGAAGCACTGGCTATTCTCACATGGGAAGAAACGCAGGCACTAACTCTCGACGCAGGCTCTGCTGCAAGAAAGTTGATCTGGGCCAAGAGCGGAGGAAAACTAGCAAACCACAAGTATCGCCAGACCCAACTCCAGAATGCCCTGAGTATGCTCAGCAAGAAGGAAAGGAGCGCGGTATACCGTGAAGAGATCAAGGAGACTGTTCGCCTGAACCAAGAACTCTCCGACCTCCCCCGGAGGGTCAGCAAAGCACAGTCCAGTTCTGGCAACCATTGTTGCGCATTGACGTTCGAACAGCTTCGTCAAACCATAGGCTACCTCCCCACGGAGGCACCCAAGCCGATATCCTGGGACAGAATCCGTAAAGCTGCCGAAGCTCCCGGGAACACATCTACAGTCAATGAATTGAGGGAAGACATATGGCCCTATGCTACGAGGAATCCTCCTCTGACTATGGCTCAACTCAGAGCGGCCTGTTTAGAAGGGACCAAGCCTGATGTCAGTGTCCTGACCCGATCGGGTCAAATCCATGCATTACCACCTAAGGCCACCAAAAATCCGACGGAGCCAGAACTGCAACCCGGCCAGCCCGAAGACGCAAGTTCCCTGAAAGAGGACCCGATCCTCACTCAGCTCAAGCAGACCCAGGCGAACATTTCCCTTTGGTCCCTGCTCACATCCTCATATCCTCACAAGCTCAAGCTAGAGGAATGTCAGGCCCGTACCATGGTCCCCGTGGACGTAACCCCAGACGAAGTCATTCAGATGATCGGAAACATCCACTACGGCAACATTATCACCTTCACAGATTTGGACCTTCCAAAATTTGGGGCTGATCATAATGAGCCACTCTACATCACAGTCCAGCTGGACGAGCGTCGCCTTCCCCGTGTGTTGGTAGACGGAGGTTCCGGAATGAATGTCTTGCCCGCCAAGATGATGGACCTGCTTGATATCAAGCCTACAGATCTGAAGCCTTCAGCCCACACTGTCAAGGCTTATGACTCTACCTCCCGTACAGTTCTCGGGGTTGCTACTCTTAATATCTGGTTCGGCAAGCGGGTGATCCCCATCGAATTCCAAGTGTTGGACATTCCAATCACTTTCACAGCCATCCTGGGGTGACCATGGCTGCATCAGATCAGTGGCGTGACATCCACCCTTCACCAATGCCTCAAGTTCATGCAAGGCAACGAGCTAACCACAGTCTACGGCGACAGCGTCACCACCGAGGGGACCAGCACCAACGACATTCCAGTGTTAGAAATCAAGCATACTGACGACATGGCATTAACTGGATTCACTCTGGAGACTTCCAAGATCCAAATATGCAACCTGGACCTTACACTATCTCACGACAAGATTCCTCCCGCCATAAAGATGATGAAACTAATGAACTTCATCCCAGGACTGGGGCTTGGCAAAAGGTTACAGGGCCAACACCAAGTCATCGAAGTCAAGGACCACACCACGGTCTAGGGGCTTAGTTACGTGCCAACACCGGCTGACATCAGGGAAGACAAAAGGCTTGCCCGCACCAAGGCAGCAGCCTGCAAAAGGGGAACCTCCGACGGCACACCTAACCTCCGACCTTACAGTTTCGACCTCGCTCATTACTTCACCAAGGGAACCGATAGCGAACCGGGGGACCGGCAGAGGCAAGCGGCCAGAAGCTGGGGGGACCGACAAGGGAACCGACAGCAGAACTGAGGGGACCGACAGTGGAACTGATGAAGATGAGAAAGAAGCAGGGATACTTAGCACTGAGACTACAGAAAAGATGGAAAAGCTAGCACGGGACCTCAAGCATTTCAGAGGACTCAAGGCTAATCCGATTAGGGGAGCGTTCCTCGACATCACAGCTCTACCTGGACCAACTGCCACCACAGTCCAGCATGAGTACACATTCAAGGGTATCCCAGATGCGGAAGAGCAACTCATTGTACTCTTTGCGGGAAACAGATTGTTCGGATCAGCCTCCGAGGTCACATTCGAGACAGCAACTCCAAAGCAGAAGGAACCAGAATTCATAGAAGACGCTCTCAGTGGACCAGCTCTACAGAGTCTTTTTGAAGAAGTCATGGAGGTGCCAAACCTGATTGACCTGGGCTCCGAAAACAGCATGATCGCCATGATTGGGACAGCAGAAGCCAAGCCTCTCGATCCCCGAACCCTCATCAAGCATCCAGCAATGCCACTGAAGAACTGGGTTACTTTCACCGGACCAAGGGCAAGCCAGACAGAAATGGAAGACAAGCTGGGCCTGCACCCACATCTCCCTAAACCCGGTCTCATACCCTCTGAGTCAGTCCTTGTAAAAATCGGTCCTATGAGTCGTCCAACGGCCTTACGCCGGAAGACTATGATAATGTAGCCAACCATGTATTTCCGTTCTCGTTTAATGAAAAGTCTGACCTTTCGGAGTATCCTCTCATTGCCACTTTAACAACTGATAAGTTAACAAACAACTTAAAAGACGTTAATAACTCAATTGATAAAGAAGCAGACACATTAAATGAACAATACATTAAAGAAGTTCTCGAGCGTGTAGTTGACCAAGAGGACAACCGGGCCCAAGCCGCCAAGAGGTTATGACCAAAGTGAACTGGGGTCGGTCAAGAGCCTAAAGAGACACAAGTGGGCGGAGTTTCTTCACCGTGCGTAAAAGAAGCCCTGATAAGCCTCCTCCAGGAGTATGTTGACGTGTTCGCCCGGTCATACTAGGACATTGCCAGACTCGATCCCTCGATCGTAGAGCACGTAATTCCCTGGATCCCGAATCCAAGCCTGTCAAACAGAAGGCTGCGCAAGATCAAGCCAGAAGTGGTCCTTGCAAGTGAAAGAAGAGATTGAGAAAATGCTCCGAGTTGGTTTAATCGAGTGATTGAGTACCCAGACTTGGCTCTCCAACATCGTGACGGTCACCAAGGCCAATGGAAAGGTCGGATCTTTGTGTGGATTTCCGGGATCTCAACAAGGCCATCCCTAAAGATGATTTCCCACCGCCTAACATCGACATGCTAGTCGACACCACGGCAAATTTCGAAGTAAAGTCCTTCGTGGATGGGTTTCTGGGTACAACTGACCCAGATCAAAATGTCCGAGGAGGATCAAGCCAAGGCTATTTCACCACTCCGTGGGGACATGCGTTACACGGTCATGCCATTCGGTCGAAGAACGCAGGGGGCTACTTACCGGCGGCCGCAACAGCCTCTTCCATGATATGATTCACAAAGAAATCAAAGTATATGTCGACGACATGATCATCCGCTCCAGAGGATCGGACATACGGCACATGACAGATCTGAGAAAGTTCTTTAATAGACTCGAAGCACTCCATGAGATTGAACCTCGAAGTGAACCTTCGGCGTCAAGCGTGGCAAGGTACTTGGGGTACATGGTTACAGTAAAGAGGTATTGAAGCCGATCCTAAGAAAATCAAGGCCATCATCGACATGAAGGCGCCTCGGACTTTGACAGGTGAAGAGTTTTATGGGAAGACTTCAAGATCGTCGGCCGCTTCATCAACCAATTGACATCTCTCTGCGAGCCCATGTTCAACCGATGAAGAAGAATGCCGACATCAAGCTCGGGACGCCCGAGTGCCCATGTGACTTTAGAGAAAATCAAGACCTACTTGGTGAATCCCCCAGTGCTCGTGCCCGCCACATGAAGACAAGCCACTACTCCCGTATCGATGCAAGTGTACACGTCAATCGGAGCAATGCCGGCACAAGAACAGAAAGATTCCAAGGTTGAGCATGCAATCTACTTCGTAGCCGAAAAGCTTCAACGAAGTGAACTCACTACTCAAAGATTAGAGAAAACTTGTACCGCCTTGGTATGGGTAGTCGGGAAACTGAAACACTACATGCATTCACATTCAGTGCTCCTGGTCTCCAAAATGGACCCCGTCCGATATCTCTTTGACAAGCCATCCCTGTCAATGCGACTAGCCAAGTGGTCATTCTTCCTGGCTGAGTTCGACATCAAGTACATGGTCAGAAAGTCAACAAAGGGCATAGTAATGGCAGATCAACTGGCAGACTTCCCAAACCACGCAGTTTGGTTTGGTTTTTTTCTATAAATGGTTTAGCTTGGTTTGAAAATTTAATAAACCGTGTGGTTCGGTTCAGCTCGCAGCTGGAACCTCAAAACCGAACCAAACCGAATCGAACCAAACCGATTCAGACCGAACCGCGATTTAGAACCGTGAAACCGAACCACGGAACCGAACCATGAAATTCTTGATTTCTCTTGGAAAGAGCAATGTGAAGAATTTTGCAGTTGGATTGTACTTGAATTTATTGGGTTTGGTACTTTGGTATAATCTATTTGGTTTGATACTTTTATCTTGCTACTAAGACATTTGACTTTTATTTAATGGTTGAATCTTAAATTTGTAATTTTGTATCTTTATTTTAGACAATGTCTTGTAATTTGTTTTGAGATGGTTTCTTTTGTTGTACTTGTTAGAACAATGAACTTTCAGTTTACTAAAACTCATTCCTATTTGGATAGTAGTATTTGTGTTTTATGTTTAATATATATGATTGCTAGTTTGATAAAAAAAATATGTAAAGAGCAACGCTTTTAGTTGGACAGGTTTGTAGTTCGGATAGCGGTCTAGACCGCAGTTCGGACCACGGTTTGAACCGTTTATGAAACCGTGGCTTGAGACCGAACCGAACCAAACCGAGGAGGTTTGGTTTGGTTTAGTTTGAAATTTTCTATGGTTCGGTTTGGTTTGGGATTTTCTCAAACCGAGTACTAGCGGTTTGGTCTCCTAATTCCTTTCAAACCGAACCATGTCCACCCCTAGCGCAAACCGCTAGCAACTCTTCTTCGATGGGGCAGCCAACAAGAAGGGAAATGGTATTGGAATATTCCTTGTCGATCCCAAGGACGAGCACACTCCCATAGCCATCAAGATGAATTTTGAAACAACCAACATTGCAGCAGAATATGAAGCTTTAAGCTGGGTGCCAGGAAGCCCGGAAGTCAGCTCGAGCGCAACATCTCAGAACTGGATGTATACGGAGACTCAGTATTGATCATCAATCAAGTGTCCAACAAATGGAAAACGATAGATTCTGGCCTCCAGAAGTACCACGCGTACATGGAGGAGCTCATTGCTCAGTTCAAGGACATCTCTTTTCACTATTTGCCAAGAGACAGGAACCAAACCGCGCAGACGCCCAGCGACCCTCGCCTCTCTTGTCGAAATTCCCGATGGGAAATCGGTAAAACCCCTCGGAATAGGCGGATGGGAAACACCCGCCTATTCTTTGTGAGATCGAAATAAAAAAAAAGAAACGATCGACGAACCACAGTACAATTAAATCTACCAGTACCTCCAAAATGGAGAAGCTTCCTTCACAAATGAAGATGGAAAATACAAAGAAGGGATCAAAGCCAAAAACATGATGGCATTAAAACGCCTGGCATCCCATTTTGTCATTCTGGGGGGTATGTTGTACAAGAAGCGCCACCAAGGGCCACTCCTTCGGTGTGTAAACAAAGAAAAAGCCAGCGAGCTAATGAACGAAATTCACAACGGAACCTGCGGTCCGCATATGAACGCCCGAGCATTGACACAGATCATTCTCCGTATGGGATACTATTGGATATCGATGGAAACAGACTGCATCCAGTTCGTCCGAAGCTGCGACAAATGTCAACGGTTCTCCAACCTCAATCACATCCCTCCTCATAAACTCTATTGCATTACTACGCCATGGCCTTTCGCCACATGGGGAATCGACGTCATCGGCAAGATCACTCCACCAGGGAGCAATGGTCACGAGTTCATTTTAGTCACAGTCGACTACTTCACCAAATGGGTAGAAGCCAGATCGTACAAGGTACTGAATTCTAAAAAGGTGGTCGAGTTGATCAAAGAGAACATCATGTGCGGATACGGAGTGCCCAACGAGATCATATCCGACAATGGGACCCACTTCGAAGGAGATTGTGACCAACTGCTGACCAAATTCAGAGTCACACGTCACAAGTCTTCTCCCTACAGACCACAAACCAATGGTGCAGTAGAGGCAGCAAACAAGACTCTCGCCATGATAATCAGAAAGATGACCACCAGAGGTCGGGACTGGCCCGAAAAGCTACACCTAGCCCTCTGGGGATATAGAACATCAGTCAGAACCGCAACAGGGGAAACTCCATTCGCGCTTACCTACGAAATGGAAGCCATGTTACTTGTGGAATTGGAAATTACATCCCTCCGAGTCCTCTTGGAAAACGGGATCAATGAAGTCGAATGGCTACAGAGCCGTCACGAAGAACTTGCTCTACTCGACGAGCGTAGATTGAAAGCCATGGAACACACTCGAGCTTACCAGAGAAGAATGGCCCGAGCATTCGATAAGAAAGTCAAGATCCGAGACATCAGAGAAGGCGACTTGGTGCTAAAGGAAAAGCCTCCTACGCAGACCAATCCCCTCGGAAAGTGGGAGCCTACCTGGATAGGACCATTCGTGGTACAAAGAATCTTCTCCAGAGGAGCCATGAAGTTAGCAGATTTGGATGGGAACCCTTTCGATAACCCCGTGAATGGAAGCAAGCTCCGCAGATACTTCGTTTGAGGAAGAGCACGAGTCAACTCTCCTTCCCCATACACCACCCCTCAGTAAAAATTAAAGTGCCAAAAGAGTAATACCCAACTGGATACATTCCCGCTAATGATCCAGGTAAAAAACAGGTTCGCACTTCTTTTGTCTTTGTTTTTCTCAAATTCACCTAAAGTGTCGAACTATGGTGACCTGAGCCCCTTAGTCCAATTGTAAAACGGGAACGTAGGCAGCCATCATTGGTTCGGTCTCAAAAAACAAAAAAAAAATACAATAAGCATCAATTGCTTGTGTTTCGAAAAACTCTTTTCAATTAACCTACAAATTCATTACGGTTAAAACAATCTTTGATGAGTTCAAGCACGGTTAACTCCTGACTCGCTACACGCTAGCAAAACTACAATAAAACATTAATCAGTTAATGTGTCTGCAATGACAATGGGTGGATACTCTGGACAGTAAGGTCAACCTAGTTTCCCGTACTTGGTCCTTCATCCTTCTTCCCCTTCCCTTTCCCATGGCGAGTGTTCTTCACCATCACAGGGAATATTCCGTAGTCCTTCTACCCGGCTCGGGGACCCTTCCCGATGCCTCCGTCAAGCCTGCATGCCAGCGCAGCCTCTTTCCCTAGCTGCCTCGAGCCGCCTCGCTTCGAGCCATCATAACCATGCTTTGATTGGCCTCTCGATCGGCATTGGCCTCATAGTCGCCATGTCGTTCCCAGTCGATTCCCGAGGGTTAGCCCGCGCAGGTCCTCTCCTCGAGGTCGAGCTGTCGAGGTAATCGGCACCAACAACTCACTCCATCTCCACAAGATAGCCATCTGTGTGTCCCCTATACACTCTTCGTACTCGGTTCGGAGCATCTTGCGTCGAAGACTGCATCAGTGCCCCCTCTCCGATGAAAGAGAACCTGGCGGGAAAGGACGTGTATTGCCACCACCGCGTGTGAGCAAGTAATAGCGTCGAAGGATCTTCCATCGGCGAGAGATCCCACCTCGAAGGTAGCGGCAAGAACTAAACCCGTCAATGGCACCTGCTCCAGCCCGTACTGTCGCAAAACCAACGATGGAATGTAGAAAGACGTCTGAGACAGCCCCGATACTCTGACAACCAATAGACCCTCCTGAGTGGTCCGACAAGTCTGTAACTTCCAGTGGGGAACCCACCATCGCAAGTGATGCGTGCAAAGTCTGGCCATCTAGAGCTCCAGCTCAGCCTGATCGCCCCCTATCACCAGAGGACGTCGAGAAAAGGACCAAGCGTCACAAGACATTGGCACCTCGGGCATCATCTGCAGTCTCTCTCTCAACCACATGGTAAGCATAGCGGGACTCCCACCCCACATGTATCGGCTGTCGGTCGCCATCCGACCTATGCCCAGGAATGTCTCGCCCAAGACCAAAGGCACGATGTCTCCCCCGCTCCGGCGCCTCACGAGGTCCGGTCTGTTGTGATGGCACACACCCAGAGACGTGAATGTGAATAGAGTAGCAATCGCGCACAGAGCAAACACGTCCCACGCGAAGACGCTCCCCTCAGCTCCAGCAAATCTGTCGGGCAGTCTCGAAATGTCGACATAATCAGTATTCAATATCAGCATCCCGTATGCTTCTCCAGCCGAGATACCAAGCAAAGACACTAGCTTCTCAACAGTGGCCATGCCACCAGCATACGGAAGAACTAGCTGTTCCGTCTCAGGTCCTCCCAGAATGGCTCGGAAATCTTCAAACGTAGGAGTGATTTCGTTGTACGAAAAGTTGTACACATTCCTCCGTACGTCCCAGAAGCGAGCCGCTGCTCTCAAAAGATTCCAATCTGGCATGAGCTCCTTCAAAGCCCAAACAGATTTCATCCCGTAACAACCTTCGAAAAACCCCTTGTACTGCCTCATGTGGTTCCGTACCCACGACTGAAAATTTTCCAAATATCGCTCTTGCATCCGAGACGATAGCTTAGGAAAGGGAGCCATGACAAAAAGCGAAGGAAGCCTTAGAAATTTGAAAGAAATTCAGCAAACTGATCAAAGCAATGCGCAGTTTCTTACGAATTGCAAAGCTTAAACTGCAATTTAAAAGACTCTGGAAATTCATTCTCAGTCCGGCCGGACTCCCTCTGCAGTTGACTTGGTCAACTCTGCAGCCAGCTGCTCCTAAATTGGAAGCAATTCCAAACAAGGCCCTGTTCATCCTTTATGAATCTGCGTGCTACCCCTGGTTTCATTCAACCAAAGCCAACACCTCTTCCGCCCCGGGCTCGTGCAACAGTGCAATTAATTAATAATCAGTGCATAGAGGCATAAATTTTGACCCGTTCAATTTTTCATGCATGTTTCATTTTATTTATTTTTGATTAACCTACTTGCTTATTTGCCGAAAATAAAAAGAAGGTGATCACAGAATAGATGAGCGAAGTACAGATTCCGCCCCAAGGGCGCCTTTTCAAATACAGTTCAAGTCAAATCATTCCGGACAATACATACATTTTGTCTAAAAGAAAGCAATAAAGGAGGACTACTCCGAGTCCTGCTCGTTATCCGAGCACTCGACGCACTGCTCCGCAGCTGCCGGATCTGTCGAAAACAGATAGTCTCCGAATTCCTCCAGGCGGGAATACGCGAAAGGAATCCTATGCGCATGCGAACTTGAGGACTCTCCCCTCTCGTGCCCCGAGTGCGAAGGAGGATGAGCTCCAAACCCGGCCGTTCCGCCGCGGGCGGCCAAATCCTGCCAAAGTCCTCTCCACCGGCCCGTGGGAGCGAGACGAACCTCTCGGCCTAGACGGCCTCGGCTCCACGAACATCCACGCTCCTCAGGAGGCGCATCTCGGGAATGCCACGAGCCTCCTAGTGTAGTTGGCCCACCCGTCCAAGCTGTCTCATAGCCTCGATTATACGTGCGGCCGGACACACTGCGAACCGGGAAAGTCATCGGAAGACAAGCGAGAAAGTACAGATGCAACATTTGCGAGAATGCTACTATCAAATGCGAGAAAATCAAAAGTGCTCACCGAAGCATTGGGGTCCGCCTGTGCCGTGGTCTCGGCTCCTCGGGATCGGGATCACCGGTCGCTGCGTGAACCATCCGGCCTCGTACGCCAACCTAGCGCGTGGGATCGGGAGATCTCGGGGATATCCGGGACCCTCGCCCTCCTGTGCTTTGCACTGCGGGCTCCTCGGCCTCATCCTCAAGAAAGTGTCGTAGTCGGCTCCCGCTATGACATACTCGGTATAGAACACACCACTGTCTATACCTCTCCCAACTCCTCCATCGGCATCGACGGAGGATCTTTGCATGTGCGTAGGCGGATCCACCGGCACCATCGGAAGGGACCTCGGGCCATGCGACGGGTCACCCTCTCCCCGGATACATCGCATCGCGGTGAAGTCCCACCGGGAGCTTCCGCCGCGCGTAACCTCGCTAGCAACCTGAACCACGCCCATGTGGAACCGGCTCCACCGGGTCGGTGGATCCGCTCGGAGAACTCCCGGCTCGAGGCCGGAGATACCTCCTCGTACGACGGTCGAGTACCCACCCTCGACGAGACCGCCTTCTTCGCCCTCTTACGCGAACCGGCATGGCGGGGAACGGGGGTCGATACGCCTCCTAATGTCCCTTGCTGCGGATTTGAACACCTCATAGCACCCGGACACCCAAGCAAATGGAAAGTTATGTCGGCTACGGAAGCGGATACATACGAGTACATAAAAGAGACAAGGAAGAGAAAAAGACGTGAACTTACATCGAGCAAGCGAGAAACGGCTCAAGGAACTCTCCTCTCCCGCGAGAATCTGTCCGAGGAGTGGTAGAGCTCGGCCGATCCGGCCTCCCCCATGCATGCCCCCTCACGGCATCCAAGTGCGTCGGCGACCCGAGCAAGGGAAGTGACAAGACGTGTCGAAGTCGGGAACAAAGTCGGCGACAACGCGAACCATAGAAACCCTCGAGCCGGGCGCTCCGCGGTCATCCTCGAGACCCGTCAAATAATCGGCAATACCCGTCTGCGGATGCCTCTCCATCGGCACTGTGCCGAATACCTAAGCCCACTGGCATCGGTAATATCAAAACCCGGCGGCTCAGACAAGCGCCAGGGGTATAACCATCCACCCACACCAGCGCGTTGCCATAGGTCGGCAACCCGGTGATAGCGGCAAAGTCAGTGGGAGTCACCTCGCCTCCCCCCATCTGAAGTGAAAAGTGTGGGTCGTATCCCACCAGTACTCACTCAGAGCTACGTACATGGACCTCGCCCTCTGCGTCGCAGCTATCGCAGCTACCGCACTGATAAACCCAGCCAATCCGGAGTCGATCACCGGTGCCGTGGACTCCTCTCTCCCTCTCGAGCCTCGTTCGGGAGTACCTCCCACAGCGCTCGCACTGCCTCGAAGGCTCCCCGACTCTTCTGGTTGTGAACGTCAACTATCCCTCGCCCCTGCAGGTGAACAAAGCAAGGATACATTAAGCACAGAAGCGACGTCAACAGAATGCACGAACTCATGTAAAAAAGGATGCAATGCAGATACGGTTCTCATTCGTTTCCTGAAAAATTTCTAGCACTCCGAAAACTCCGTCGAAATCGGAACTTTCAAAGCACTCCGAAAACTCCGTCGAAACCGAAACTTTCAAAGCACTCCGAAAACTCCGTCGAATTCGGAACTTTCAAATCTTTTCGAACATTTCGAAAATTTACTCCGTCCCGAATTAAAGCTACTTTAATTTTGGAAAATGCATCTAGACATGGAATTTTGCAACCAAAATTTTTATGTCATCTACCCATAGTGTCAATTGAACTACATCCTAGTCAATTTCGACAAAAGTTCATAGCAAAGTCAAAAGCCCCAATCCGGGCACCAAAATCCCTAACTCATTCCTAGTCAAATTTCTAACATTTAAAGAATGCACATTCTTAAAATTAATGGAATTTGAGGGAAGCTTACTTGTCTCTCGATCCCTCCTTTGGAGTTGTGTTTCTCCCTAGCCGGGTAGAACTCCGCCGGATTCAATGGATGAATATTGGTTCGAATGGTCCGAACCAACCGCGTTCTTTCGTCATCGGTCCTTCCATGACGAGCCATTGGTTCCCAATCACCTTCCATATCGATTTTCCTTCACAAATTTGAGCAAACCTCACAATTTGGGATGAATTTTCTCTCCTCCTTTCTCTCCTCCTCGTCGGAAATAATGAAAGAAAATGGCCATTTCTCTTCTGCCTCGGCGCTGATAACAACCTGGTCAAACTCGGTCCAAGTCCGTGCCGGACTCTTCTTGCTGCACCAGAAAGATTCCTTGCCACTTTGGCCCCTCAGCTTTTCACAGTTTCAATTTTACCCCTTTTGGCCCCCAAAAGTGTAAAATTTCCCCCCAGTTAGACATTTCTAACACCCCATCCCCCGAGGATCAATTCTCAGTTAGTTTTCACTAACGCTCGTCTCCAGACGTTAAATTCCCAGTTAGTTTTCACTAACGCTCGTCTCCAGACGTTAAATTCCCAGTTAGTTTTCACTAACGCTCGTCTCCAGACGTTAAATTCCCAGTTAGTTTTCACTAACGCTCGTCTCGTCTCCAGACGTTAAATCCCCGATTAGTTTTCACTAACGCTCGTCTCCAGACGTTAAATTCAATCCTCAGTTGACGTTTGACATTCAAACGCTCAATCATGTCTCCGGACATTCCGATTACAATTCCGTCTCCAGACGTTAAATTCAATCTTCTGTTGACGTTTGACATTCAAACACTCAATCATGTCTCCGGACATTCCAGTTACAATTCCGTCTCCCGACGTTAAATTCAATCCTCAGTTGACGTTTGACATTCAAACGCTCAATCATGTCTCCGGACATTCCAGTTACAATTCCGTCTCCAGACGTTAAATTCAATCCTCAGTTGACGTTTGACATTCAAATGCTCAATCATGTCTCCGGACATTCCAGTTACGATTCTGTCTCCTGACGTTAAAATTTCTAGTGGTTTTCACCATCGTTCACTTTCCCGGTAGCCAGTCGTAAGCCCGATCGTCCCACCTCAGCGGCCATCAAGGTAAGCCCGCACAACAATCCCTTTTCGGCCATCAAGGTAAGCCCGAACGCTCATCCCCAGCAGGATTCTAAAGAAGAAACGTCAATCCTTCCGCGTTGTAAATAACGCCAGTTTAACACAACCATTCCCATCGTTGCCACCCTATCCCCGGCGGGATAAACCTGGCCGTCATCCTAAGCCCAGCACTCAATGCACGAACGCCTTTGTCTCAGGATAAACGTATCCTCGTTCACTCCGGTTTGAGGCGCCACACGCCCTCGTATGATTCAGCAACTTCGGTTTGAGGCGCCACACGCCCTCGTATGCGTTTCGGCCAACTTCGGTTTGAGGCGTCACACGCCCTCGTATGTTTCAATAACTCCGGTCTGAGGTGCCACACGCCCTCGTATGTTTCAGCAACTCCGGTTTGAGGCACCACACGCCCTCGTATGTTCAGCAACTCGGTTTGAGGTGCCGCCACGCCTCGAAGGTTTCATAAATCCCGGGTTCGGACGCCTCACAGTAGTCTCCATTCGAGTTGGGTACCTTGCAGTGGTCTCCATTCGGGTTTAGACGCCTCCCAGCAGTCTCGCTCGGGTCAAGGTCCCCACGCACGACTCCTTACACCTACGAACTACGATCGGCTTGATTCCTGCTCGGGATACGTAGGAATCCTTTCGCTAAGGGTCCAGCCAGCTGACCGCCCAGGTCTTTCAAAGTAAGGCACCCCGATTTGGATCCTTATCTTTTTTCAACGACCCCACCTCCTTCGGAGGAGATGTCGCTGAGGGGCTAACTGTAAGTACCCAAATCCGAATCGTCAAAATCCGTTAGAAGTTTATCGAAATCCGTTAACTGGCCCGCTCCAGGTTAACCAGAACCCGTTAAGTTCCCCGTTGCCAAGCCAATGAGACGTCCCGGGACTGCCCCGAGCATCCCGACGTCCAAGCGTACTTAACACACGTCATCGCACGTAAAAGTACGGCTTTCGCTAAAAAACGCACTTTCTGGCACTTTTCGGGGGTGTTTCGGACATTTTCCGAACTGTTATTTTAAAAACGGACAAAACCGGAACCCGGGAACGAACTTCCACATGGCTGGTTACTCATGGGACACGTGGCAAGCATGCCACCTCCCTCTAGTCACCTTTCAATTAGGAATCAAGGCCAAAAAACTAAAATACCCCTGGTATACAGTCTCAGTCCGGCCGGACTCCTTTGCAGACTCTCAGAAATTGCCAGCAAGTCCCTCCAATTTCCAAAGTTTCACAAAACCCCCTGAATTTCAAGCTAAGTTCGACCGGACTCATGCTGAATTTTCACCTATAAATAGAAGGGCTGTCAAAGCCATTTATAACAACAAAAATTACTCTCCAAAATCACCATTGCCACGGCCCAAACCAAATCCTCCCTCTCCCGAGCTCCCATTTTGCCTCGATTTGCGTGAAAACTCCGCGTTTCAACCAAATACGAACTAAAACACCTCGAAACACCGTTCCAAACCACTTTCCGTATCCCGTATACACCCCCCGAGTCAAAGGAGTCGACCCTAGCCATAGGTATAACTCCCTTTCTCTAATCTCTCGTTTTGCCTCGGTTTACGCGCCAGTCGCTATAACCATTTCGGACAAACACCGTTGAAATGTAGACGCCTCCGTCTAATGGGGTCCAATACGTTTTAGCCCCTAGATCCTCTTCTCTTCCCGTAAGAGAAGTAATTCCGGGTTAAAACGGCATTTCGGCCCCGTTCCATTTAAATTTCTGTCATTTACCATTTCGGATCGATCGATCCGTCGATCGTCATTTACTTTTCTGTCATTTACAATTTCAGACCGTTTGATCCATTGAACGTCATTTACAACTTCTAGCTGTTTCGGCTCGTCGATCGTCATTTACAATTCCAAGTCGTTTGGCTCGTCGATCGTCATTTACGATTCCGGATCGTTTGATTTCGTTGATACCGCACTTTAAATACTGTCATTTATAAAGTTCGACCCGTTTGGATCGTGATAGTATTTACTTTTCAAAGTCCGAGTCGCAACCCGATTCGTTGATTGCATGTCATTTAATACGCTTTTTCCCTTAAAAATCGTTAACAATGTAATGCCCGGTTCAAAATCGGAGTTCGACCTTCAAACTCTGTTTCAAAATGCGCGAAATGACGTTTGGCATCCAAACGCTCATCTTCAAACTTAAAATCCGAATTTTGACATTCAAAATCATTTAATACGCTTTTTCCCGTAAAAATCGTTAACAATGACTCACCCGGTTCAAAACCGGAGTTCGACCTTCGAACTCTCTTTCAAAACTCAGAAACCGACGTTTGTCATTCAAACGCTCGTCTTTTCAAACAAAGTCACCTAATCAACGTTTGAAATTCAAACCAAGATTAAGCTTGTCATTCAAGCCCCCATTTCAAAAATGCAAACACACACACACATGCACACATTTTCGAGAAAGGTAGAAAGACTCGTCATACGAGGCGTTTCGGGTGATCTCGTAATACTCTTCCCGAAACGTAACATGACCTCCGAACCTAACAATCTTTGGTACTCAAAATAGCTTTTTACTCATTTTTGCTACCAATAAAAATGACCCCCCGTTTTCAAAGCCTTTTCCTAAGTTTTTGCTACCAATAAAAATGACACCATTTTCACAAAAGCCGTTTCTCAACGTTTTGGGCTCAAAATACAAAAACCGCGTGGCGACTCCTCTTCCTTCCCGAAAAGCGAGGTCTCAGACACCAACCCTCCGCGAAAGACAACCGCGTTTCGCCGCACGCGAAATCCCGTGTAATTTCACTTACTTCGTGGGAATTGTTAGCTTCATCTCCCCTTTTCTAGCAACCGAAAACTTGCTCTCCAAGTCCACCCTATACGGCCTTGTACTCTCTTGCTTCCTCAACCTTGTACTCTGTTTGAATCAGCAACAACACCTTTGAAATAGTCTTCCCACGTTTTTAATGTTTGCTAACTCAAAGAAGGTCTTGGACGGTTTATGCATAAAATGTTATTTATGCATAAATCTTTCTTTTCTAAATTACCCATGTTTCTAGCTCATTCTCCAATCATATTGCAACCTGAATTATGGACATGCACCATAGACTATACAGATTATATTAGCACATTAGTCCATTAATTAATAAATAAGAAATGTACAACTATATAAATTCCAGCACAGGAAATCATCTGCGATATCATCTGGAATCTGGGAAATCATCTACGATATCATCTGCAGTTTACACTAACAGATTCGATTCAAATCGTTGTTTATAACCGAACTAAAACAAATCACGCGGTTTAGTTCAATTTTCAAGCAATAGTGGTTTGGTTTGGTTCGATTTGGTTTCAAAAATTGTCAAACTGTGTGATTCGGTTTGGTCTGCTGTTTGTACCCCCAAACCACGATTCAAGACAGTGAGATCGAACCACCAAATCAAACCGATAAACCAAACCATCAAACCGTTCAATATTAAACGTAGATATACATATCTTTTATCTCCACCTCACATTTAGATTTGAAACCCCCTAATTCTATTCATTGGTTTTAGCCCATAACCCTTTTTTATTTTGGTTAATCTTCATGTAATAATGTTAATTCACTTTGTATCACATACCATTATAAGTACTCAAATGTCCTGTTGTTATCATAAACATTGAAGAACATTTCATTTAAATTTTGAATCTCTTCTGTATGATATGTTTGGAAAATTCAAACAAACATGATAATTAATTGTGTAGTCTGAAAGCATGTTCTAATTAATGTTTTAAGCCATGTTCTATTTCATGGTTTGAACCGTGGTTTGAACTGTGGTATAAACCGCGGTTCAGATCGTAAAATCAAACTGCAGTTTGAACTAAACTGAACCAAACCATGGTGGTTTGGTTCGGTTCGGTTTGAATTTTTTCATGGTTCGATTCGGTTTAAGATTTTTCCAAACCGATGACTATAGGTTCGATCTGTAAATTAGCCTAAATCGAACCATTTACACCTCTAGTATATATTGGAAATTGGTTTCAATTCCTGTCAAGCAATTCAAGATAATACAGAACACTCACATACACAACATAAATAAGAACACACAATCAAAGCAATAAAGAACACAAGAGAACTGTATACCCTGTTTATCAATTAATTGGCTACGTCTAAAGGCACTGTCAAACCAGGACCTTAAACTACAATATGTAAAATATGAGATACAATGAGTTTGGGGGAGGAACATTGCTTATATATGCACCCCAGAATAAGGGCGGAACATTACTTATATATGCACCCCGGAATAAGTCCTAAACCCTAGATTAAAAGGAATCCTGAAATCAGGAATTTTGGCCCAGCCCACTATGGCATGGTCGCTCGCCCTTTTTAGGCATGGTCATGCAAAGCCAATTTCGTCAGAACATAAGCTACTGAATTTATGATCTCCTTGGCATGGCCATGCTCTAATTACAACACACGGCCATGCTAAACTCCACAAATTTACTAGAATGCAAGATCCCTTACGCGTGGCAATGCTACGCAAAGCACGACCATGCCAACCTATTTTGACTCCCTTTGTGACTTTTCCTCCTTTCTTCAACCTAGTTACCGGTTAGGACTCTATCCCAACAGTATCCCACCTAGAGACTAATTGTATTAATCCCCATATCTATTCCTTCAACTCATTCCTGGTGGTTCCATACTCAACTCGATCATGGCAATGCCGCCCTCCTCTCCTAGTTTCCAATCCCAGTTGAAGCTATGCATAACTTCAACTTATCAAGGTTCACAACCATTGTCAACATGTCAGATGGGTTCTTCGATCCTTAAATCTTCTCAAGCTTTAAGATCTTCTACACCAAGAGGCATGATGTAGTGAAACCTCAGCTCAATGTGCTTTGTCCTAGAAGGAAACGTTAGATTCTTCACAAGATGAATAGCACTTTGATTGTCACCATATAGCACATTATCACTTTGACCCTTCCCAAGTCCACTCAAGAAGCTCTGCAAACATACCATCTCCTTGTTTTCCATAGTCACTACAACATATTCTGCTTCAGCAGTCGACTGTGCCACGACATTCTGCAACTTAGAAGCCCAGGAAATTGTCATACCACCCAATATGAACACATAACCCGTAGTACTTTTCCTGCTATCAGGATCACTTGATACCGAATCCGCATCAACATAACCCTCTAACCCGACACCCTTGCCTGCCAAATAAGGCCATACTAGTAGTACCCTCAAATACCTTAGGATCCATTTAATCGCTTTCCATTGTTGCTTCCCTAGATTATCCATGAATCGGCTGACTACTCCTATCGCACGAGCAATATCTGGCTTTGTACCCATTGCCGAAGTATATAGAGTCTTCTCAATCTGAGCACAATCCTCCTTTTTCCTAGGTGAGTCCTTGTTAGATAGCTTAAAGTGGCTACCTAATGGTGTACTCGAGGCTTCACTCCCTCCATGTCGAATCTCCTCAATACCTTCTTGACATATTCAGCCTGCGAAAGGAACAACTTCCCTCCGCATACTCAAAATCTAACCGACCTCCCCCAAATCCTTCATCTCAAAGCATCTGGACAATTATCCCTTCAATTTGTTACCTCTCTATCAGTAGAGCCCGCTATTAATACGTCCTTCACATATAAAAGCAAGATTATATAGCCGTTGGCAAACCTTTTGAAATAGAAACAATGATCTCCCTCGCATCTAACAAACTGAATGTCACGCATGAATCCATTGAACTTCTTGTACCACTGTACCAAAACCTCTCAATCCACCTGCTTAGTGTTTTCAGGCTTTACTCATTTTAGAGGCTTATAGAGATACTTACCATATAAGAAATTCTCTATTTGCATCCACCAGAAATCATAATCTGATTCGTCAAACTTATAAACCTCCTGTTTGTCATTGGCCATCTTAACTACTAAAACCCTAGAACCTTAGAACTGAAGCTCTGTTGTCAGTTGTTAGGGATTGGTCTCAATTCCTGTTAAGCAATCCAAGATAATGTAGAGCACTCACCACATTACAGAAATAAGAACACACAATCAAAGCAATAAAGAAAATAAGAGAATATTTACTCAATTCCCCAATTAATTGGCTACGTATGTGGATATTGCCAAACCAGGATCTTGCACTATAATATGTAAAACATGAGATACAATAAGTTTGGGGGCGAAACATTGCTTATATAGGCACCCCGGAATAAGTCCTGAACCCTAGATTAAAAGGAATCCCAAAATCATGAATTTTGCCCACTTTGGCATGGTTGCGTGCCCTTTTCTTGCATGTCCATGCGAAGCCAATTTCGCCAGAATAGAAGCTACATAATTTCTATTCTCCTTGGCGTGGCCATGTTGATTATAACGCATGGCCATGCTAAACTCCACAATGTTGCTGGAATGCAAAATGTGGCGATGTTGATTATAACGCATGGCCATGCTAAACTCCACAATGTTACTGGAATGCAAAATCCCTTACGCATGGCCATGCTACACGACCATGAATCTTTTGTGATATTTCCTCCTTTCGTCAACCTAGTTACCAATTAGGACTCTATCCCAATAATATAGTACTTTTATCATATTTCCTAATATATGTGCAACGAACTTCAATGACATTATTTTAGAAACGAAAAAAGTATTATCTGGTATTTAAAATAAATGTTACTCAAATACTATTATTCATTCTTTATTTTATTAGGTAATTTGATTGTTCTTGACATTATAAATTGTTGTGATTCTTTGAAATCTAAATTTTCACCTTAAACTTTGGGTAATCCATGATTTTTTAGAAAAGTAGTCATCATAAGGAAAGTCAAAATAATAATAATATCATAGAAGGAAGTATTATCCACACTAAATGTTAGAAAGTTAATACTTAGAAAGTTAATACAGTACACTGGAAATAGAAAGTAAACAGAATAGAAAAACAGAAAATTATAACACGAATATAAACTGAATTTTAAATGTTTCACGAGTCGTGTGTAACATACTTTTCTTAAGACAAATTGGCCCCCTCACCGAGTTGTGCTTCAGATTTTTATCGGATATTTGCCTACCAGGATGAAACAGGCGAACCGGAGCAGCTTCTGCACACTAGAACCTCCGGCGAACTGAAGGTATGCCCAGACAGTATTACCATTGAATGCAAAACACAGGAGACTAAAAGAAAGGATTTATCACTATGCAGCGAATTGGAGAGAGTAGAGTTGCTTGGAAAATGGTACTCCCTCTGTCCCACTTCAAGGGTTCTACTTTCCCTTTTGGTCCGTCCCAGACTAAGAGTCCCATTCCATAAATGGCAAGTTTTGAACAGTGTTTCAGATATTTATACCCTTATAATGTAAACATATTTACAAAAAAACCATTCATTATACCTTTATATTGTTAACATATTTACCAAAAAAAAAAACAATCATTAACTTACTCAATTAAACTGATTTGCTGACTTAACTGAAGGTAATTAAACCTCTAATCACAATTAACTTACTAACCTAACACTAATGACCCTAGATATAATATCAAAAGAAAACCCTAACCCATTCACAAACTACAACTCACCGTTCTCTCTCATCTTCTATTGGGTATGCATACTTTAACCCTCCTAGCTTTAGCTTTGATTTGATTGATACTATAACCTCATCTCTATTTTTTGTAATTTAGGCCCATATGTAATGAAGCTTAGACTTCAAATTTTTAGTGTAAGTCCATTTTGTAGAATAGTTTTATTTAGGCTTGAAGACTGGCACAAGACTCATTGGACATGAGGTTTCAGTTCAAGAGGTTTCAGACCGCACATATGAAACCGCTTCTTGACAACCGCAATGAAGCCTCGTTTAGTGAACCGCACTAGCAAAATCGCAGTGCAGTTCCAATCTTAAGACCGCACTCTGAAACCTCGATTGGTGAAACCGCACGCCTAAACCGCATCTACACCAGACCGGATCCAATGATTGAAGACTTGAAGTTGAACCACTTTTGACCGTTGGAATCCACGCCATCATTATTTGAAAGTCAACCACCAAATCTTATCACGTGACTAAGTGTAAGACAGGATCTGCAAGGATCCTGAAAAGGTGACAGATGTCCTTCATTCCTTAATTACAACTGAGGTATGATCAACCTTATCTGTAACTTCTGAACAAGGGACAAAAGTGTGTAGGTGTTAGTGCCCTAGTTCTATAGAGATAGACTTAAATGTAATGTCATTATTCGCTTATATAAGAGATTGATATTTTGATTATTATATATGTTTACATGTTTATTGTAATAATCGTGTCCCTAGTACTTAAGAAGCACTAGTATGAAGTTTAATGGATAATCATGTGATGATTATATACATAGAGTTGGACATTAAATTCATGGGTACTTGTTAGAGAACAAGGTACTGGACTTGACCCGTTATGAGATTTATGTCATGGTCAAATGTCATAATTAAATCTCATATAGTTATATCATTGATATCCTTTGACCTGAGATTATCATCGTCTTCCACTCGATGAATATTGTGTTTGATATAGTTTAACATTATCTTTAACCGGATAACAATAAGGGCTATTATTGGCATGATAGGATTCTTGTTGGGAAGAATGATAAGTCAAGATGGAAATTTGTCCCTCGTAAAGAGAGATATTTGCTAGGTCACTCGTAAGTAAGATTGATGATGTACATGGCCATGTCAATTAATGTGATTAATAACATTCGATTGATCAATTTACTTGGTAATGAGAAAGCATTGAACAATATGAGTTGACGTGGACCATGACTCATGTTCAATATAACATCGTGTGACAATGGGATTGTGATATGTTCTATGTAGGAAATTAAACTTGATATTATATTATTTGGGTAGGCATGATGGCTTGCTAGAGTCCGCTCATGTCTTATGAGGATCGATGTGATCGAACTCATTACCAACATAATATAGTCTTATGGGGTCACACACATCGAACGAATTGTCAAAAATGGAAAATATGGAGTTTTTGTACTGAGGGGACGACTCGTCCTTGACCAGAACCAACTATTCCCTTGGCGGGGGACGAGTGTTTCAGAGGTTGTGTCCTGGGGGACGACTCGTCCCATATGGGACGACTCGTGCCCAAAGGACGACTCATGCCCAAGATTTGTACTAACTATTCCCCTTAAGGGGGACGACTGTATCTGAGGCAATGTGAAAGGGGATGACTCGTGCCCTATGGGACGAGTCATCCCGTCGGCGCTGAACAGATACGAAATTGACTTGGAATTAGGGTTTTCCAAATAGGAAAAGTATTTATAGTATATAAATACAGCCCCCCTTTTTCCCAAGCCAAGACACACGAAATTTGGGTTTAGAGAAACACAAATTGAGAGTTTTCAATTGAGAATTGGGAATCAAAACACAACCAATTCCATATTTTTCATAGATTGAAAGGGGTTTCAATCAAGGGATATAGCAATCCACCTAGAAGAGTTCTAGGGTTCGTTCAACGTGTGGATACACATAGAGGATCTTCGCAATTCAAGATCTTAAGTTCGTGATTCAAGCTTCGTTCATCAAGGATTCACAAGATCATCAAATTCGGAGTTGGAACAAGTTTGTCAAAGACAAAGGGCATCAAGGTTGGTAATTCTATTTCATCCTATTTAATTAATCATCTAGAACGGATCCATGGCTCTGGGTTTTCGTGTTAATTTGCTTTCTTCCGCTGCGCATGGACCCACGAAACCCAACAGTGGTATCAGAGCCCCGTTCATGATGTTTATTTTAGATAATCATGATAATTATATCACAAAATCTAGGGAGAAACGCGTTTCTCCATAAGTTATGGAGAAACGGGTCCCGACATGTCGCGCGACAATGAGCTAGATAGCCAGAAACCTATGAAAGTGATATCCAGAAACCTTCAAATGAATATCCAGAAACCTTCAAAATGTTTCTGGATATACATTTGAAGGTTTCTGGATATCCAGAAACCTTCAATAGCAATTTCTGGATATGCCCTAACACATTTCTGGATATGCACCTAACAGTTTTCTGGATATGCACCTAACAGTTTCTGGATATACATTTCACATCCTTCTGGCTATCAAATACAAAGCTTCTGGATATCAACTGCAAAGCTTTCTGGCTATCAAATGCAAAGCTTCTGGATATCCAGAAGCTTTTGGTCTTGGCCTTGGGTTTTTTTTTCTGGTTATCAAATGTAAAGCTTCTGGCTATGAAAAACACGTTTCTCCATAGTTATGGAGAAACGCGTTTCTCAGCAGACGCACTCTAATTATATAATGAGATTATGTGAATTACCATGATGAATATGATTTAGAATATGAATTTATATGGGTTTTGCTTATGGAAGTAATTGTATATTTTGATAGGCCATGATTATGAAGAGTTTAATTGTATGATTAATATGATTAATCTAGATTATGGGATATCAATCTCATTAATATGATTATTGTAGATTGATAAATTTCTAGATCTTGAACTAATAGTTTGTTGAAGGGATTATGTTCATATTAAATGAAATTTTGCATGAATCATTAAACCCTAATTGATTAGAAATTTCGATGTAAAGATCAAATAAGATCTGTGATGCATCATCCCATGTTCATAATTATGCTCATATAGTTTTCATGATCAACCTTGCCATGTTAATTGATATACATGAAAATTGAACCTTCATTGAAATTTGAGTTTGCTTATGCCACCCATGTTTAAACACTTGTGAATACACGGATAGTTTTATGTAGGCTACGCCATAGCGAGGTACATTAATTCTATCTTTGTAAGATCAAGATGAGGAAACGGTGATTCCTATACGTTTAAAATGGTTGAACTTAATTGGGCTATCAAAATAGTTTTGGGCCTAAGGCATAAGATGAGATTGAAACATGTGATATATGATGTCTATAATGTCATAAAGGATCTAAGAGTCATATGGAGATATGATTGATAAATGTTATCTACCTTTTTAGTTTAATTTTGAGCAGTCGTGCCATAGCCGACTTGAAATTAAATTAAAGTTGGGTCTTAGCCTATTAAATTATATTATGCATATTTGTATAAGAAGGTTATATAATTTAGTGGGAGTATTTACAAAATATGTTATTTAATCTCTTAAATGAAATCGGTACTTATATGTGTTCATATATGTTGCATATCTTTGTAGATCAATGGCATCAAACACTAATCACACTCTATCACTGCGATCAGTCCTTGAGAAGGACAAGTTGGAAGAGAATGGCAATAAATATGTGGATTGGATTCGCAGTTTGAGAATTGTTCTCAAACAAGAAAGGAAGTTGTACATTCTCGATGGACCCGTTTCACCCGAGCCTGCTGCTAATGCACCTCGAGCTGAAAAGGACAAACATAAGAAACATATGGATGATTCTATTGATGTTGGTTGCTTGATGCTCGCTACCATGTGTAAGGCCCTTCAGAAGGACCTTGAACAAATGGGTGCTTATGGTTTAGGAAACCATTTGAAGGAAATGATCCAAGTGCAAGCACGTCAGGAAAGGTTTGATACCATGAAGGCTCTTCATTCATGCAAGATGATTGAAGGACAAGCTGTTGGGCCTCATGTGTTGAAAATGAAGGGTCACCTCGAACATCTTGAGAGGCTTGGATATCCTATCCAATTGGAACTGGCTACAGATATGATATTGAATTCACTCCCTGAAAGTTATAATCAGTTTGTTATAAATTATAAAATGAATGGGATGAATAAAACTCTGTCTGAACTGCATGGGATGCTTAAGAATGCAGAGAACAATAATGCCAAGAAAACCAATCAAGTGTTGATGGTGAATAAAGGAAAGGGGTTCAAGAAACCTAAGGCTACCCAAATCCCAAAAGGATGCGGTTTGCTACCATTGCAAGGAAACTGGGCATTGGAAGCGTAACTGCAAGGCTTATCAGGAAGGACTGAAGAAGAAGGGCAATGAGATTGCCATGACTTCAGGTATCTATATGATAGATATTTTACTTTCTACTTCTAGTTCTTGGGTATTGGAAACCGGATGTGGATCTCACATTTGTTTAAATGTGCAGGAACTAAAGAATAGAAGGTTTCTCAAAGAAGGTGAAGTAGACCTACGTGTGGGGAATGGAGCAAGAGTTGCTGCATTAGCCGTAGGGACTTATGAAATAACTTTACCTAGCGGACTAATACTTGTTTTGAATAATTGCTACTATGTTCCAGATTTGAGTAGAAACATTATTTCAATTTCTTGTTTGGATAATGAAGGATATAGTTTTCTTATTAAGAATAAGAAATTTTCTATTTACTTAAATGATATGCTTTATTGTATTGCAAATTCATTTAATGGCCTTTATGTCCTTGATGTTGAAAATAATGTTGAAAATGTCTATCATGTAAATAAGAAATCTAAACCAAATAATGTGAACAACACATATATATGGCACTGCCGTCTTGGTCACATAAATGAGAAACGCGTTTCTAAACTCCACAAAGATGGATATTTAGACTCACATGATTATGAATCATATGATGTTTGCAAATCTTGTTTATTGGGCAAGATGACTAAGGCACCTTTTACTAAGAGTAGTGAAAGGGCTAGTGATTTGTTGGCTCTTGTACATACTGATGTATGTGGACCAATGAATAGCATTGCTAGGGGAGGATTTTGGTACTTCATAACATTCACTGATGACTTATCTAGATATGGCTATGTCTATCTAATGAAGTACAAAAGTGAAGCATTTGAGATATTTAGAATATTCCAAAATGAAGTACAAAATCAACTTGGCAAAACTATTAAAGTACTTCGATCCGATCGAGGTGGTGAATATTTAAGCCAAGAATTTGACGATCATCTTAAAAGTTGTGGAATCGTTTCAGAACTTACTCCACCCGGAACACCACAATGGAATGGTGTGTCCGAGAGGAGAAATCGAACTCTATTGGATATGGTTCGATCGATGATGAGTCAAGTTAACCTTCCTATTTCTTTTTGGGGACATGCACTAGAGACTGCTGCTTTCATACTTAACAGGGTCCCTACTAAATCGGCTCCTAAGACCCCACATGAGATGTGGCATGGAAGAAAACCTAGTTTGTCATTCATTAAGATTTGGGGATGTGAAACTTATGTCAAGAAATTGGTTTCTGAAAATAAGCTTGCACCCAGATCCGATAAATGTATTTTCATTGGTTATCCTAAGGAAATGAAAGGATATCAATTTTACAACCGATCCGAGAACAAAGTGTTTGTTGCTCGACATGGTGTCTTTCTAGAGAAAGAGTTTCTCTCTAAAGAAACTAGTGGGAGTAAAATTGATCTTGAAGAAATTCAAGAACCCGAAAATCACATGGAACCAATAGTAGAGACGGAACCAAGTTCACAAGGAGTTGTGGAACCGGTTCAAGATACACAAGTTCTTCGCAGATCAGATAGATTACGATCCGAACCTGAGAGATATGGATTTCTCATGACGGAAAGTAATGAAGAAGAAATCATTGAGAATGATGAACCTACTTCCTATTAAGAGGCGATGTCCACTCCTGATTCGGACAAGTGGCTAGGAGCCATGGAATCTGAGATCAAATTCATGTACGATAATCAAGTTTGGAACTTGATTGATCCACCTGAAGGTGTAAAAACCATAGGGTGCAAATGGGTTTTCAAGAAGAAAACCGACGTAGATGGAAAGGTACATACTTACAAGGCTAGGCTTGTTGCTAAGGGATATAGGCATATTCATGGTATTGACTATGATGAAACCTTTTTGCCTGTAGCAATGCTGAAGTCTATTAGAATCTTAATTGCCATAGCCGCATATTATGACTATGAAATATGGCAAATGGATGTCAAAACAGCGTTTCTTAATGGAAACCTACTTGAGGATGTATACATGACACAGCCTGAAGGGTTTATCGATCCAAAGAATTCTAATAAAGTATGTAAGTTGCAGAGATCCATTTATGGATTAAAGCAAGCCTCGAGGAGTTGGAATCTACGTTTTGATGAATCAGTCAAAGAGTTTGGATTCATTAAGAACGAAGATGAGCCTTGTGTATAAAAGAAAATAAGTGGGAGCATAGTACTATTTCTAGTGTTATATGTTGATGACATCTTACTCATTGGAAACAATGTTCCTGCGCTTGAGGCTGTCAAGTCCTGGTTAGGAAAATGTTTCTCAATGAAAGATATGAGTGAAGCGGCTTATATCCTTGGTATCAAGATTTATATAGATAGATCAAGAAGGATGATTGGATTGAGTCAAAGTACATACATTGACAAGGTCCTTAGAAAATTCCGCATGGAAAATTCTAAGAGAGGGAACTTGCCAATGGGCCATGGCATTACTCTTAGCAAGACTCAATGTCCTAAGACAAATGATGAGCAAAAGAGAATGAATGATATTCCATATGCTTCGGCAATTGGGTCTATCATGTATGCCAAGTTATGTACTAGACCTGATGTTTCATATGCTCTGAGCATGACGAGTAGATACCAGTCTGATCCTGGTGAGAACCATTGGATAGCAGTCAAGAATATCCTTAAGTACTTGAGAAGAACTAAGGATGTATTCTTGGTATTTGGAGGAATGGAAGATGATCTTGTTGTAAGGGGTTACACAGATGCTAGCTTCCAAACCGACAAAGATGACTTTAGATCGCAGTCTGGGTTTGTGTTTATGCTAAATGAAGGTGTCGTTTGTTGGAAGAGTTCCAAGCAAAGCAATGTTGCTGATTCTACAATCAAAGCCGAATATATAGCAGCATCGGATGCAGCTAAGGAGGCGGTTTGGATCAAGAAGTTCATTAGTGACTTAGAAGTCAATCCAAGTATCACTAATCCGATAGAGCTTTATTGTGACAATAATGGTGCTATTGCACAAGCAAAAGAACCAAGGTCACATCAACGATCCAAACACATTCTAAGACGTTTCCACCTCATTCAAGAAATCTGTGAAAGGGAAGATGTTAAGATATGCAAGGTACCAACGGATGACAACATTGGGGATCCACTCACCAAGCCTTTGCCACAAGCTAAACATGATGGTCATGTTAGGTCCATGGGTATAAGATACATGAATGATTGGGCCTAGTGCAAGTGGAAGACTGTAAGTGTTAGTGTCCTAGTCCTATAGAGATAGACTTAAATGTAATGTCATTATTCATTTATATAAGAGATTGTTATTTTGATTATTATATATGCTTTCATGTTTATTGTAATAATCGTGTCCCTAGTACTTAAAAAGCACTAGTATGAAGTTTAATGGATAATCATGTGATGATTATATGCATAGAGATGCACATTAAATTCATGGGTACTTGTTAGAGAACAAGGTACTGAACTTGACCCGTTATGAGATTTATGTCATGGTCAAATGTCATAATTAAATCTCATATAGTTATACCATTAATATCCTTTGACCTGAGATTATCATCGTCTTCCACTCGATGAATATTGTGTTTGATATAGTTTATAAAGCACTTCGATAAGACCCCATACCGAGAGCTAACATCATATACCCCAATTGAGACATTGTGGAATAGGCTAAACCCCTCTTAATATCTTTTTGAGCAAGAGCTAAGGTAGCTCCAAGAAATACAGTTATTATCCCTATCAAAGAGATTAAATTCATTATGTGAGGGATCAAGCTGAAAAGCGGTAGAAACAACTCGAACCACGACTTATTCACTCCTGACTGCTCTTATCCGTCTCACTCTCACTTTGAATGAAAACATCAATGATTAATATATTCATTATTCATTATATGTCATATCTTATCCGTCTCACTCTCACTTTGAATGAAAACACCAATTATTAATATATTCCGACCACGATTTTTTCTTTTTTTTCTAGACATTTCACCTCGAAATAAGAAATTGTATTCTACTGGGTATTCAACTAAGAAATAGAAATTCAAAAGAAAGAGTGGATTCGATCCTTTCGATGGGTACTTCTTAAACGCTAAGGTCTTCTCTATACACCGGAGACTTTCACTTTATCTAGAGAAATCTATAGAAAAGAAATAGATAGAAAGTTCTCCCGGGAATCGAGTGATTCCCGGGATAACTTTCTTTTTGATTCTCAATTTGAAAGTATTAATTTCTTGAAAGTCTTGAGAGAGACTATCGAGCCGGAAGTCTTCTTCTTAGTTGAATACCCAGTAGAATACAATTTCTTATTTCGAGGTGAAATGTCTAGAAAAAAAGAAAAAATCGTGGTCGGAATATATTAATCATTGGTGTTTTCATTCAAAGTGAGAGTGAGACGGATAAGATATGACATATAATGAATAATGAATATATTAATCATTGATGTTTTCATTCAAAGTGAGAGTGAGACGGATAAGAGCAGTCAGGAGTGAATAAGTCGATTCGCTTCAATTTTGATCAACTTCTTTTCGCTTTCAGCAATTCATGGAAGAATGAATCAGGAAAAAACCTATGACTGTACCAGCTACAACAAAAGACCTCATGATAGTCAATATGGGACCTCACCACCCATCAATGCATGGTGTTCTTCGACTCATTGTTACTCTAGATGGTGAAGATGTTATTGGCTGTGAACCAATATTGGGTTATTTACACAGAGGGATGGAAAAAATTGCAGAAAACCGAACAATTATACAATATTTGCCTTATGTAACACGTTGGGATTATTTAGCTACTATGTTCACAGAAGCCATAACTGTAAATGCACCAGAACAGTTAGGCAATATTCAAGTACCTAAAAGGGCCAGCTATATCAGAGTCATTATGTTGGAGTTAAGTCGTATAGCTGAAAAGACCCTACGGGGCTTGGAGTAGTACAAGGCGCTACGGCGCTGAAGTAGTACAGATACAAGGCCTCCCTACGGGGCTGAAGTAGTACAAGGCCCTACGGGGCTGAAGTAGTACAAGGCCCCTACGGGCCGATGTAAGTACGAGGCCTTACGGGGCTGAAGTAGAAAGGCACGAGGCCGAAGTGTACAAGGTGCTACGGCTACAAGTACTACAAGGCCTACCTACGGGCCGAAGTACAAGGCCCTACGGGGCTGAAGTAGTACAAGGCCTCCCTACGGGGCTAAAGTAGTATAAGGCCCTACGGGGCTGAAGTAGTACACGGCGCTACGGCGCTGAAGTAAACATTATCTTTAACCGGATAACAATAAGGGCTATTATTGGCATGATAGGATTCTTGTTGGGAAGAATGATAAGTCAAGATGGAAATTTGTCCCTCATAAAGAGAGATGTTTGCTAGGCCACTCGTAAGTAAGATTGATGATGTACATGGCCATGTCAATTAATGTGATTAATAACATTCGATTGATCAATTTACTTGGTAATGAGAAAGCATTGAACAATATGAGTTGACGTGGACCATGACTCATGTTCAATATAACATCGTGTGACAATGGGATTGTGATATGTTCTATGTACGAAATTAAACTTGATATTATATTATTTGGGTAGGAATGATGGCTTGCTAGAGTTCGCTCATGTCTTATGAGGATCGATGTGATCGAACTCATTACCAACATAATATAGTCCTATGGGGTCACACACATCGAACGAATTGTCAAAAATGGAAAATATGGAGTTTTTGTACTGAGGGGACGACTCGTCCCTTGGCCAGAACCAACTATTCCCTTGGCCGGGAACGAGTGTTTTAGAGGTTGTGTCCTGGGGGACGACTAGTCCCATATGGGACGACACGTGCCCAAAGGACGAATCGTGCCCAAGATTTGTACTAACTATTCCCCTTAAGGGGGACGACTGTATCTGAGGCAATATAAAGGGGACGACTCGTGTCCTATGGGATGAGTCGTCCCGTCGACGCTGAACAGATATGAAATTGACTTGGAATTAGGGTTTTCCAAATAGGAAAAGTATTTATAGCATATAAATACAGCCCCCCTTTTTCCCTAGCCAAGACATACGAAGTCTGGGTTTAGAGAAACACAAATTGAGAGTTTTCAATTGAGAATTGAGAATCAAAACACAACCAACTCCATATTTTTCATAGATTGAAAGGGGTTTCAATCAAGGGATCTAGCAATCCACCTAGAAGAGTTCTAGGGTTCGTTCAACGTGTGGATACACGTAGAAGATCTTCGCAATTCAAGATCTTAAGTTCGTGATTCAAGCTTCGTTCATCAAGGATTCACAAGATGATCAAATCCGGAGTTGGAACAAGTTTGTCAACGACAAAGGGCATCAAGGTTGGTAATTCTATTTCATCCTATTTAATTAATCATCTAGAACGGATCCATGGCTCCGGGTTTTCGTGTTAATTTGCTTTCTTCCTATTGGTCCCAAAGGTCGCAACAAGGGTGAAAATACAGCTAGAGGGGGGGGGGGTGAATAGCTGTTACAAATTTTTTGCCCTCTTTTAAAAACTAAACCTCTTGCTTACAAAATCTCTTGCAGTTGATAATAGACTGCAAGTGAAGATGTAAAATGCACAGCGGAATATTTAAGTAGCAAAGCGGTTTGATAGAGGCGGTTTGTAAAGCGGTTTTGGTGGTGCGGTTTTGATAATTGCAGTTTTACAAACACGTGTATTTTTGACAATGTTAACTCCAAACACTATTTCACAATAATGGATAGCTAAATAAAGATCAAATAGAGACAGAGATAAATAATTAGTAATCACAGGAAATATAAATGTAGAAAGTAAGAACACGTGATTTGGAGTGGTTCAATCGATAAACGATCTACGTCTACTACCAAGATGGTTAGTGTAAGTACCCAAATCCGGATCGTCCAAATTCGTCAGAAAGTTAACCGAAATGCGTTAAATGGCCAGCTCCAGGTTAACCGGAACTCGTTAAACTCCCCGTTGCCGTGCCAACGAGACGTCCCGGGACTGCCCCGTGCATCCCGACGTCGAACCATACTTAACACGTGTAATCACACGTAAAAGTACGTCTTTCCTGGAAAAACGCACTTTCCGGGGGCATTTCGGACATTTTCCGGACTGTTATTTTAAAAAACGGACAAAACCGGGACCGGGAAACGAACTCCCACATGGCCGGTGACTCGTGGCACGTGGCAGCCATGCCACCTACCTCTAGTCACCCTTCAATCACAAATCAAGGCCAAAAGACCAAAATACCCCCGATTTGCAAGCCAAGTCCGGCCGGACTCCCTGTGCACATTTTCTGAAAGTGCCAAGCAAGTCCTTCAAATTCTCAAAATACCACAAAACCCTGGATTCAGGCAAAGTCCGTCCGGACTCCTACTGCATTTTTCACCTATAAATAGAAATGGCTGTCAAAGCCAAAAGGAAAGACTTTTTACCCCAAAAATTCACCTCCTCCACGGCCCAAACTGGTTTACACCCCTTCCGAGCTCCCGTTCTGTCTCGATTCGCGTGAAACCTTCGTATTTCGATCAAATACGCCCCTTACTACTTCGAAACAACCTTTCAAACTACTTTCCGTGTCCCGTACACCCCTTCCGAGCCAAAGGGAGTCGATCCTAGCCATAGGTATAACTCCCTCTCTCTAAATCTCTCGTTCCGTCTCGGTTTACGCGCAGTCGCTACAACCGTTTCGAACAACATTATCAAAATGTAGACGCCTCCGTCTAACGGGGTCCGATACGTTTTAGCCCCTCGATCCTCTTCTCTTTCCGTAAGAGAAGTAATCACGGGTTAAAACGGCGTTCCGACCCCGTTCCGTTTACTTTTATCGTCATTTACCAATTCCGGATCGATCGATCCGTTGATCGTCATTTAATTTCTGTCATTTACAAATCCGAGCCGATTGGCCTCGTTGATCGTCATTTACAAATCCGAGCCGATTGGCCTCGTTGATCGTCATTTACGATTCCGGATCGTTTGATTCCGTTGACACTGCTTTAAATACTGTCATTTACAAGTCCGACCCGTTTGGATCGTGATAGTATTTACTTTTCAAAGTCCGAGTCGCAACCCGATTCGTTGATCGCATATCATTTAATACGCATTTTTCCCGTAAAAATCGTTAACAATGTAATGCCCGGTTCAAAACCGGAGTTCGTCCGTCGAACTCTCTTTCAAAACTTGCGACATGACGTTTGGCCTCCAAACGCTCATCTTCAAACTAAAAGCCGCCATTTGACACTCAAAATCATTTAATACGCATTTTTCCCGTAAAAATCGTTAACAATGACTCGCCCGGTTCAAAAAACCGGAGTTCGACCTTCGAACTCCTTTTCAACTCAAAGTCGACGTTTGCCACGCAAACGCTCATTTCAAACTCAAAATCGACGTTTGCCACGCAAACGCTCATTTTCAACTCAAAACCGACGTTTGTCATTCAAACGCTCGTCTTTTCAAACAAAGTCACCTAATCAACGTTTGACATTCAAACCAAGATTAAGCTTGTCATTCAAGCCCCCATTTCAAAACACACACACACACACGTTTTCGAGAAAGGTAGAAAGACTCGTCATGCGAGGCGTTTCGGGCGATCTCGTAATACTCTACCCGAAACGTAACGTGACCTCCGAACCTAACAATCTCTGGTACTAAAAAGCTTTTTACTCGTTTTTGCTGCCAATAAAAATGATCCCCATTTTCAAAGCCTTTTCCTAAGTTTTTGCTACCAATAAAAACGACACCATTTTCAATAGCCGTTTCTCAACGTTTGGGCTCAAAATACAAAAACCGCGTGGCGACTCCTCATTTTTTCCTTCCCATGAAGCGAGGTCTCAGACACCAACCCTCCGCGAAAGACAACCGCGTTTCGCGCCCGCGCGAAATCCCGGGTAATTTCAGTTGGCGACTCCGCTGGGGAAAAGATACTTTTTTCAAAACTACCGTTGTTTTCTAAAAAGCCTTCCGTGGGTCAAACTTTCGTTTACCCTTCCTCGTTTTCGTGTGTGTGAGTTCCTTTAAACCTCGAACGGTTTTTTTTCAAAAGGCATTACATTGTCAACTTTTCAAAATCATACCATGTTTGTGCATCCCCATTCATGCTTGATTTTCATCGCTGTCTTTTGAACTGTGCATCATAAATTCTTTAAGACACATTCTGAAAAAATCTCTGTTTTACTCAGAAAAAGAATTTTAGTGACCGCACACTACGCGCACTTGCTGCCTCGGAACACCGCACTTCACGTGCACTTGCTGCCTCGGTACACTGCACACTACAACCCCTAACCCGGATGGCCTTATCGCTTGCACTCCGATTGGTCTCGCGTACACCTTTCGGGGGTGCACGGGGTCGTCCCAAACATCCCATCCTAGCCCGTGTAAGCCATGCACTCTTTGTGTCACACTTTGTCCAAGACCCCAGTGGTTTTTGGCTTAGCTCGTGTCATAAAGCCTAAGTGTATGTTTTTTACGCCGGGCCCCGCTCCGAGTCAAGCTCGAGAGTTTTAGACCAAAGGTCGTTCCTGACCCGAAGTCTCACGCTCTTCAGCCTTGACTTTGACGCGGAGCTCGCCGAAAAATATACCCGAAGGTTCAATGTGACGCCGTGTCACCAAACCTCGCCGTATGTATCGTGCCGCCCACAACTTGGCCAACGCTAAAAGCTAAGGTCTCTCGCACAAGCGAGTCAGAGAGGTCATGCCCAAATTTTGGCACGATCCCCGCCTTAACTTAAGGACGTTGACTTCGACCGTGGCCCGTACGTCACACACGTTGAAAGTTTGCGTGATCGCCTAGCCTTAAGTTCATTTTTTCCTTTGTCGGTGGAACTCGCTTGCCTTATCGACCTCGCCGATAGTCCGTCCCGAGAAAGATGATCTACAATGGAAACGAGGGGCTTATAAGCGTAGTGACGAGATCCACCGATTAGAGCTCTAGGATTAGTTGCGAAAAAGAAGACCCGCTCTTTTCCAACCGATTAGGACTCGAGAAAACGCGCTTTAAGTAAACATTAATCGGTAATCGCACATTGCACAAGCCCGAAACCTTGAGCCAAATCCCCTTTTCCGAAGCCTAAACCCTTCCTTTCGTTCCCCGCAATGGAGCGTAAAGTGGTTCAGATTTCCGGCCGCCGCCTTGCCAGATCACCGTTACTACGGCAGCGTCGACAGCTTCTTTCTCGCCTCTCACTGTAATTTCCGACATGTCTAGCTCACCGAGAAATCGTGACGGGAAGGACCCCGCCACCGGTAATGTATATGACTTTGGAAGAAGCCATCCGGGCTTGTGAGGTTCACAAGAGGCGTAAAGAAGATCGCCAGAATTTCGTGGTACAGCCTTCGAATGAGCGTGGTATAGCAGCCTATCCCCGCCGACGGTACTTTTGTCCCGGTCGAGGATGACGATTCCCCAAACCAGCTCACCAAACCTTCAACCAGTTCCTCCCCGCCAACTTACTGGATGCCTTCCAACCAAGGAAACAAATGACCTAGGCTCCATGTTGCCACCTCTCAAGGCAACCCCGTCATTTTTGGTCGCCCCAGCTGCTACTCCTATCACTCAATATCACCAGCCGCACCGCCTGACCATCTCAGATGCCAATATTCCTCAATACCCTCCCGGTTCGTCCTGCCTATACACGAATCTCTAAACACCGGGGACAAACCCCGATACAGCTTCGTAAAAGGCTCCCATATATTCACATATATCAAGCCTTCCACCTCCAATCACTACCGCTCACGTGGTAGCACCCGGCGCCGAGCCTCAAAGTCCACCACTGGACCCAACCTTAGCCTGGATGGTCGAGCAGATGAAAGACCCGAAAGCCACCATGAGCAAACTCAAAGCAGAAACGCTCAAATCCACGTATCCGGAATGGTCACGCCTCTCCCCGCCAAGTTCGTAATGCCGGAGATGGACCGATTCGACGGAACCGAATGTCCTCAAACGCACGTCGATACCTACGTTCTCGCATGAGAGCAAAAGGAGCAACCCTCCAAAGAAATGGCCGACCACTTCCAAAGCATACGCTCAAAAGTTCGCCGTTACGATGGTTTCGAGGGTCAAGCTCGCGGATCGCCACACCTGGGAACAGATTAGTAACATCTTCCCGGAACGGTACCGATCCAACCTAGAGTGGGAAACAAGTCGCGAGGACTTAATCACCACCGAGCGTAAAGCGGATGAAAGTGTTGGGGAATTCTACAAGAGGTGGAGCCGGAAACTCTCCGAGATCATGGAGCCACTCTCCAAAGATGAACAGATGCGGATCTTCAAGTCCCGCTAAGACCGTCCATCGTAACTCTCATCGCCATCATTTCTTCCTGCATCTCCGGCCATGGTCAATGCCGGCTCACAGCTCGAGAAGGATCTCAAGGAAAAGTTGGCTACCGCACAACCCATACGTATACCGCCGCCAGCTGCATTCAATCCCGCACCGGCCCCGGCAAAGGGAAAGATACGTCCGTCAACTACATCCATCGTGGACAACAATGGGTAATGTAAAACCCGCCCCACAAAGCAACAATTCTACTCGTGGCGCCCGCCGTACACTTCGACAAGTTGGACATGCCACCGAGCAAGATGCCGGAAGGGTTAATCAAGGAGGGTCTCCTTAAACCCGTTGCCAATTACAAACCCAAGAATCCCGTAGCCAATGCGGACAAGAGCAAATATCGCGCCTTCCATCGCATCACGGCCATACCACCGACAACCGTTTGGGGTTACGATACGAAATCCGTAACTTGATAGAAGAAGGCAAGTTGGAGCGCCCCGTGGCCCAATACAATGGAAACCCTTTTCCGAACAATAACATGAATTCCATTGAGTGGGTGCCCAAGAAGAGTGCCACATAACCGCTCCGCCTCTTTCACTGGATCCTCCTCTAATGTCCACATCGCCTACGATGTTTGTGATCGCTCCGCCTCGCCCGGGAGTACGAGTCCCGAGAAACGGTCCGAGCAATCCTCCGAGAAAACAAAAGAAGAAATCCTCTCAACAAAGAATCGAGAGAAAGATACGAAGCCGGGGACACCAGCAGTAGGTACGCTCTGAGAACCTTCCGGAGGTTCGACTACTACGCATCGTACTCCACCCACCCTCCTTGCCTCCGTGCCATGCAGCTTTAGAGCAAACAGGTGGGAAAGCCGAAAAGTCCCGCCGAAACCGTAATCTGCACTCGGGACACCGGAATACCTCGCATCTTGGTAATCTTATCAAGCAATGTAAGCCTAATCCCCCGCGGATCGCCCAAGATTCAATTTGTCCAGCCTTCCGAGCTCGGACCGGTAAAGGAAGATCAAAGTCGCCTTGGCACTCGCACTCGATCAATGTGCTAACCAAGGGCGGCAACCGCCACAAGCAACCTCAACACAATCCCGAGGTTCCAAAGAAAGGCTTTACCTCGCAAGAGGAAGACAGAAACGGATGGCCGGATGACTCTCCTTCTACGGATAGAGACGAGATCTACGACTCCCGTCCGTATGGCAAAGATGATCACGTTCGTGACGAAGACTTACCGAGAGACGCCTGGGCACAACGAAGCCCCGTACATCACTCTCAAGCTCAACACCATATCACTCCCTGAGTATTGGTAGACAACGGGTCAGCCGTTAATGTTCTCCCTCTCAAGATGATGCGAGCCCTCCGCATCAATGAAAGCCACCCGATTCCGTCTACTCTGACTATCAAGGCCTACGACAGCTGCCTCGTCCCATCCCTGGGACGGTGACTCAACTCGGTTCGAAACCCAAATGGTGCCAAAGAAAATTCCACGTGATGGACATTCCATCCGAGTTCACAAACTCTTTGGGACGCCCTTGGCTACACCACATGAAAGCCATAGCTTCCACTCTCCATCGCTGTGTTAAGTTCATTAACCGGCAGGAGATCTCGAAGTCATCCGAGGGGATAGTTTCCTCATAGGAAACGGCCGAGACAAGAGCCAAGCGTGTCCGCACTCGTGCACCGGTTACCTCCTTCGAATCAACCAAGGGACTATCGGGCAAATCTCATCGAATCCCTCGTAGTCCGGAGATGCTAACTATGTAAACGTACTCGAGCAAAGTGCACTCGAAGCAATCCGATACATCAAGTTCAACTGTCGTTTCCAACATTTGGAGGCGCATTGGAAGGAAACGCCGAATATCGCCATGATGCGGGCACATAAACCCCTGGGCCTCCAATCGAAGATTCGTCAAGCATTCTCCAAACCAACTCTCTGCCCCGCTGTGCGAAGAGATCTTTGTGATAAAGGTCAACAAGCACCGCCATTCTCGTGATGAATGCATGGAAAGTCGTATGGGACGTCCTCCACGAGGAACGACCCGCCGCACCCCTCTTCTCCAACGAAGAGCATGATGTTTTCCTAGCCGCTCCAAAGAACGCAACCGACGCAATACGTCCCTACGTTTGGATTGAACCGTCGATGACGATGAATCAGACTCTCCGGAGTCGAGGACGCGGCACCCGCGCGGCACCTCTCGCATTCACATGCTCGCTTTGAGGACGGAACTCCTTCCGATCGTGTCACCTACGACCAAGGTTCCAATACCATGGAAATTGTCAAGCTCAACGTCCAAGATAAACGGCTATCCGACAATTGGAAGCAACCGGTTCACACGACAAAGAATCCTCTCGATCAAGTGGCCGACGACGACTTCGTCAACATCATCTATTCCGTATACCCCGATGAAGCCAAGGATCCGGTCCTTATCGTCGATTCTCGCAACGCCAAGGTCACCTCGACGACCGCCCGCTCACGGTAAACGAGGCCCGGCCAAGCGAGCTCGTAGCTCATCACTACTTCCGAGTACTGCCCCAGCTGCAACCGGCCCGTGCCATCACCAAGCTTATACCCTCAAGCGCCGCCAAGGCCAAGGGCAACAGCCAAGGAGACCAAGCTCCTCACCCCGCTACGAGTCGATCAACCTCGAACGCTTCCCAGCCCACCCCGAAACATCTCGTGAAAGTCTTCCCGCAAGGCGTAGCCGCCTTCCGACATAGGAAATGACCACCTCAAAGATCAACATGCTCCAGCCGATTCTACTCCCACCGTCACGGCCCCGGATTCGTACATCCCGCGCCGACCGCTAGCTCGATAGACTTGGCGATCGAGCGAGATCACGAGACCGTCAACATTGCAGAATTCAACACCCCGTGGGGTCAATCAAGCAAATATGGGCGAATTTCTTGGTAATCGAGATCAAGGAAGGCCGCATGGAATGTCCTGGGCCCGACTTCCTTCGTCAACGTAATCCAAGTGTTTCGCCATTCGGCGATTTGAATGTAATCACGGCTCGGACACTAGTCGATGATGCGCACCTACGGAGACCGCTTAGCTCTCGCAAGGAAAGCCCTCATGGAACTAGCCGCTCAAGAAAGTCGTCTTTGGGACGAAGACCAAGCTCGAAAGACCTACAGGACCAAGCCCTTAAAGTGTCACAGCAGCTTCTGCATTTAAAGCTAGAGGCCACTCTAGACCCGCCGACCTCAAGAGTTTTGCTCATGGCAACTTCCCGACTACCGTCTGTTCTCATCCAACCCCTCTCGCCAGAAGGGTGGTCAACGGTCCCGATGACCTAGGAGATGGAACGTCACAGCGTAACGAATCCCGCCGCTTACCTTCCCTGGGAAAGCAAGTTCTCTCGTGAAAGCGACGACGAAGACGATGAAACCATTCTCTTCCAAGCCGGCATGAAGTCAACAAAACCGACTCCCAAGTGGTCCCGGGAGGATGGGAACGGATCATTTCCGCACTCAAATTGAAAGGCCAACTCAGTGGAGGAAGGTCTATTTAAAAACAAGAGGAAGATGGAAATTGCCTCGAGCAACTACTCAGTGGAAATTCCACAGCACCGAGGCATTCGCTTACGTAAACGGTCAACTGGGCAAAGAACTACCACATGGGCAGTATGTTCGGGAAGCCGTGTACTCACCTTCCGACATACCCGCCACTCGTATAAAGCAGGAGAAAACTCTCCCCGATGGAGGTTTACCTAGACCGCCGCACGCAGCTCAAAGAAGCACCGGCTATTCTCACATGGGAAGAAACGCAGCACTAACTTCGACGCAGCTCCGCCGCAAGAAGGTTGATCTCGGGGCCCGCAGCGGAGGAAAACTAGCAAACCACGAGTATCGCTGCACTCCAACTCCGTAATGCCCCGAGTATGCTCAAGAAGAAGGAAAGGAACGCGATATACCGTGAAGAGATCAAGGAGACCGTTCGCTTGAGCCGAGAACTCTCCAACCTCCCCTGAGGGTCGCAACGCACAGCTCGCCAGTAACCACTGTGTGCACCGACGTTCGAACAATCGCCAAACCGTAGGCTACTCTCCCGCAGAGGCACCCAAGCGCATCCCGGGACGTAATCCGCCAAGCCGCCGAAGCTCCCAAATTCATCCACAATCAATGAGTTGAGGGAAGACATATGGCCCTATGCTACGAGGAATCCTCCTCTAACTATGGCTCAACTCGTAGCACTGCTCGTAAGGGACCAAACCCGATGTCGGGCCCTAACCCGATCGGGTCAAATCCATGCATTACCACCTAAGGCCACCAAAAGCCGACGGAGCGACTGCAATCCGGCCACCGAAGACGCAAATTCCTTGAAAGAGGACCCGATCCTCACTCACCAAGCAGCACTCAGCGAACATTTCCCTTTGGTCTCTCGCCACCTCTTCATATCCTCACAAGCTCAAGCTAGAGGAAAGCTCGGCCCGTACTACGGTCCCCGTGGACGCAACCCCGCATGAAGTCATTCGTATGATCGGCAACATCCACTATGGCAACATTATCACCTTCACGTATTTGGACCTTCCAAAATTTGGGGCCGATCACAATGAGCCGCTCTACATCACAGCCCACTGACGAGCGTCGCCTTCCCCGCGTGTTGGTAGACGGAGGTTCCGGGAATGAATGTCTTGCCCGCCAAGATGATGGACCCGCTTGACATCAAGCCCACGCATCTTAAGCCTTCACCCACACCGTCAAGGCCTATGACTCTACTTCCCGTACAGCTTCCTGGGTTGCTACTCTTAACATCTCGGTTCGGCAAGCGGATGATCCCCACCGAATTTCAAGTGTTGGACATTCCAATCACTTTCACAGCCCATCCCGGGGCGTCCCCGGCCGCATCAAATCAATGGCGTGGCATCCACCCTTCATCGCCTTAAGTTCATGCAAGGCAACGAGCTAACCACGCCTACGGCGACAAATCACCACCGAGGGGACCAAAGACCAACGACATTCCAAAGGTTAGAAATCAAGCATAATGACGACATGCCATTAATCGGATTCACTCGAGACCTCCAAGATCCAAATATGCAACGTGGACCTTCCACTGCCTCACGATCGATTCCTCCCGCCATGAGGATGATGAAACTCATGAACTTCATCCTGTGACTCGGCTCGGCAAAAGGCCGCAAGGCCAACACCAAGTTATTGAAGTCAAGGACCACACCACGGTCCAGTGGGCTTCGCTACGTGCCAACACCGGCCGACATCAAGGAAGACAAAAGGCTCGCCCGCACCAAGGCAAGCAGCCTCGTAAAAGGGGAACCTCCGACGGCACACCCAACCTCCGACTCCATGCTTTGACCTCGCTCATTACTTCACCAAGGGAACCAACAGCAGAACCGAGGGGACCGACAAGGGAACCAAGCAGCTGTAACCGAGGGGACCGACAAGGGAACCGACAGCAGAATCCGAGGGGACCGACAAATGAACCGACAGAACCGAGGGGACCGACAAATGAACCGATGAAGATGAGAAAGAAGCAGTGGATAGTCAAGACACGAGACTACAGAAGAATGGAACAACTAGCACGGACCTCAAGCGTTTCGTAGGACTCAAAGCTAATCCGATAAGGGGAGCGTTCCTCGACATCACAAACTCTCTACCTGACCAACCGCCACCACACCCAAAGACGAGTACACACTCAAGGGAATCCTGCACTTGGAGGAGCAACTCAAGGTACTCTCCATGGGAAACAGATTGTTCGGATCAGCCACCGAGGCCACATTCGAGACAAGAAGTCCAAAGCGTAAGGAACCAGAGTTCATAGAGGATGCTCTCAAAGCTGACCAAATTTCTACAGAGTCTGCTTGAAGAAGTCATGGAGTTGCCAAACTTGATCGACTGGGCTCCGACAACAAAGATGATTGCCATGATTGGGACAGCAGGCCAAGCCTCTCGATCCCCGCACCCTCATCAAGCATCCAAGAATGCCACCGAAGAATTGGGTAACTTTCACCGACCAAGGGCAAGCCAGGTGCATTGGAAGACAAGCCGGGCCCGCACCCACATCTCCCTAAACCCGGTCTCAAACCCTCTCGAGCCGGCCCTTGTCGAGTCCAGCCCTTCCGAGTCATCCAACGGCCTTACGCCGGAGGACTATAATAAGTGTAGCCAATCATGTATTCCCGTTCTTGTTTAATGAAAAGTCTCGACCTTTCTGAGTATCCTCTCATTGCCACTTTAACAACCGATAAGTTAACAAACAACTTAAAAGACGTTAATAATTCAATTGATAAAGAAGCGTACACATTAAACGAACAATACATTAAGGAAGTTCTCGAGCGTGTAGTTGACCAAGAGGACAACCGGCCCAAGCCGCCGAAGAGGTTATGACCAAAGTGAACTCGGGGTCGCTGCAAGAGCCTAAAGAGACACAAGCGGGCGCTTTTCGCCGATGCGTAAAAGAAGCCCCGATAAGCCTCCTCCGGAGTATGTTGACGTGTTCGCCTCGGTCATACCAGACATGCCAGACTCGATCCTCAATCGTGGAGCACGTAATTCCCCGATCCCGAATCCAAGCCTCACAAATGTAAGCCGCGCAAGATCAAGCCAGAGTGGTCCTTGCAAGTAAAAGAAGAGATTGAGAAAATGCTCCGAGTTGGTTTCATCGTAGTGATTGAGTACCCGACTTGGCTCTCCAACATCGCGACGGTCACCAAGGCCAACGGAAAGGTCGATGCCGGTGGATTTCCTGGATCTCAACAAGGCCAGCCCTAAAGATGATTTCCCACCGCCTAACATCGACATGCCGGTCGACACCACGGCAAATTTCGAAGTAAAGTCCTTCGTGGACGGGTTCGCCGGATACAACCGTATCAAAATGTCCGAGGAGGATCAAGCCAAGATCGCCTTCACCACTCCATGGGGACATACTGTTACACGGCCATGCCGTTCGGTCTAAAGAACGCCGGGGCTACTTACTACGGCCGCAATGCCCTCTTCCATGACATGATTCACAAGGAAATCGAAGTATATGTCGACGACATGATCATCCACTCCAAGGGATCGTACATGCAAAGACATGACAGATCCGAGAAAGTTCTTCAACAGACTCGTAAAGCACTCCATGAGGCTAAACCCGCAAAGTGCACCTTCTAAGGCCAAGCGCGGCAAGGTACCGGGGTACATGGTTACGTAAAGAGGTATCGAAGCCGATCCCAAGAAGATCAAGGCCATCATCGACATGAAGCCGCCTCAAACCCCGACAAGTAAAGAGCTTCATGGGAAGACTTCAAGACATCGCCGCTTCATCAACCGCTGACATCTTCTCGCGAGCCCATGTTCAAACCGATGAAAAAGAATGCCGACATCAAATGGGACTCCGAGTGCCAAACAACTTTTGAGAAGATCAAGACCTACTTGGTTAATCCCCACCCCGTGCCCGCCACATGAAGACAAGCCACTACTCCCGTATCCGATGCAAGAATGTACACGTCAATCGGAGCAATGCCGGCACAAGAACAGTAAAGATTCCAAGGTTGAGCATGCAATCTACTTCGTAAGCCTAAGCTTCAAGGAAGTGAACTCGCCTACTCAAGATCGTGAGAAAACTTGTACCGCCTCGTATGGGTAGTCGGGAAACCGAAACACTACATGCAAGCCGCATTCTGCTCCCGGTCTCCAAAGTGGACCCCGTCCGATATCTCTTTGACAAGCCATCCCCGTCAATGCGGCTAGCCAAGTGGTCATTCTTCCCGGCCGAGTTCGACATCAAGTACATGGTCGAAAATCAACAAAGGGTAGAGTCATGGCGGCATCACCCGCCGACTTCCCGAGCAAAGGAACCTAAGGGTCCCGATCCGCAATTTCCTGACGACGGAATCTTTTCACTTGACAACCGCAAACCGCCGGCAACTCTTCTTCGATGGGGCAGCCAACAAGAAGGGGAATGGCATTGGAATGCTCCTTGTCGATCCCAAGGACGAGCATACTCCCATAGCCATCAAGTCAATTTTCAAGCAACCAACAATGCAAAGAATACGAAGCCCGTGCAAAGCAGTTTGGAAGCCGCCTCGAGCGCAACATCTCGTAGCCGGATGTATATGGAGACTCGCATTGATCATCAATCAAGTGTCCAACAAATGGAAGACGGTAGATTCTCGCCTTCGAAGTACCACTGCATACATGGAGGAGCTCATTGCTCGCTCAAGGACATCTCTTTTCACTATTTGCCAAGAGACAGAAACCGCTTCGCAGACGCCCGGCAACCTCGCCTCTTCTTGTCGAAATTCCCGATGGGAAAGCAAGAAAACCCTCGTAATAGGCAGACGGAAACACCCGCCTATTGCCGCGAGATCGAAAAGAAAAAGAAACGATCGACGAACCCCGGTACAATCAGATTTACCAAGCATTCTCCAAAGCGGAGAAGCTTCCTTCACAAATGAAGATGGAAAATACAAAGAAGGGATCAAAGCCAAAAACATGATGGCATTAAAACGCCCGGCATCCCACTTCGTCATTCTCGGGGGTATGTTGTACAAGAAGCGCCACCAAGGGCCACTCCTTCTGTGTAAACAAAGAAAAGCCAGCGAGCTAATGAATGAAGTTCACAACGGAACTCGCGGTCCGCACATGAACGCTCGAGCATTGACACATATCATTCTCCGTATGGGATACTATTTGATATCAATGGAAATGCATCGCATCCAGCTCGTCCGAAGCCGCGACAAATGTCAACGGTTCTCCAACCTCAATCACATCCCACCTCACGAACTCTATTGCATGACTACGCCACGGCCTTTCGCCACATGGGGAATCGACGTCATCGGCAAGATCACTCCTCCAGGAGCAATGGTCACGAGTTCATTTTAGTCGCAGCCGACTACTTCACCAAATGGGTAGAAGCCGATCGTACAAGGTACCGAATTCTAAGAAGGTGGCCGAGTTCATCCGAGAGAACATCATGTGCCGATATGGAGTGCCCAACGAGATCATCTCCGACAATGGGACTCACTTCAAGGAGATTGTGACCAACTACCGACCGAATTCGTAGTCACACGTCACAAGTCTTCTCCTTACGTACCACAAACCAATGGTGCAAGAGAGGCACCAACAAAACTCTCGCCATGATAATCGTAAAGATGACCACTGCAGGTCGGGACCGGCCCGAAAAGCTACATTTAGCCCTCTCGGGGATACAGAACGTCGCCGTAACCGCCACAGTGGGAGACTCCGTTCGCGCTACCTACGGAATGGAAGCGATGTTGCCCGTGGAATTGGAAATTCCATCCCTCCGAGTCCTCTTGGAAAACGGGATCAATGAAGTCGAATGGCTACAGAGCCGTCACGACGAACTTGCTCTACTCGACGAGCGCAGATTGAAAGCCATGGAACATACTCGAGCCTACCAAAGCGTAATGGCCCGAGCATTCGATAAGAAAGTCAAGATCCGAGACATCGAGAAGGCGACTTGGTGCTAAAGGAAAAGCCTCCTACGTGCACCAATCCCCTCGGAAAGTGGGAGCCTACCCGGATAGGACCGTTCGTGGTACAAAGAATCTTCTCCGGAGGAGCCATGAAGCTAGCAGACTTGGACGGAAACCCTTTCGTTAACCCCGTGAACGGAAGCAAGCTCCGCAGATACTTCGTTTGAGGAAGAGCACGAGTCAACTCTCCTTCCCCATACACCGTCCCTCGCAAATTAAAGTGCTAAAAGAGTAATACCCAACCGGATACATTCCCGCTAATGATCCAGTAAAAAACAGGTCGCACTTCTTTTGTCTTTGCTTTTCTCAAATTCACCTAAAGTGTCGAACTACGGTGACCTCGAGCCCCTTAGTCCAATTGTAAAAGGGGAACGTAGGCAGCCATCATTGGTTCGGTCTAAAAACAAAAAAATACAATAAGCATCAATTGCTTGTGTTTTAAAAACTCTTTTCATTTAACCTACAAATTCATAACGGTTAAAACATTCTTTGATGAGTTCAAGCACGGCCAACTCTTGACTCGCTACACGCTAGCAAAACTACAGTAAAACATTAATCAATTAATGTGTCCGCAATGACAATGGGTGGATACTGACAAAGAAGGTCAACCTAGTTTCCCGTACTAGGTCCTTCATCCTTCTTCCCTTCCCTTTTCCCCGGCGAGTGTTCTTCACCTTCGCAGAAAAATTCCGTAGGCCTTCTACCTCGGCTCTGTGGACTCTTCCCGACGCCTCCGTCAAGCCCGCGGCCGCCAACGCAGCCTCTTTCTCTAGCTCGTCTCGAGCCGCCTCGCTTCGAGCCATCATCACAAGGCTTTGATTGGCCTCCCGATCAGCACTTGTCTCATAATCAGCCCATGGCATCGCCAAGACGATTCCTGTGGTTAGCCCTTGCTTCGTCCTCCTCAAGGTCGAGCCGTCTGTGTGATCGCACTCAACAGCTCACTCCGTCTCCACAAGATAGCCATCTCGTGTCTCCCCTATACACTCTTCGTACTCGCCCGTATATCGCATGCCGACGAATGCTGCCCTCTCTCCGGTGAAAGAGAACCCCGGGCAGAAAGGACGTGTATTGCCACCACCGGTGATCGCAATAGCGTCGAAGGATCTTCCATCCGCAGAGATCCCACCTCAAAGGTAGCAAGATAACTCGTATCGGGCCAAGGGCACTCGCTCCACTCGCATCGTCGCAGTAACCAATGATGGAATATAGAAAGACGTCTCGAGACAGCCCCGCACTCGACAACCAATGCACCCTCCCGAGTGGTCCTACAAGTCTCAGAACTTCCAATGGGGAACCCACCATCGCAAGTGATGCGTGCAAAGTCTCGGCCATCCGTAGTTCCAGCTCGCCCGATCGCCCCTATCACCGTAGGACGCCGAGAGAAAGACCAAGCGTCACAAGACATCGCACCTCGTGCATCATCTCGTAGCCTCTCCTCAACCACATGGTAAGCATAGCGGGACTCCCTCCCCACATGTATCGGCCACCGGCCGCCATCCGACCTATGCCTGTGAACGTCTCGCCCAAGACCACGGCACGATGTCTCCCCACTCCGCATCGCTCACCAGTCCAGACACCGTGATGGCACACACCTGCAGACGTGAATGTGAACAGAGTAGCAATCGCGCACGCAGCAAACGCGTCCCACGAAAAGACGCTCCTCGCCCTCCGGCAAATCTTTCGGCAGCCCCGAAATGTCAACGTAATCGGTATCCTCAGACAAGCATCCCGTATGCTTCTCCAAATGAGATACCAAACAAAGACACTAGCTTCTCAACAAAGGGCCATGCCACCAAAGATACGGAAGAACTAGTTGTGTCCGTCTCAGTCCTCCTGCATGGCCCTAAATCTTCAAACGTAGGAGTGATTTCGTTGTACGAAAAGCCGTACACATTCCTCCGTACGTCCTGTAACCGAGACGCGGCTCTCAAAAGATCCCAATCCGGCATGAGCTCCTTCAAAGCCCAAACAGATTTAATCCCGTAATGCCTTCGAAAACCCTTTGTTTCGCCTCGTGTGGTTCCGTACCCACGATCGAAAGTTGTCCAAATATCGCTCTTGCATCCGAGACGATAACTTGGGAAAGGGAGCCATGAAAATGAAGGGAACCTTGGAAGTTTGAGAGAATTCAAATGTAATGATCAAAAACTATGCTAGCTTTCTTAACCAATTGCAAAGCCGAAACCGCAATTTAAAGAATCTGGAAATTCACTCCAAGTCCTACGGATTCTCTCTCGCAGCTGACTTGTCAACTCTGCAGCCTACCGCCCCTAAATTGGAAACATTTCCAAACAACTCCCTCGTTCACCCTTAAGAAACCTCGCGTGCCGCCCATGGTTTCATTCAACCAATATCGCATCCCTTCCGCCCCGGCTCGTGCAACAAAGGCAAATAATTAATAATTAGTGCATACATGCTTAAATTTTGACCCGTTCAATTTTTAATGCATTTCTCATTTTATTTATTTTTGATTAACCTACTTCCTTATTTGCCAAAAATAATGTAAGGTGATCACGTAATAAATATGCGGGCATGTGTTCCGCCCACGGCGCCTTTTTGCAAATACAGCTTCAAATCAAATTTGTTCCCGACAAATACATGCATTTTGTCTAAACAAAGCAAGAAAGAAAGAAAGCAAGAAAATAGGACTACTCGAGTCCCGCTCGTCATCCGTGCACTCGACGCACCGCTCCGCCGCCGCCGGATCCGTCGCAAACAGAACTCGCCAAATTCCTCCACTGAATAGGCAAAAGGCCTCCTGAGTACGCGAACTCGAGGACTCCCCTCTCGTGCCCCGAGTGCGCAAGAAGGAGCTCCAAATCCAGCTGCTCCGCCCGCGAACCGGCCGAACCCCGTGTAAAGTCCTCCCCACCACCCGTGGAGCAGCGAACCTCTCGCCTAGACGGCCCCCGATCACGGACATCCACGCTCCTCCGGAACCGCACCGCATGAACTCCACGAGCCTCCTAGCGTAGGCGGACCACCCGTCCACCAGCCTCATGGCGTCGTTGTACGTACGGCCGCACACCTCGCGAACCAGAAAGTCATCAAGACAAGCAGAAAGTACAGATGCAACATTTGCGTAATACTACTATCAAATGCGTAAAATCAAAAAGGTGCTCACCGAAGCATTGGGGTCCGCCCCGTATCGTGGTCTCGGCCACCCGGGAGCGGGATCACAAGTCGCCTACGCGAACCATCCAGCCTCGTACGCGCCCTAGCTCGTGGGACCGGAAAATCTCGAGGACCTCCTGTGGACCTCGCCTCTCTATGCCGCACCCGCGGGCTCACTCATCCTCAAGAAAGCATCATAGGCGGCCCCCGCTATGATGTACTCTGTAGTACACGCCCGTATGTACCCCCTCCAGCCTCCTCTATCGCATCTCCCGGATGCCGCATGTACATAGGAGGATCCACCGGCACCAAGGGAAGGGACCCCGCCTATGCCGACGAGTCACCCTCTCCCTGCATACATGGCGTCGCAGCTGAAGTCCCACCAGAGCTTCCGCCGCCGTGTAGTCTCGCTAGCAATCCGAACAAATGACGCATCGAACCTACTCCACCAGTCAACCGAATCCTCTCGAAAAACTCTCGGCTCAAGGCTTGGGACACCTCCTCGTATGACACTCGAGTGCCAACTCTCGACGAGACCGCCTTTCGCTTTCTTCGCCAAACCAAGATGGCAGTGGAACAGGGTCGGTACGGCTCCTTGATGTCCCAATCCCGCGGATCGAACACCTCATAGCACTGCACTGCCAAGAGAATGGAAAGTTATGTCGCCTACAAAGCGTATACATACGAGTACATAAAAGAGGCAAGGAAGAGAAAAAGTACGTAAACTTACATCCAAGACAGGCGTGAAGCGCCTAAAGGAGTGCTCCTCTCCCCGCGAGAACTCTCGTCTGTGGAATGATAGAGCTCGGCCACCCAGCCTCCCCCACGCGAACCCCTCACAAAGATCCAAGTCTATCGCCGACCCGAGCAAAGGGAAGTGACAGACGTGTCGAAGTCGGGAACAAAGTCGCCGATAACGCAAACCAAAGGAACCTCGAGCCAAGCGCTCCGCGGTCATCCTCAAGGATCCACCAAATAAGCGGCGACACCCGCCTCCGCATGCCTCTCCATCGGCCTGTACCGAATGCCTAAGCCCCCGGCATCGGTAATATCAAAACCCAAGCAGCCTGCATAACCGCTCCGGGTGTAACCATCAACCCACACCCGCCGTGTTGCCATAAGTCGGCAACCCAAAGCTGATAGCGGCAAAATCCGTGGGAGTCACCGTCGCCTCCCCATCTCGAAATGGAAAGTGTGGGTCGTATCCCACCAATACTCGCCGTAGCAACATACATGGACTCGGCTCCTACAGACACTGCCGCAGCCTACAAAGACCGATGAACCCACCAACCCGGAGTCAAGCACCACCGCCGCGGACTCCTTTCTCCCTCTCGAGCCACGTTCGGGATAATATCCCACAATGCTCGCACCGCCTCAAAAGCACCCCGACTCTTCTGGTTGTGGGTATTAACCGCCCCCGTCCCCGCAGCACAAACAAAGACAGTAAGCAACGTCAATGTAATGCACCAACGCATGTCAAAAGGATGCAATGCGTATACGGTTCTCATTCATTTCCTACGTATATTCCCATCATTTCGAAAACTTCGTCGAATTCCGAACTTTCAAAATCTTTCGAAAACTCCGTCGAATCCGGAACTTTCAAAATCTTTCGAAAACTCCGTCGAATCCGGAACTTTCAAAACATTTCGAAAACTCCGTCGAATCCGGAACTTTCAAAATCTTTCGAAAACTCCGTTGAAACCGGAACTTTCAAATCTCTTTCGAACATTTCGAAAATTTACTCCGTCCCGAATTAAAGCTACTTTAATTTTGGAAAATGCATCTAGACATGGAATTTTGCAACCAAAATTTTTATGTCATCCACCCATAGTGTCAATTGAACTACATCCTAGTCAATTTCGACAACAATTCATGGCAAAGTCAAAAGCCCCAATTCGGGCACCAAAATCCCTAAGTTCATTCCTAAACAAATTTCTAACATTTAAAGAATGCACATTCTTAAAATTAATGGAATTTGTAGGAAGCTTACTTGTCTCTTGATCCCTTCCTTGGAGTTGTGTCTATCCCTCGCCGGATAAAACTCCGCCGGATTCAATGGATGCACAATGGTTCGAATGGTCCGAACCAATCGAGTTCTTTCGTCATCGGTCCTTCCGTGGCGAGCCATTGGTCCCAAATCACCTTCCATAGCGATTTTCCTTCACAAATACGAGCAAACCTTGCAATTTGGGTTGGATTTTCTCTCCTCCTCTCTCTCCCTCTCGTCGGAATTTATGGAAGAAAATGGCCTCTCCTTCCTCGGCCTCGGCGCCGAAAAGGACATGGTCAAATTCAAGAAAAGTCCCACGACTCTTACCGCACCGTAAAATTTTTGCCACTTTGGCCCTCGCCTTTATGCAGCTCCAATTTTACCTCTTTTGGCCCCCCAAAAAGTATAAAATTTCCCCAGTTAGACATTTCTAACCCCCCATCCCCCGAGGATAAATTCCCAGTTAGTTTTCACTAACGCTCGTCTCCAGACGTTAAAATTCCTAATGGTTTTCACCATCACTTATATCCTTAAATCGCGACCTTTCACGGTCCGATTTCAATCCTTAATCGCGACCTTTCACGGTCCGATTTCAATCCTTAATCGCGACCTTTCACGGTCCGATTTCAATCCTCAATCGCGACCTTTCACGGTCCGATTTCAATCCTTAATCGCGACCTTTCACGGTCCGATTCAATCCTTAATCGCGACCTTTCACGGTCCGATTCAATTCTTAATCGCGACCTTTCACGGTCCGATTTCAATCCTTAATCGCGACCTTTCACGGTCCGATTTCAATCCTTAATCGCGACCTTTCACGGTCCGATTTCAATCCTTAATCGCGACCTTTCACGGTCCGATTTCAATCCTCAATCGCGACCTTTCACGGTCCGATTTCAATCCTCAATCGCGACCTTTCACGGTCCGATTTCAATCCTTAATCGCGACCTTTCACGGTCCGATCTCAATCCTTAATCGCGACCTTTCACGGTCCGATTTCAAATCCTTAATCGCGACCTTTCACGGTCCGATTTCAATCCTTAATCGCGACCTTTCACGGTCCGATTTCAATCCTTAATCGCGACCTTTCACGGTCCGATTTCAATCCTTAATCGCGACCTTTCACGGTCCGATTTCAATCCTCAATCGCGACCTTTCACGGTCCGATTTCAATCCTTAATCGCGACCTTTCACGGTCCGATTTCAATCCTCAATCGCGACCTTTCACGGTCCGATTTCAAATCCTCAATCGCGACCTTTCACGGTCCGATCTCAAATAGTCAATCCCGACCTTCGCGGTCCGACCTCCACTCTCCTATCGAGACCTTCGCTGTTCGTCCTCACCGGCAACAGCAATAAGCCCGAACCCCAAGGCACGAACGCCTTGCAACAATCCCTCTTCGGCCATCCTCGTAAGCCCGAACACCTTTTCACTTCAACAAGTGAACATTCATCTCCCGCCGCCGCCGTAAGCCCGATCTGTTCCACCTCGCCGGCAATGCAATAAGCCCGCACAACAATCCCTCTTCGGCCATCAAGGTAAGCCCGAATGCTCATCCCTCAGGATAAACCCGGCAACAAAGAATAAGCCCAACACCCAAGGCACGAACGCCTTCGTCACAGATAAATGTATCCTCGCAACTCCGGCTTGAGGCGCCACACGCCTCGTCGCATCGCAACTCCGCTTTTGAGGCGCCACACGCCCTCGTATGGTTCAAGAACTCCGGTTTGAGGCGCCACACGCCTCGAAGGTTTCAAGTCCTGTGTTCGTACGCTCCTATCAGCTTCCATTCGTGCATGTACCTCGCGAATGGTCTCATTCAAGGTTTAGACGCCTCCTAACATGTCTCGCTGTGTCAAGGTCCCCATGCGCGGCCCTCGCCCTTTCGAACTACGATCGGCTTGATTCCCGCCGGATACGTAGGAATCCTTTTCGCTAAGGGTCCACCACCGACCGCCTGTGTCTCTTTCAAAGTAAGGCATCCCGATTTGGATCCTTATCTTTTTCAACGACCCCACCTCCTTCGGAAGTGACGTCGCCGAGGGGCTAATCAGAAGTACCCAAATCCGATCGTCCAAATCCGTCGAAAGTTAACCGAAATCCGTTAACCGGCCCGCTCCAGTGTTAACCGAACTCGTTAAACTCCCCGTTGCCGTGCCAACGAGACGCCCCGGATCGCCCGTGCATCCCGACGCCGAACCGTACTTAACACGTGTCATCACACGTAAAGTACGTCTTTCCCGAAAACGCACTTTTCCGGCACTTTCCTGGGGCATTTCTGACATTTTCCTGATCGTTATTTTAAAAACGGACAAAACCGGACCGGGAACGAACTCCCACATGGCCGGTGACTCAGAGGGCACGCGGCAGCCATGCCACCTCCCTCTAGTCACTCTTCAATCACAAATCAAGGCCAAAAGACCAAAATACCCCGATTTGCAAGCCAAGTCCGCCGACTCCCGTGCACATTTTCCCGAAATTGCCAAGTCCTTCAAATTCTCAAAATACCACAAAACCCCGGATTCGTGCAAAGTCCGTCCGAACTCCTACCGCATTTTTCACCTATAAATAGAAATGGTCACAAAGCCAAAAGGAGAGACTTTTACCCCAAAATTCACCATACCCCACGGCCCAAACCAGTTTCACCCCTTTCCGAGCTCCCGTTTTGTCTCGATTCACGTGAAACCTTCGTATTTCGATCAAATACGGCCCTTACTACTTCGAAACAACCTTTCGAACTACTTTCCGTGTCCCGTACACACCTTCCGAGCAAAAGGAGTCGACCCTAGCCATAGGTATAACTCCCTCTCCTCTCGTTCCGTCTCGGTTTACGCGCCAGTCGCTACAACCGTTTCGAACAACATTATCAAAATGTAGACGCCTCCGTCTAACGGGGTCCGATACGTTTTAGCCCCTCGATCCTCTTCTCTTTCCGTAAGAGAAGTAATCACGGGTTAAAACGGCGTTCCGACCCCGTTCCGTTTACTTTTATCGTCATTTACCAATTCCGGATCGATCGATCCGTTGATCGTCATTTAATTTCCGTCATTTACAAATCCGAGCCGATTGGCCTCGTTGATCGTCATTTACAAATCCGAGCCGATTGGCCTCGTTGATCGTCATTTACGATTCCGGATCGTTTGATTCCGTTGACACTGCTTTAAATACTGTCATTTACAAGTCCGACCCGTTTGGATCGTGATAGTATTTACTTTTCAAAGTCCGAGTCGCAACCCGATTCGTTGATCGCATATCATTTAATACGCATTTTTCCCGTAAAAATCGTTAACAATGTAATGCCCGGTTCAAAACCGGAGTTCGTCCGTCGAACTCTCTTTCAAAACGCGCGACATGACGTTTGGCCTCCAAACGCTCATCTTCAAACTAAAAGCCGCCATTTGACACTCAAAATCATTTAATACGCATTTTTCCCGTAAAAATCGTTAACAATGACTCGCCCGGTTCAAAACCGGAGTTCGACCTTCGAACTCCTTTTCAACTCAAAGTCGACGTTTGCCACGCAAACGCTCATTTCAACTCAAAATCGACGCTCAAACGCTCATTTTCAACTCAAAGTCGACGTTTGCCACGCAAACGCTCATTTCAAACTCAAAATCGACGTTTGCCACGCAAACGCTCATTTCAACTCAAAACCGACGTTTGTCATTCAAACGCTCGTCTTTTCAAACAAAGTCACCTAATCAACGTTTGACATTCAAACCAAGATTAAGCTTGTCATTCAAGCCCCCATTTCAAAACACACACACACACACACGTTTTCGAGAAAGGTAGAAAGACTCGTCATGTGAGGCGTTTCGGGCGATCTCGTAATACTCTACCCGAAACGTAACGTGACCTCCGAACCTAACAATCTCTGGTACTAAAAAAGCTTTTTACTCGTTTTTGCTGCCAATAAAAATGATCCCCTGTTTTCAAAGCCTTTTCCTAAGTTTTTGCTACCAATAAAAACGACACCATTTTCAATAGCCGTTTCTCAACATTTGGGCTCAAAATACAAAAACCGCGTGGCGACTCCTCATTTTTCCTTCCCGTGAAGCGAGGTCTCAGACACCAACCCTCCGCGAAAGACAATCGCGTTTCACGCCCGCGCGAAATCCCAGGTAATTTCAGTTAGTCTTGGATTTTCAAGAGTGATTTTACTATTGAGTATGAGAGATTACAAGATACAACGTTTGATACTCAAATCTAAAATCTATTCTATGAAGATCAAATCCTAAGACTATAACCAGTGTATCTAAAATGATTAATCTATGTGATTAAACAAGTGAGGTGTGTGTGTGAGAACAAGATCAAGGCTCTTTAAATCTGTGAGATGTAGAGCACAATGATTCTTGAATGTGTTAAGGCTTGATTTCTGGGCTGGGAAATATTTCTTGAAGGTTGAAGATGAAGATTCAAAGGACTTATGAATTTCTGGGCAGAGCTTCAGCTTCTATGAACACAACACTTCTCAATTTTTCAAACAATCTTCAAATGGTAAAGATTAGGGGTATTTATACCCAAGCACCAAGGAACTAGCCGTTGGACACAGCTGTTGCAAGGACAGTACTTGATGCTTTCCCATTGGTCCACACTATCCACTTTTGTCCTTTGGTACGGTACAACTGCGAGAAAAAAGGCGATTAGGCTCCACCGGGCAAGCAATGAGGTTAGGACACCTGTCACCTTTTCAAGATCCTTGCAGATCTTCTCTGACATTCACGTGACAAGATTTAGTGGTTGACTTTTGATATTGCTGACGTGGATTCCAACGGTTAAAAAGTGGTTCACTTCAAGTCTTTAATCATAGGATGCGGTCTGGTGTAGAGCAGTTTATGAGGTGCGGTTAGCTACACCAGGAGGTTGCACAGAGCGGTTGGAGATGCACTGCACAGGTGCGGTTCATTAAGCGGTTGCACTATATTAGCAGATTCAACTAGGAGTTCCACATGCGGTTTGCATGTGCGGTTTCACAAGGCGGTTATGAAACTGCTGAACTGCAACTCTCCAATCCAATGAGTCTTGTGCCAGTCTTCAAGCCTAAATTTAACCTATTCTATAAAATGGACTTAGCTAAAAAATTGAAGTCTAAGCTTCATTACATAGGGTCCTAAAGTCCTTAAAAATAGACGGGAGGTTATGGTATCAATCAAATCTAATACAAAATAGGAGGGTTAAAACATGCATACCCAACAATCTCCCCCTATTTGATTGATGCCATTACCTACTATAACTTAAGCAAACATTGTACTTGGTAAGAACATGTCCATAGGAATTAACATGGTAATTCATGTCCCAAGTCAATGCACACACTTAGCTTAAGCTATAGATTTCTATACTATCTGAAAGATAAATACTTACAATATGGAAAGTATAGAAATGCATTCAGTGCACTTAAAAATGTGAGTTTAATTTCAAAGTGCGGTTTAAACTGAATGTTTAACCTTCATTTCAAAAATTTAAATTTAAGTTAGAAAATATTTGAATGAGGTTATAAACCATATGCGGTTTCATTGTTCTACAAACAAGCAGTTTGATATGAACAAAGTTTTGGAACCATGATGCAATTTCCATTAATTTCTAAGATGATTACAAGTACAGGAATGAAGGAAAATTACATGGTTACAAAAGATCAAAAGAAGTTGGACAAAAGAAAATACATGAAGTGCGGTCCAACAAAACAAAAAAGAGTTCAGCAAAAAGGAAAGGAATTACAGTGAAGAGCGGTCCTAATGCTGACGCGATTGTTGATGATGCGGTTGATGGCGCGTTTGATCATGACGCTGGTTCACCTCTTGATTTGGCACTTGCGGTCCTGAAGGTCTGAAGGCTGAACTTTCTCCTCTGATGATTCTTCTAAGAGCTCTGAGGTCTTCAGAATGTCTTCTCAAGGTGGTCTCAACTGCTCTAAGTGCGGTCACGGATTGAGCAGCGATTGAGCCTACAACATCAACTGATCTGGTATTAACAGCTACACTCTCTTTGATCTCAGTTGTAAAGGCTTCAATGTAGGCCTTGAGAGAGTTATAAAAAGTGAAGATCTCATTCTGAATGGCTACGGTTTGAGTAGATAGAGCATCTCTCAGCGGTTCCAGATCAACAGTAACATTCAGGTTGGACTTCAATTCCTTGATGGAGTTGTCAAGTTTGAGGTTGAAGCCTACCTTGAGGTTCTCAAATCTGAAAGAGATATCACCATCAAAGGTCTTTACCTGCTCCTTGAGACTGTCTCCCACTATGTTGAGATCAACATTAATTTTGTCTTTGAGGGAGTCCAGCTCAGACAGGACTTTGAGTTCCAAGGCTTCAAGGGCGGCTTGGGAAGGGGCGGTTGAGGTTGAAGCTTGAACAGGTTGCAAGTTGAGGTTCCTTATATCTCCCATCAATTCTGTTTTGAATTTACCAATTGTATCACTGTAATCACAAAAGGTTTGTAAGTTGTTGCATAAAATCCTTGAGTTGATCTTTGTTGACGGAATCCCCTAGGAATGCAAGAACTGCGGCTTGGAGTTCAACTTTGAACTTGAATAGGGAGGACTCTGCTGCAGTTTTAAGGGCGGTTTCAATGTTTGAAGGAGGCGGTTGAGATTGAGTTGGAGGAGCGGTCTGAGGTAATGGGTTTAAAAGGGTCTGGAAAAGGCGGCTGGCTGGGACTGTGTATGTTGAAGCGGTTGAAGGAGGTATAGGAAGTGTTTGGGGTAAAGTAGTAGGTGCGGTTGAAATTGGTGCGGTTGGAGGAGGTGGAATGTTAGAAGTAGGGATTCCAGAAGTAATAGGGTTGGAATTAGAGGAGGAGCTAGTAGTGTGAACTTCAACAGAAGGGGATTTCTGTTGATGAGGGGAATTCTCAGGGATAGGAGAATTTGGAGGAGGTGGAGTATTGACGCGGTCAGGAGAAGGGGTTGGATCGCGGTTTAGGTTGGAAATGGAGATGGCTGGAGTGTGATGAGAATAAGGAGGTGATTGAGCGTGGTTTGAATGAGGAGGGGAATTTGAGCGATTGGAACGTTGAGGTGAGGGAGTTGGGGTTCTGTTTTGGTCAGAGGAGGAATGAGATTTGGAAGGTGATTGGGATGGTGAATGTGAAGTGGAATGAGAAGAAGGTGGGGAAGGAGACGGTTGATTAGCAACGCGGTGTAAAAAGCGTTTGGGGCCTTTGATTGGGGTTCTTTTCTGGGCTAATTGTTTAAGTCTTTTTGGCTTCTCCCCCTGAGCGGTTGTTGCTCTTTGCAGTTGAGGAGGAGAAGGCGGTTTGGGAGAGGCAGATTTGGCTGGGGAGGAATGATGAGAATGGACAGGGGATTGAGATGGTGCTGGGTTAATAGGTTGGGTTTGGGGCGATTGAGAAGGAGGCGGTTGGGGAATGGGTTCCTTGGTTTTTCCTTTAGCTGCACCCTTCTCAGCTCTCTCTTTCTCCATTCTTTCAATCTCAGCCTTATAGAAGGCGGTCAAGTCCTCATCAGACATCTTAGCCAAAGTATCCTTAGTCTGCTTGGCCTTCTTAGCTCTAGCAACCAAGGGAGGAATGGTTGCATCTTCTTCTTCTTCCTCCGCAATCTCATCCAAAAGGGACATCTTATCTTTCCCTTTCCTGCTAGGTCGAGCACCAGTTGTACCACGCGGTTGTGTAGGTGCGGTTCTGGTTGGCTTAGGGAGCGGTTCTGCAGGAGTTTTTCTCTTCCTTGATACCTTCTTTAAAGCCTTACCCAATGCTGTCACTGCGGTTGCAGGGGTCATTTCCAAAAAATGTTCCTTGGGTTGAAAGGTATCAGCATCATAGAGGGCTCTGTAGTCATCATTTCCAAATGAGAATCTAAAGGAATGACAAGCCTTGAGTCCAAAGGATTCTTCAACTCCCCAGTGTATGCAAATATCAGGGGTAGTGAGCCTCAAATCTTCCAAATGCTGGTAGTTGGCAAAGATAGCGGTTAGCAATCTACCAAAAGGTCTCCATCTGGTATGCACATCTTTAGTCTTCAACTGATAAGCATCAATGCTGCTGGCCAGCTCTCTCATCAAAATCTTGGGCCAATGGAGCTTCATGCCGTTGTAGATGGCACAACAATATTGCCACTGCTGTGAGGTGAAGTTGTTATGATTTCCAGTTTTACCATACAGACTTCCCAACTAGATAGCATAGATGGCTCATCAGTTCTCCAAAGTCTCTCCTTGCCTTCTTCTTATAGTACCCAGCTAATGAATCCAGAGTTCCAGTGAGGGTTGAGCAGGTGGCATCCTGGACTTCTTGGGAAACTTCAACTGGAGCACCAAAAACGTGAAAATCATAAGTACTTCTGATGTCCAAGTAGTCTATGGACACCTTGAATCCTTCAACAACTCCCACTAAACTGGGGATCTTCTTCCCATCAGACAGCACTCTCTCTCCACGCACTGCGATTGAGTAGAATTGATCTATGAAGAGAGGGATGGTGTAGGTTTGTTGTTTGTTGAAGAGGGGTAGGATTCCAGATTCTTGCATTTTTCTGATCATCTCTCTTTCAAAAGCATCAGACCTCAGTTCTGGTTCATTTATCTCCCATCCTGGTAAAAAGTATTTGGTATTCTACAAAGAAAACACTCAAGTTAGAACATTTTAATAAGGTCACAGTTTGCAAGCGGTTTGGTGCACATATGCGGTTGGCAATAGTGCAGTTTTTAAAATTGATAATTTCCAAACCTCAAGGAAACTGTGAATACAGGTATGGAAACAAATAAGAAAAATACATAAGCATATTTTACTTAGCACGTGGCATTGTAATCCAAAGTTATCCCACACTGCAAGCGGTGCTTAGAGAGGAAGTTCTTGGTTTCCAGCCTATATACTTAGTAAAACTTAAGTATTTTTCTAGCATGCGATTTCAAAAGATATATATAGATGCGGTTTTGAAAAACATGGCATGCGGTTTTTAGCGAGCGGTTGTATGACCATAAACCACATGCGGTTTTGAAACACAAGGATAAGCAGTTACAGTTACAGGCGTGCAGTTTCAAAAGATCAGCATGCGGTTGGGAATGAAGCGGTTCAAACATGCAAAACAGAATCCAAAATTTCCAAAAATTTTCTAAGTTATGAAAAACAAGATTGAAAATTAGGTCAATCCAAAACATAGGAAAATTTTAAGAAAGATGATGAACAGTCACATGAATGCATGAAGAACACGAAGAACACCAAGAACAGAGATTTGATGAATGTTGACCAAAATGAACAAATAATATGTCAAAATGATCACATTGAGCGGTAGATCAATAATATAACAATAAAAATATCTACTTTACTCACAATCACCCAGAAAATGCAAAAAAATCAGAAGTGGGTTTCGAAACTTAAAAAGTTTAAGGTTCAAAATCAGTGCTCAAGATGTGTGTTGATCATGAAATAAAGTTTATAACCTAAATCCATGCATGAATCCGCACAAAACCCAACAAATTTCATTTAAAATGATCAATAAATGAAGTCACAATAAGTAAAAATCAGTTTTGTTCATTCGAAGGTTTCAAAGGTTTAACAATGGCAGTTCATGTAAGTATGATTTGCAGTAATGATAAAGAGATAAGGGTTAGAAATCATACCATGTCAAAGATAGGTTGTTTGGGAGCCATTGATTTGAAGAAATTTAAACCTTTTAAACCAATTTTTGAGGATAGAGAAGGGAGAGTTTGGTGAAAACTGACACTAGATAGTACGAATGTCAGAGAAGACAGAATGGAAAGTTTGAAAAGGTAGGTTATGTCTTCTATTTATAGGAAAAGATTTTAGGGTTAGGGCAGTTGAAAGGACTGTTTCACTAACCAAAGCAGTGAATCATTGCAAAGTTGCACCCATTCAGCTTCCTTACATCAACCAATGATGGCTGACATGAAACCCATTTAATGCCAATGTTCCCTTTGAATTAAATGCATTCAAATTTTAAAATTTCGAGGGAAAACATTTGCAAATAAACCCTTAAAGAAAAAGTAATGACTGAAAAATAAATAAAGGAATTTGAACAGTTTTTTTTTTTTAATAAACATAAGCAAAAAATTAGAAAATACTCCAAGTTGAAACGCGGTTGAGGTCCAAGCAGTTGAGCTGCAGCACGCGGTTGGAATGAAGCGGTTGGCTGCAGGGCGGTTGGACTATATGTGGTTTTGTACACGCGGTTCAACAAGGGTGAGGTTTGTATCCTCCATAGGAATTTCAACCTATACTCAACACACGAGTTAGCAAATAAAAAGTATGGAATCATTTAAGTTCAAGCATACCCATTTCTCCTCTAAGGAATGAAAACCTCTTGGAGTCTTGAGCCTTGGTGAGGATGTCAGCAATCTGGTTGTCTGCCCCCACATACTCTAAATGGATATTCCTCTTCTCCACATGGTCTTTGAGGAAATGATACTTGATATCAATATGCTTGGTCTTGGAATGCATGACAGGGTTGTTGGAGACTGAAATTGTTGAAGTGTTGTCACACATGATAGGGCAATTTCCTTCTTCAATTCCATAGTCCACCAATTGTTGCTTCATCCAAAGGATTTGACAGCAACAACTACCAGCAGCAATGTACTCAGCCTCTGTGGTTGACACTGAAACTGATGCTTGCTTCTTGTTGACCCAAGCAACTAGTCTATTCCCAAGGAAATGACAAGTACCACTAGTGCTTTTCCTGTCAATAGTACAAGCTGCATAATCTGCATCTGAATAACCTACAAGATCGAAGTTCGAATCTTTGGAATACCAAAGTCCAAGGTTAGTGGTTCCAGATAGATAGCGGATTATATGCTTGACTGCAATGAGATGTGCTTCTCTAGGATCTGCTTGATAGCGTGCACATACACAGACACTAAACATGATATCGGGCCTACTAGCAGTTAAATAAAGTAATGAGCCGATCATACCTCGATATAACGTTTGATCAACTTTCTTACCTTTGAGATCTTTGTCTAGCTTATTGCCGGTGGCCATTGGAGTATCATATGCTTTAGCATTTTCTAATCCAAACTTCTTTATTAGCTCCTTGGTGTATTTGGCTTGGCTGAGGAAAATACTTTCTTCGCATTGCTTGATTTGAAGCCCGAGGAAGAATGTTAATTCTCCCATCATGCTCATCTCAAACTTGCTTTTCATTAGCTTTTTGAAACGCTTACAAAGTAACTCGTTAGTAGAACCAAAAATGATATCATCAACATATATTTGAACAAGTAAAGTATGATCATTGTATTTGGCAATAAAAAGAGTTGTATCGATTTTACCGCGTTTAAATCCTTTTTCTAGCAAAAATTCAGAGAGAGTCTTATACCATGCCCTTGGAGCTTGCTTAAGTCCATACAAAGCCTTCTGGAGTTTGTAGACATGATTGGGAAATTTGGAGTCTTCAAATCCAGGCGGTTGGGCAACATACACGGTCTCTTGCAGTTCACCATTGAGGAAGGCACTCTTCACGTCCATTTGATATAACTTGAAATGCTTGAAAGAGGCGTAGGCTAAGAAGATTCTGATAGCTTCCAATCTTGCAACTGGAGCAAAGGTTTCGTCATAATCGATTCCTTCTTCTTGCCTATATCCTTGTGCAACCAACCTTGCTTTATTCCTAGTGATGCTTCCATTCTCATCCATCTTATTCCTAAATACCCACTTAGTTTCTATCACTCCTTGATCCTGAGGTCTAGGCACCAAAGTCCAGACCTTGCATCTTTCAAACTGGTTGAGTTCTTCTTGCATAGCAACGACCCAACTGGAATCTTGGAGTGCTTCATCAATCTTCTTGGGTTCAACTTGAGATAACAGTGAAGTATGCTCGTCATAGTTCAATCTCCTTGTTTGAACACCAGAAAACAGATCACCAATCACATTTGTGAGGGGTGACTGCTGACTTCACGAACCTCCGGGGGTAAGTCTGGTTGGACTGAGGTTTGCTGAAGATCTTCAATTGGAACATCGTTAGATCCTTCAGCGAAATCATGGAAGGTAAGTTGACGAAGAGGTTCAACAAGCTGGATAGGGGAATTCTCAACTTCTTCTTCCCTTGTAGTTGCATCTGGAATGGAAATTTCAGGTGCGGTTTCAAATCTGCGGTTTGAGGGAATTTCAGTTGAGGGTGTTGGATTTTGCGGTTGAGGTTCAGGTGCGGTTTGAGATGGTTCACCTGTTTTATTATGCTCAACAAAATCATCAGCAACATTTGGAGCCAAATGTGGCTCAAGGAGAGAATACACATCAAAAGTCACACGGACAAACTCAACTATTTTTAAACTAGTTTTATTAAAAATACGAAAAGCTTTTGAATGTTTAGCATACCTAACAAAAATACCTCCGTCGGCCTTGGCTCCGAATTTACCTCTATTTTCTCTTCAAATGTAGAGGACAAAGCATTTGCAGCCAAAGATCTTGAAGAATGCAATGTTGGGGGTTCTTCCTCGCCAAAGCTCATAGGGAGTCTTGTTATAGGTTTTGTTGATGAGGGATCGGTTCTGAGTGAAGCATGCTGTGTTGATTGCTTCAGCCCAAAAATACTGAGGTAGCTTCGCTTCAGATATCATTGTCTTTCCAGCCTCAATCAATGTCCTATTCTTCCTTTCCACAACCCCATTTTGTTGTGGAACACCACCAGTTGAGAAATTGTGATCAATCCCATGGTCATCACAATACTGAGCAACACCGTTGTTCTTAAATTCTGTTCCATTATCTAATATAACACTAACGATGTCGTCTTCTTTTTGAGTTTGGAGCCGTCTAAAAAGTGCGGTGAGAATATCATAGCAATCATCTTTGGAAATCATCATCTCAACCCACGTATATCTTGAATAATCATCCACCACCACTAAGGTATATCTACTTCCTCCAATGCTGGAAGTGGTTACGGGTCCAAACAAATCTATGTGAAGCATTTGTAAGCATCTTGGAGTTGATGGAGCGGTCTTGCTGGTGAAAGACGACGCGGACTGCTTACCAAGCTGGCATGCAATGCATTTCTCTGGATGGTGGTCAGCCACTTTAGGTAAACCACGAATGAGGTTTTCCCTACCAAGCTTTGCAAGATACTTGAAGTTCAAGTGGCTCAACCTCTTGTGCCAAAGCCAACTATTTTCGCTCACATTTTTAGCTATAAAACAGAGATTAGTAATACTACATGCAGAATTTAGATCAATAATGTAAATATTACTCTTACGAATCCCTGTGAGTAGGGTGACGCCGAAAATGCTATCTTTGATAAAGCAGTTTGATGACGTGAAGTTCCAAAGCATTCCTTTGTCGCAGAATTGAGAAATTGAAAGGAGGTTGTGCTTGAGTCCTTCAACAAGAGAAACCTTCTCAATAGTTAGGTTTCCTCTCCTTATAACACCATATCTAATGGTCTTGCCTTTGTTGTTGTCACCAAAGGTTACAGACGGACCGCTTGCTTCAACGACATCTTCAAGCAATGATCTATCTCCAGTCATATGTCTTGAGCAGCCACTGTCAAGATACCATTCATTTTCCTTGGAGTGACCAGCCATGAAGCAGAGGACCTGAAATGTAAACATTAAGAACGAGGTCCCCCTTTATTCCTTGAGTCCTGAAGTTAGCAACCCTTCACGACCCACACCTGTTTGACAGAATGAGGTTTACTCTTCCTGGTATTGGATGTGAACCGCAAAAGGCATTCTGTAGCCTTGTGACCTAAACCATCACACACAGAGCATTTATAAAAGCTATAAGCATCATGAGGTTTTACTAACTCCTTACTTTTCTTAGGAGTTGCATGCGGTTTGGGAGGAGCGGTTGCAGCCTTGACAAAGGGAACTGGCTTTGGTTTGACCACGTATTTTCTAGGAACGCTATTCCTGCTTTTGAAGGCAGGAGGAGCGGTCGAAGAAGATGCGCGGTCAGCCTTGGAGTTGCCAGTACCACCTTTTCCACCAGAAGCGGTTGGAGCAGGGATACGGCCAATTCCATAAGCCATTTCCTCTTCAGCTACTTCCTCAGAATCCTTTGGCTTCATCTGAGAATTCTTCCCATATTGCTTTTCTTTTGGGTATACAAAATTAAAATTTTGTTGTCCTTTACCCTTAGCCTTTGCACGCTTCTCCTTAGGAATTTCTTTAGTTAGTTTCAAAATTTCCTCATCCTTTTCACTGCAGGATGCACACTTCTCTTCTTCAGCAGATCCAAATCCTATACCCTCAGTAACTCCACTGGGCAATTGGGTATCTATGATTTGTTCTGCATAAGATTTTGACTTGAGCCACCCATCAATAATTTTTTGACGATCGTTGAGTTGGGTGACCAGGTCATCATTCCGGAGTTGAAGTGCAGCAACCTTAGTTTCAAGGATGCGGTTTTGATCAGCAAGAGGAGTCATCTTTTTTATTTGGTCCTTAAGATTTGAAATTTCGGACCTCATCACTGTTTTCTCCGTCTTGTACAGATTAAGTTCATCATGAGCTAAGCTTAAGGCTTTCTTAAGATTAGAGAATTGATGGATCACCATTTCAGCTTCCTTAAACATCTTTTCGTGTTCTGAGGGAGAAACTTCTTCCACCACCTTTTTCAAAACTTTTTTATTTGGAATTGCTTTTGAAGGTAGAGCATTTTTAGAAGAGAAAATGGGACGAGAATACGAACAATTTCCTATCTTAATGCTAGGAGTAAGTTTGACATTATCATCCAACTTAAAATTTGGAAGTTTTGCAGAAACCTCTTTTTCCTCCATATCTTGCAACTCAAATGACTCAGAATCTGACTCATCGGAAGCATCTGCAACTAAGTAGAGATTAACCTCTTCGGTTTCTTCATCACTTCCATCATCAGAATCTGTTTCAATCCAAGTTCCTAATTCCTTGGAATTCTCTTCCTCCTCAGCAACCATTCCCTTGCGACGAGAAAATTTCGCAGGAGAGGTTTTCTTTTTCAAGTATTCGTATTTGGGTTGTGGACACTCAGATGCAAAGTGACCAGGTTTTCTACAATTGTAGCAAACTAGATCACTCTTTTTCTTTGTATCTCCAGCCTTAGAAAATGTTGCAGGAGGTTTGCCTTTTGAAAAAGTTTTTGTAAAAGGTTTAGAGGATTTTATAAACTTTTGAAATCTTTTTACAAACATGGCAAAATCATCATCATCCATCTCGATGAGTGATGAGGTTGATATGGAAGGATCTGCAGTTTGATTGGATGTAGATGGTTTCTCCTCTTGTTCCACAACGGACATAGAAAGCGATTTGGTTTTCCCTTCAATCTCTTCAATATGATTTAATTTAAGCTCATAGACTCTAAGGTTTGCATACAAGTTACTTAACGACCAAGTATTCAAAACTTTTGAGTCTTCTAGAGAGGTAGCCTTATTTACCCATCTAGAACCTAAAGTAGACAGGAAATTCATATTGATTTCCTTATCGGTTAAAGTTTTACCAAGAGATCTACAAGCATTGACTACCTCAACATAGCGGTCGTAGGTTTGACGCAAGGTTTCGTTGGGTTTTCTGTTGAAGTTGTTGTAGGATCTTTCAACAGCATATAATTTGCTTTCCTTGCATTCGTCATCACCTTCGAGGTAGCTCTCTATGGCATCCCACATCCGCTTTGCGGTTTTGAGATACATCACTTTCTGAAAAGTTGAAACAGGGAGGGTTCCAGAAATGATGTGTCTAGCCTTGCTGTCCAAGGCAACTAATCTCTTCTCTTCATCCGACCACTCTTCTTTTGGTTTTTTGACCTCTGGAGTTTCAGCATTGGTGGTTGCATCAGTGTTGGCCTTCATTGGAATCCATGGCCCATTGACTACGCACTCCACCAGCATCTCATCTATAGTTTCCAAATGAATAAGCATTCGGCACTTCCAGATGTCGAAGTGGTCTTCGTCCAAGATTGGAATGTGTGAATAGTTAACAGTTGTCATCGTTTTTGAGTTTGCCATATTGAATCGGCACACAAGCTGTTAAGCTTGAAAAACAGTGGTTTTAAAATGTGTTAGCTCTGATACCACTTGTTGGTCCCAAAGGTGGCAACAAGGGTGAAAATACAGCTAGAGGGGGGGTGAATAGCTGTTACAAATTTTTCGCCCTCTTTTAAAAACTAAACCTCTTGCTTACAAAATCTCTTACAGTTGATAATAGACTACAAGTGAAGATGTAAAATGCACAGCGGAATATTTAAGTTGCAAAGCGGTTTGATAGAGGCGGTTTGTAAAGCGGTTTTGGTGGTGCGGTTTTGATAATTGCAGTTTTACAAACACGTGTATTTTTGACAATGTTAACTCCAAACACTATTTCACAATAATGGATAGCTAAATAAAGATCAAATAGAGACAGAGATAAATAATTAGTAATCACAGGAAATATAAATGCAGAAAGTAAGAACACGTGATTTGGAGTGGTTCAATCGATAAACGATCTACGTCCACTACCAAGATGGTTAGTCTTGGATTTTCAAGAGTGATTTTACTATTGAGTATGAGAGATTACAAGATACAACGTTTGATACTCAAATCTAAAATCTATTCTATGAAGATCAAATCCTAAGACTATAACTAGTGTATCTCAAATGATTAATCTATGTGATTAAACAAGTGAGGTGTGTGTGTGAGAACAAGATCAAGGATCTTTAAATCTGTGAGATGTAGAGCACAATGATTCTTGAATGTGTTAAGGCTTGATTTAAGAATTCTGGAAATATTTCTTGAAGGTTGAAGATGAAGATTCAAAGGACTTATGAATTTCTGGGCAGAGCTTCAGCTTCTATGAACACAGCACTTCTCAATTTTTCAAGCAATCTTCAAATGGTGAAGATTAGGGGTATTTATACCCAAGCACCAAGGAACTAGTCATTGGACACAGCTGTTGCAAGGACAGTACTTGATGCTTTCCCATTGGTCCACACTATCCACTTTTGTCCTTTGGTACAGCTGCTGCAAAAAGGCGATCGGGCTCCAGTGAAGCAATGAGGTTAGGACACCTGTCACCTTTTCAAGATCCTTGCAGATCTTCTCTGACATTGAATCACGTGACAAGATTTAGTGGTTGACTTTTAATATTGCTGACGTGGATTCTAACGATTAAAAAGTGGTTCACTTCAAGTCTTCAATCATTGGATGCGGTCTGGTGTAGAGCGGTTTATGAGGTGCGGTTAGCTACACCAGGAGGTTGAACAGAGCGGTTGGCACTGCACAGGTGCGGTTCATCAAGCGGTTGCACTGTAGTAGCAGATTCAACTAGGAGTTCCACATGCGGTTTGCATGTGCGATTTCACAAGGCGGTTATGAAACTGCTGAACTGCAACTCTCCAATCCAATGAGTCTTGTGCTAGTCTTCAAGCCTAAATTTAACCTATTCTATAAAATGGACTTAGCTAAAAAATTGAAGTCTAAGCTTCATTACATAGGGTCCTAAAGTCCTTAAAAATAGACGGGAGGTTATGGTATCAATCAAATCTAATACAAAATAGGAGGGTTAAAACATGCATACCCAACACTTTCGCTGCGCATGGACCCACGAAACCCAACAAAGTGGATTTGTAGACCAATCAGAATGCACTAGTACAGTACTTGCTACAGCTGTTCCCAACGGCTACTTTCTTGGTACTTAGGTATAAATACCCCCATTCTTCAACATTTGAAGATTGCTTGAGAAATTGAAATTACAGTGAGTTCATAAGAAGATTGAAGCTTTTTCCAGAAATTATTCAACCCTTTAAATCTTCATCTTCATCCTTCAAGAAAGATCTCCAGCCCATAAATCAATCCTTTAACACCCAAGAATCATTGTGCTCTATATCATATAGATTCAAAGAGCTTTGATCTTGTTAAACACACACACACACCTCACTTGTTTAATCACATAGATTATTCATTTGAGATACATTGGTTATAGTCTAGGATTTGATCTTCATATAATAGATTTTAGATCTGAGTATTGATTCTTGTTCTTTGTAATCTCTCTAATACACTAATATAAAATCTAGCATTAGAAAATCCAAGACTAACCATCTTGATAGTGGATGTAGATCATTTACGATTGAACCACTCCAAATATTGTGTTCTTACTTTTCTGCATTTTACTTACAGTTTTTTACTGATTATTTTGTCTTTATCTGTTTGATCTCATTACAATTATCCATTGTTGTGAATTATGCTTCTGGTTAAACATTGTAAAAACCTCACTTTATTGTTTGTAAAAACCGCACTCACAAAATCGCTCTATAAACCGCACCTCTAAACCGCACTACTTTACTTAAGTATTTCGCTGTGCATTTTGCAATACTACTTGCGATTTTTAATACACTGCAAGCGATTTTGTAAGCAAGAGGTTTCGTTTTCAAAAAGGGGGCAAAAAAGTTATAACAGCTATTCACCCCCCCCCCTCTAGCTGTTTTTCACCCTTGTTGCCACCTTTGGACCAACAAGTGGTATCAGAGCAAACACATTTATAAAACTTCTGTTTTCAAGCTTAACAGCTTATGTGCCGATTCACTATGGCAAATTAAAAAACCATGACAACGGTTAACTATTCACACATTCTTATTTTGGATGAAGACCACTTTGACATCTGGAAGGTTTGAATGTTAATTCATTTGGAAACCATTGACGAAATGTCGGTGGAATGCGTGAAGAATGGCCCATTTGTTCCCATGAAGGCCAACACCAATCCAACCACCAGTGCTGAAACTCCAGAAGTCCCAAAGCCTAAATCTGAGTGGTCTGATGAGGAAAAACGATTAGTTGCTTTGGACAGCAAAGCAAGATTCATTATTTCTGGAACCTTGCCCGTATCAACCCTTCAAAAAGTGATGTATTCCAAAATCGCAAAGCAGATGTGGGATGCCATATAGAGCTACCTTGAAGGTGACGATCTCTACAAAGAAAATAAAAGATGTACTATTGAAAGATCCTACAACAAAACTCCATATGAACTTTGGAGAGGAAGAACCCCCAACATTGCATTCTTCAAAATCTTTGGCTGCAAATGCTTTATCTTCTACAATGGAAGAGAAAACAGAGGTAAATTTAGAGATAAGGCTGATGAAGGTATTTTTGTTGGGTATGCTAAACATTCTAAAGCTTTTCGTGTTTTCAATAAAACTAGTTTAAAGATAGTATAATCTGTCCATGTCACTTTTGATGAACATTCTCTCATTGGGCCACATTTGGCTCCAAATGTTGCTGATAATTTTGTTGAGACTAATGAAAGAGGTGAATCTTATAAAACTGCACCTAAACCTCAAGAACCGAAAAATCCATCAACCTCAACTGAAATTCCCTCAAACCGCAATTTTGAAACCGCACCTGAAGGTCCTACTCCAGATGCAACCACAAGGGAAGATGTTGAGAATTCACCCATCCAACTTATAGAACCTCTTTGTCAGCTTACATTCCATGACTTCACTGAAGGATCTAACGATGTTCCATTAGAAGATCTTCAGCAAACCTCAGTTCAACCAGATTTACCCCTCGAGGTTCTTGAAGTCAGCAGTCACCCTCTCTCAAATGTGATTGGTGATTTGTTTTCCTTAGTTCAAACAAGTAGATCAAACTATGACGAGCATACTTCTTTGATATCTCAAATTGAACCCAAGAAAGTTGATAAAGCACTCCAAGATTCTAGTTGGGTCGTTGTTATGCAAGAAGAACTCAACCAATTTGAAAGATGTAAGGTTTGGACATTAGTGCCTAGACCTCATGATCAGGGAGTGATAGGGACAAAGTGGGTGTTTAGGAACAAGATGGACGATAATGGAAGCATCACCAGAAACAAAGCAAGGTTGGATGCATAAAGATATAAGCAAGAAGAAGGAATCGACTATGACGAAACTTTTGCTCCTGTTTCAAGACTAGAAGCAATCAGAATCTTCTTGGCCTACGCCTCTTACAAGCGTTTCAAGCTATATCAAATGGACGTTAAGAGTGCATTCCTCAACGGTGAACTTCAAGAAACCATATACATTGCTCAACCTCCTGGATTTGATGACTCAAAATTTCCAAATCATGTCTACAAACTCCAAAAGGTTTTGTATGGACTCAAACAAGCTCCAAGGGCGTGGTATGAGACTCTATCTAAATTTCTACTAGAAAAAGGCTTCAAACGCAATAAAATCGATACAACTCTATTCATTGCCTATTATAACAATCATTCTTACTTGTTCAAATTTATGTTGATGATATTATTTTTGCCTCTACTAATGAATTACTATGTAAGCGTTTTGAAAAGCTAATTAAAAGAAAGTTTGAGATGAGCATGATGGGAAAATTGACATTCTTCCTCGAGCTTCAAATCAAACAATGCGAAGAAGGAATCTTCCTCAGCCAAGCCAAATACACAAAGGAGTTAATCAAGATGTTTGGATTGGAAAATGCAAAAGCATACGATACTCTCATGGCTACCAGCAATAAGCTAGACAAAGATCTAAAAGGTAAGAAGGTTGATCAAACCTTATATCGAGGTATGATTGGCTCATTACTTTATTTAACTGCTAGTAGGCCAGATATTATGTTTAGTGTTTGTGTATGTGCTCGCTATCAAGTCGATCCAAGAGAAGCACATTTAAGAGCAGTCAAGCGTATAATACGCTATCTCTCTAGAACTACTAATCTTGAACTTTTGTATTCCAAAGATTCGAATTTTGACCTTGTAGGTTATTCAGATGCAGATTATGCAGCTTGCTCTATTGATAGAAAAAGCACTAATGGGACTTGTCACTTCCTCAGAAATAGACTAGTTGCTTGGGCCAGCAAAAAGTAAGCCTCAGTTGCAGTGTCAACTACAGAGGCTGAAAATATTGCTGCTGGAAGTTGCTGTTGCCAAATTCTTTGGATGAAGGAACAGTTAGTGGACTATGGAATTAATGAAGGAAATTGCCCAATCATGTGTGACAACACATAAACAATTTCAGTTTCCAATAACCCTGTCATGCACTCAAAGACCAAGCACATTGATATCAAGTATCATTTCCTCAAAGACCATGTGGAAAAGGGAAATATCCATTTAGAGTATGTGGGGACAGACAATCAAATTGCTGACATCCTCACCAAAGCTCTTGACTCCAAGGGGTTTTCTTTCCTCTGAGGAGAAATGGGTATGCTTGAACTTAAATAAGTCCATATTTTTTATTACTAACTTGTGTGTTAAAATTCCTGTTGAGGTTTTAAACCTCACCCCAGTTGAAACCGCGTGATCCAAACCGCATGTAGTCAAGACCGCGTGAAACTCCAGACCGCATGCTGCTCAGATCACATGATAGTAAACCGCGTTTCAACACTTAGAATATTTTCAATGTTTTTATTTTTCAAAGCTTTAAAGAAGCTTCAATTAGGTTTGATATTTCTATCCCTATTAAAAAAAAAACTGTTCATTTTTTTTTTGCTTGACACATGGACCCAAGTAAGTTTTCTTTATTTTTTATTTGGTCCTTAGTTTGGCATAAGGGTATTTTTGTAAATATTTTCCCACGTTTATTTAAAATTTAAATGCATTTAATGCAAAAATAATATTTGCATTAAAAACCTTCATGTTAGCCGTCATAGAACAGTGTGCAGAAGTTGAAAGGGTGCAACAGTTAAGTGGAACCATCATCACTTTCTGCACACTGCCCCTTCACCACCTATATATATATATGATTTGGTGAAACTGGTTGACTCTTTATGTGCCAACTCTCTGTCCTTGCTACTGTTCACTTTCTCTCTCTACTAACTCTCTCTATAAACCTTCATTTTCAAAAACTTTAAAATTTTAATGGCTGCTAAGAGACAAAGAGATTCAGCCATTCCTAGAGTAGCCAAAAAACCCTTCAACGATATGGTATGTTTTTCTAAACCTTAATCGTCCTATTTCTGCAAAATCAGCCATGGATGAACGCAGTAAACCCTTCATACTCCTCTAACTGAATTTTCTTGATTTCTGCTTCATTTCTTGTTCATTTTGAATAATTCTTGTTAGGTTCTACTCGAAATATTGTTAGGATTAAGATTATGCAACTTATTTTATGATCTATACATGTTTTGGTTGTTGATTTTGAAAAATTCAGTTTAAGGGTTTTAGAAACCCATTTCGTGTTCTTGGCTATTTCTTGATGATTCTGGGTAAAGTTTGGATTTTTACTGTTATATTGTTAATCCACTGCCCAATGTGATCATTTTGATATGTTAGTTATTGATTTTGGTGAACTTTTGATATATCTCTGTTCTTGAGTTTTCTTCGTGTTCGTATGCACTGTTCATAAGTTTTTCAGAAATTTTCCTATGTTTTGGATTCTATGATTCTTGAATCTTGTTTTCATACTTAGAAAATTTTTGAAAATCTTGGATTTGAATTCCTTAGAATCTCATCTCTCAAACTGCATGCTTCCCAGTTTAAATCTGCATGCTAAAAACCGCAAACTGACTATACTTGTTTGAAATCGCATGTTCACCTTTGGATGTTAAACCGCATGTGTAAATCGCATGTTGTTTTTCTCTAATTGTTAGATGTTATGTTGTCCATATTTTTTTTATCTAAACCGCATTTCATCTTAAACCGCATGCTATTTCTCACTTGTCTTTTTGCAAACTTGATTTTTACTTAGTATATAGCCTGGAAACCATAATCTTCCCCAACAGGATCTTCTTGGAAGTGTGGGATAACTTTGGATTACAATGCTACGTACTAGTAAATATGTTTTCAAGTATTTCAATTTATCTCCTAGGCATAAATTCACAGTTCACTTGGAGTTGAGAAATTTTGTTTTCTCAACCGCACCAGTGCTAAACCGCATGAGTGCTTAAAACCGCATGTGAACTGTGATTTCTTAAAATGGATCTAACTTCATATCTTCTATCTTTGTAGGATCCTCACTTTTTCCTACCTGGCTGGGAAATCACTGAAGTAGAGCTGAGAAAAGATGCCCTAGGAAGGAAAATGATCAGGAAGATGGATGCCTCTGGAATTTTACCCCTCTTCACCAAAAAGCAAACCTTCACCATTCCATCCTTTATTGACCAATTCTATTCCAATGCAACTACCAGCACCAGAGATCTTGGAAATGGCAAGACCATCCCTTGCCTGACCGCAAATATAGAAGGTCTGGAAGTTACAATTGATTATATGGATATTAGGAATACATTTGGATTTCATGTCCCCAATGCTGATGAGAGACTACCCCAAGAAATTCAAGATGCTACAGCCTCAACCCTAGTTGGAATTCCAACTCTCTCTGGGAGATACAAGGCTATTCCCAGGAAAGACTTTGGAGAATTAATAAGCCATTTGTTCTTCTTGGTTGGGAAGTCCATTTTTGGGAAGAATGGCGACCATAATAATTTTACAAGCCAGCAGTGGATGTACTGCTATGCCATCATAAATGAGACACCCCTTCACTGGCCAAAGATCCTCCTAATGGAACTATCTGCTCACATAGATACCTACCAATCTAAGGAGAAAGGAGTGGATCAAAGATGGGGACCCTTTTGCAGACTCTTGACCGCAGTCTTCACCAATTACCAGCATTTGGAAGAAATCAGACTGCTCAATCCAGAATTGCAGGTAGACTGGTCCAGTGGCAAAGAAACCTTAGGTCTGAATGTGTGCCATTTATTTCGTTTCAAAAATGGGGATGAACTATACAAGAAGCTGTGGGAAAATGATACTCTCTCAACAAAGGAATTCTATGTTGAGATGAGTCCTGAGACCGCAGACAAAGCGGTTGGGAAAGAGGTTAAGAAGGCTAGGAAGATTGCACGCCAGGCTGAACCGCGTGCTAAAAAGGCCAGAACCGCACCAGCACCCAAACCGCATGCTGCTGCTGCTGGTCCTAGCCAAGTGAAGAAGAAAATGGCCCTAGTTGATGAAGATGAATCTGATGAGGAAAAAGATGCTAGTATTCCTGCATTGATTGCTAGAGCCAGAGTGGCAAAGGTTGCTCAGGAGAAAATTCAGACTGATGAAGATATGATGGATTTCCATAGAGCTAAACTGGAGAAGTTTGAGAAAAGAGCTTCTATGGGTAAGCAAATCGCACCTCCTCCAAAACCGCAGCCAACCACCAAACCCCCTCCACCTCCTCAACCTCAATCACCCATCCTATCACCTATACAATCCCCAATCCAATCTCACCATTCCTCACCATCAAAATCCCCTTCTCCCAAACCGCAACCCTCACCTAAACTGCAATCTGAGGCACCAATTCAGGGGGAGACCACAAAGAAGCGGTTTAAGATGATGGCCAAGAAATCAACCAAAAAGGGGCCTCAACGTTTCCTCAAAAGGGTGGCCCAAAATACTGAGCCCATGGCTGGGGAAACCGCATCATATTTTGATAAGGAATCCTCGTATTCCTCCTCCCCTCCTCCCTCAGATACATACTTAGACCGCTTCATCCATTCCTACCACACACCCCCTCTCTCCAATGCCTTCAAGGCCAGGTCCCCCAAACCTTCAGGTGGCCCAGCCATTTCTACGTCACACCACAAAGACCCTACTCTTTCCCCTCCTCATTCCAGCTGCGTTCAAACTCCACCCCCCTAAAAAACTCCTCCCACTAATACTCCTACACCTCCTCTTTCTGTTCATTCAGCCACCCCATCTACTTCACCCATAAAAACTCTTCCTAAAATCGCAAACATTCCCACTTCCACAATTCCTCCACCTACCCAGACCGCAACTAACCAAACCTCACCCATCCCACCCCCTCCAACCTAACCTCATACAATCCTAGTAACCCAAATTTTCCAAACCCTTCACACTAAACTCCCTTAAACCGCACCCCCTACCCAAACACTTCCCTCAACCCAAACCTCCCCTTCCACCTCAACTGCCCCTCCTATTGACTACTCCCAAATTCTATCCACCCTTTATCTCATTCAAAGCCAAATCCTTATTAACCAAGGCCATATGATAAAACTAACTGCATCCAACTCAACCCTTGAAGCCTCAAACCGCTCCCTTCAAGACCATGTTGATACCCAAGCCCATCTTCTTGCCACTCAATCCTTGGAGCTAGGTGCTTATAAATCTTCAATGAAGATAATTCTACTCAAGCTTGATGCCATTAAGGGGGAGAGTTCCGTAGCAAACATTGTTCAAACCTTAGCTGAAAAATGCTTTGAGGAATTTTGAAAAGATCTGGCTGATGGAATTCTTCAAACCCTGGAAGATAAAGTTTCAACAACCCAGCTGAAAGAAACGCTGAATCAATTTTCCAATGCCTTCAACCTCTCCACCAAAACCGCCCTAGAAACTTTCCAAGATGAACTTCTCAATTCATTCAACTCCAGACCGCAACCAGCTTCTGACTTCAAATCTGCTCTGGACTCAGTTGAATCTAACCTCCTATCTGAAATGGATACTCTTAAGGAAGAGCTGAGCATGAAAATGAATTTAATGAGAGACAGTCTAACTGTAAAGTTAGATTGTCTAACAGATGAAGTGAATGACAAATTTGAGAACCTCAAAGAGGGATTCAACTCCAAGCTCAGCACAAAAATCAATGAGCTGGATAACTCTTTGAGGGGGAGCTTAAATGAAATTGAAGCCAATCTGCAAGAAGCCCAAACCGCAATTTCAGAAGCCATTCAAGATCAAATCCATACATTTTTCAATTCTTTGGATTCATCCTTCCACACCAAAATAGAAGACCTCAACAAGAATCTAGACTTGAAACCGCTATAAATTCCATCAACAATCTAGAGACCGCACATCAACGGACCGCAGAAGAGGTGAGAAGACTAAGAAGAACTCTGAGGGCTGAGCATTTCATCTTCACCAGACCGCACGTGGATGAGCACATCGTGGATGGACCGCCCCAGCATTAAACCGCAATATTTGTACTTCTTTTTGTCTAACTATTTTTGCTATTTTTTGTAACCTTGTAATTTACTTTCCTACCTGTTCATATCAAACTGCTTGTTTGTAGAACAATGAAATCGCAATGGTTTAAAACCTCATTCAAATATCCTTTAACTTAAAAATCATATTTTTGAATTGAAGTTTAAACATTCAGTTTAAACCGCATTTTAAACTTAAACTCATATTTTCTAAGTGTACTGAATGCATTTCTATACTTTCAATTTGTAAGTTATTTATCCTTCTATAGTATAGAAATTTATAACTTAAGCTAGTGTGTGCATTGACTTGAGACATGACTTACCATGTTAATTCTTATGGACATGTTTTTACCAAGTACAATGTTTGCTTTTGTTATAGTAGGTAATGGCATCAATCAAATAGGGGGAGATTGTTGGGTATGCATACTTTAACTCTCATAGCTTTAGCTTGGATTTGATTGATACCATAACCTCATCTCTATTTTTTGGACTTTAGGCCCATATGTAATGAAGCTTAGACTTAAATTTTTTAGTGTAAGTCCATTTTGTAGAATAGTTTTATTTAGGCTTGAAGAGTGGCACAAGACTCATTGGACATGAGGTTTCAGTTCAAGAGGTTTCAGAACGCACGTATGAAATCGCACCAACAAACCGCAGTATGGAATTCTTACATTGAAACCGTTTCTTGACAACCGCAGTGAAGCCTAATTTAGTGAACCGCACTAGCGAAACCGCAGTGCAGTTCCAATCTTAAGACCGCACTGTGAAACCTCATCTGGTGAAATTGCACGCCTAAACCGCATCTTCACCAGACCGCATCCAATGATTGAAGACTTGAAGTTGAACCACTTTTGACCGTTGGAATCCACGTCATCATTATTTGAAAGTCAACCATCAAATCTTGTCACGTGACTAAGTGTCAGACATGATCTGCAAGGATTCTGAAAAGGTGACAGATTTCCTTCATTCCTTAATTACAGCTGAGGTCTGATCAGCTTTATCTACAACTTCTAAACAAGGGACAAAAGTGGATTTGTGAACCAATCAGAACGCACCAGTATAGTACTTGCTACAGCTGTTCCCAAAGGCTACTTTCTTGGTGCTTGGGTATAAATACCCCAATTCTTCAACATTTGAAGATTGCTTGAGAAATTGAAATTACAGTGAGTTCATAAGAAGATTGAAGCTTTTCCAGAAATTATTCAACCCTTTGAATCTTCATCTTCTTCCTTCAAGAAAAATCTCCAGCCCAGAAATCAAGCCTTTAACACCCAAGAATCATTGTGCTCTATATCATATAGATTCAAAGAGACTTGATCTTTTCAAACACACACACACACCTCACTTGTTTAATCACATATATTATTCATTTGAGATACACTGGTTATAATCTAGAATTTGATCTTCATAGAATAGATTTTAGATCTAAGTATTGATTATTGTACTTTGCAATCTCTCTCATAATTTAATATAAAATCTAGCATTAGAAAATCCAAAACTAACCATCTTGGTAGTGGATGTAGATCATTTACGATTGAACCACTCCAAATATTGTGTTCTTACTTTTCTGCATTTTACTTACAGTTCATTGCTGATTATTTTGACTTTATCTGTTTGATCTCATTTACAGTTATCCATTGTTGTGAATTGTGTTTCTGGTTAATCATTGTAAAAACCTCACTTTACTGTTTGTAAAAACCGCACACACAAAACCACTCTATAAACCGCACCTCTAAACCGCACCACTTTACTTAAGATATTCCGCTGTGCATTTTGCAATACTACTTGCGATTTTTAATACACTGCAAGCGGTTTTGTAAGCAAGAGGTTTCGTTTTCAAAAAGAGGGCAAAAAATTTATTACAGCTAATCACCCCCTCTCTAGTTGTTTTTCACCCTTGTTGCCACCTTTGGGACCAACATCTTCTCAGTTCAAGCGGCGCCTCCACTGCCGATGAACAACTCACCATGCTATAGAACTTCTTCTTTTCTCTCTTCTCCCTTCGTTCTTCCCCCAAGATTTGGCACCCGAAAACCCCAATCTCTCTCTTATTATACTCTCATTTTCAAAGCCTTGACCCTATTTACCTATGGATTCGCCATCATTTACTCAAAATTGCTTCGTTGTGAGGCTTCCCACCGTTGGTTCCTCTGTTCCCGTTCCCATGACTCTCGATTTGTGGGTTTTTAACCCAGGTGAAGAATCGGGTTTTCCGATTCAATATGGGGTTATTGGCTCTTATCAAGGTTCAATTCTGACCAAATTTATGGCTTTTCCGTTCTTTGATTCGCCTCTAGATATATAAAGCCCTTATGCCGGAAACACTGTTCTCCACCCCCACCGACAATGACTCTGTGATGGTTGAAAACAAGCCAGATGTCATTGATTTTGGGATTTTGAGTCCAATATCCGACTGGGGTAAAGCTTATGGGCATCGGTCTACGCTGAAAATGTTGGCCATCTTCCTTCCTTGGACTGTTGGCCCTGATCCAGACGTGAATCCATTCTATCCGGCAACTGATGAAGTTAAAAAATGCCTTCTTAAGTACCCGCAGGTTATTTCTTTCTTTGTTTAATTTTTGTTTGAAATTACTGGTATGGTTATTGTTTTTGTAAAAGGGGTCTTGAATATGTGAAATTTATGGTATATTAGTTGATTTATTGATGCATTAATTTGTAGTGTCTTGAATATGTGAAATTCTATGTGTTGCACTGACCTGCCTAATATTGTGAGTAAAAGGGGAGTGTATAGTTATCAGTCTTTACATTCTTTTCCAACATTTGTACATAGGAAGAAGTTGCTGATTAGGAAATTTATAGTTATCAGTCTTTACATTCTCAAAATACAACTCATATTTGTTCATTACATCATTTAACTGCCATTCTTTACATCAGTTCACAAATGGCCAAGACAAACTTTTGTCTCCAAAAGAGTAGTACTTACAATTACAAAAAGTAAAGTGTTCACAATTTTACATCTCAAAAAGTGAAAGCATTCACGGTTTACCTCAAAAGGTGTCTTCATCACACTTGTCTTATGTCTTCATTGATCTATGTAGCCCATTTGTGTCACCAACTCTTCGATATCATTTATTTGTTGTTGTTGTAGTAGATAGTCACTGCAGCCTCTTACCATTGCACTATTTACGGGTACATTACTAGGAAGTAGTCCTTACCTCTCTAGTGCATCTTTACCCATATGAGGCCCAGGATAATCATTGCTCCCAAAAATCTTCATAATCTCTACCATGCAATTTTGTAATGACAAAAATTCTTTATTCAATGTACTTGCATCTAGTTCATAAAAAGCCTCATGAACTGCAACTAGTAGTTCATCAAGGGTGTAAGAGGCTATTTCTATTTGCAGCGATTGTATTGCCCTGAAAAACCCCAATTCTAGTACATTAAGGTCTGGAGAGTTAGGTGGTTACTGAGCTAGGATAATGTTAAACCCATAAGAGAAAGTTGCTGCCCTAAAATCTGGATCATCATCGCTAATATGTGGTCTTGCATTGTCTTGTTGTATTATGATACTCTTACTTGCAAAAGGTAGCCGAAGTTGTTTGATTGATGGTATGGTTTTATTGATTAGGGTATCTTTGATCACTGCTTTGGTAATTTACACAACAGATTTGGTCACTAGGGTTCCTCTTGGTCTATTTTTTCTATTCCTTTTTGCGGGCTCTTTGAAGGTAAAAGGGAGAATTCCAATCTTTCCATCAAATATAACCTCCCCATTACTCCCAAATAATGGCCTAGCCACTGCACACATAAACATTATTTTTGGAATGAACTTTTTTGACTTGCATGTTCTATATGGATCTCTTTCATTTGGTAGCATATAATATCTCTCACTAACTTGTGAGAGATGAAACCATTTTTCATCTATGTGCACATCGCAATGCATGTCCTTAAATATAGTTAAATTGAGCAAGTTGTCATGCATTAACTTTGAAACTGAGAATCATAACCTATTTATTTTGTTTGCTTCAGTGAGTTTCGGATGGATTGCATTTGTGTGACTTCTTATAACTTCTTTATATACCCATCTTACAACTATAGTTTTGCTCACACCAAGCTTTTGAGCTAGTCTCCTTATTGTGCACCGTGATTTGAGTGGTATTGCCATCAATTTTGCCTCGTCGATTTTCAATTGCTTAGGCCCTTGTCTTCCAAACTTTTTTGACTTTAAATTGAGTGGTAATCCAGTTGCCTTTTGTTGTTTTGTAGTAGTCCAGATTCGATGATCTGCCTTTTTGATAACTTCCCACTTGTTTGAAGCTTCAGCTAGTCCGCCGTTGATAATTTTCCCATCTTTGTGATTTTGAAGCAAGAACTCAGCTATGCACTGCTTTTCTTGAGTGGTTAAATTTTTGGTTCTCATTTGAAACTGTAAAAAAGTGGCTGAACTATGCCTTGCTTTAGTGTATGTACTAGTGTATGTAGAAACTGTAAAAAAATGGTTGAACTTGCTGAACTTTGTGTCTTCAGTGAACTATGGAGGAACTATGCCTTTCATATACTGAAACTGAAAGTATATATAGCTGGTGTTTTTTTTTTAAAAAAAGGGGGAATTTGAAATTTTCATTTTTCCCTCCTAATGTTGCACAGGTGAAACTGAAAGTATTGTTTATACTTTTAATTATTTTGGGTTAGTGGAATCAAAAAGAGGGGGAAAAATTAAATTGTTAACTTTTACATTCTCTCTCCTCTAATCTTCTACCCACTTACAATTCTTTATTCATTTTTTAAAAAAAAATCTTAAGAAGCATGAAATCCTACCACCCCATGACCCTTGAAGTGGGATGGACGGAGTATGTCAAAATTTGTCTGTGAAGCTCTTGTTTATAGCTGCCAAGAACCAAAAATAGATGATCAACCTTAATCACAAAATTAAACCAGATTTAATTTTGTATTGATTTTGGTCTTGCAGTTACAATTCTCGGAATCAAATTTGTCATCAAAGCCGAGTGGTGGAAGTTACAAAATCTGTCAATCATTATGTGAGTAATAATTTTTCAATCGAAATTCATAAATAATAGCAAAAGGTGAGCTAGCGCGATTAGGCTAATTTGGAGCTACATTCGTGTCTGCAGGACGCACATGAGATCGGTAGCCCCAAACACATTTTGGACCTTGATTTTCACCCCACATGCGCACTCATGCGTGAGCGAGAGCCTCTATGCCACACAATCTTACTCCCTACTAAAGTGTAGGAGTATATAAACTAGTATCCTTTTACATTTCCTTTCAATGTGGGATAACCACATATACCACTTACAACCCACTTATTTTGAGCTTTAATATCTAATTCATCCCTCAACCATTTTGGATAAATGAATATATTATTTCAATGTTCTCATGGAGTAAAACACAAACATACAATCAATTTAGTCATTTGACCAACAATCGATTTAGGAAATAACTCATTATTCCCTTCAAACACACTCTATTTTTCCAACAATCCCCCACACAGAAGAAAATAATGCGGAAATGGTGATAAAGTCCGGCAGGCGAAAACTTGCATACGAAAGATGTGGGAATGCCTATTGAAGCTTCATTTGTACAAGCATATTTAGTCTACTCGCAAGTCGATAGACGCGATATCCTTGAATCGTTATGCTTTTTGTGTAGCCAATCATATGCTTGACACAAGTATCGTCCTAACATACTTCAATTCTTATAGCTATGTTCAATTATGGCCCTTAACATATGCCTAGTTCTGGGAGAGGGTCTAAGAATTGAGCCTCGTACAATTCTCTTCGAAGTGGCCCCACTACTATCTCACATAGGTAATTTCTTAAAGGTAACCCATACTACCCTGCTCAATTTTTCGATGAGTAAGAATCATTAAAAGTCATAGGCATATCCTTGTCATTTCGGGATGTCACTTATAGGAATGGACTTGGGGTTGGTTTCCCAGAGTGACGCTACAAGTCTTATAACAGTTAGGCGGTCTCATTGAATATAGTACTTGGGATATCTAGTCATCTAGATTGGGTTTTCCGTTGTTTTTAACTTAAAGAGGCTTAAGTCACATTCCACTCGTCGAGCTTTCAACTAACTCTTTATTAACCCTTTGGTTAACGGATTCGCTTTTCTTCAACTTAACATATTAAGTGGATATTGTACCACTTGAGAGTAGTTATCTATATGTCTTCGACATATGTGTCTAAACTTACCATTATACATATGATTTTGTGCCCTTCCAATCATTGATTGGCTATCGCAATCTATACATATTGGTGGCATGGGCTTTGTCCATCTTGGAATATCTTCTACAAATTTGTGTAGCCATTCAGCTTCTTCACCACATTTATTTAACACTATAAACTCATATTCCATTGTGGATCTAGTTATAACCATTTGTTTAGAAGATTTCCATGATATAATTGATCTTGCTGATGTGAATACAAATCCGCTCATACACCTTGAGTCTTTTATATTGAATATCATATTAGCATTAATATATCCTTCAACTACCGTTGGATGTCTGGTATAGTGTAAATCATAATCTCGATTATATCTTAAGTACCTTAGTAATCTCACTATACCATTCCAATGTTCGGCTTCAAGATTACTTGTATACTGACTCAATTTGCTAACCATGTAAGCAATGTCTGGTCTAGTACAACTCATTAAGTACATTAGACTTCCAATGATTCTCGATTCAAATTGAGAAACTTCCTCCCCTCTATTTTTTGATAGATGTTGATTCATGTCTATTGGGGTTCTAGCTATATCTAGGTCAACCTTGCTGAATTTCTCAAGAATCTTATCCAAATAATGTGACTGGCTTAAAGCAAGTCCATTTGATATTCTTGAAATTTCTATGCCAAGGATGACGTTGGCTAAACCCATATCTTTCATGTCAAACTTTGAGTTCAACATATCTTTAGTAGATTTTATCATTTTATAACAGCTTCGTATGATAAGCATGTCATCTACATAAAGACACAAAACGACATAGCAATTTTTCGTGTTTTTAATATAGATACATTTGTCACATTCATTTATTTTAAATCCACTTTCCATCATGGCTTGATCAAACTTTTGATACCATTGTTTCGGTGTTTATCTCAAGACATACAATGACTTTATTAATCTGCACACTTTATTTTCTTGCCTCGGTGCAGAAAATCCTTTGGGTTATTCATATAAATTCCTTCTTCTAAATTCCCATTAAAAAAAGCATTTTTAACATCCATTTGATGTATTTCAAGATTCCGCAATGCGGCTATTGCAATTACAATTCTTATAGATATTATTCTCGTAATCGGAGAATATGTATCAAAGTAATCAAGGATTTCCTTTTGCTTGTAATCTTTAATTACAAGTCTTGCCTTATACTTGTAAATTATTCCATCCGTCTTCATTTTCCTTTTAAAAATTCACCTATATCCTAGTGTTTCGCTTTCAAGCATATAGGTTAGAAAATACGGACCATAGGATTTTTCTATCCTACCTCGTTTGCTACGTCGAGGTTCCACCTCTTTTTCATCATTTCCATCATGATGAGTTTCTTCTTCTACTTCTTCTATTGAATCATGTATCCGTTTAAATGAGCTTGCTCCATCTCTTTTACATGGAAACACATTCGCATAGAAATAAGCATTTCTTGATTCCATTATAGTATTCTTGTGTATATCTTGAATTATTGATTCATTCACAAAAAATCTATAAGCACTACTATTGTGAGCATACCCAATAAATATGAAATCAATAGTTTTTTGTCCAATTTTCATCTTTTTGGGGCAGAGTTGGAAGTGGGAGGCAGGGGCGGTCACATTTTATGGAAATATTGTCCAAGCTTCTGAGTTTTTTCGCTATCTTGGATCCATTATCCAAAATGATGGAGAATTATATGGATATGTGGCTCATAGGATTAAAGCGGGTTGGTTGAAGTGGAAGAGTGCCACAGGGTTTCTATGTGATCGCGGCATGCCCAATTGATTAAAGGGAAAATTCTACCGCACGACAATTAGGCCGGCATTGCTTTACAGCACCGAATGTTGGGCCGTGAAATAGTGTCACGTGCATAAGATGAATGTGGCGGAGATGCGTATGCTTCGATGGATGTGCGGTCATACAAGAAAGGATCGATTGGGGAATGAGGTGATCAGAGGTAAAGTAGGAGTTGCGCCCATTGAGGATAAAATGAGGGAAAATCGTCTAAGGTGGTTTGGACATGTGAGAAGGAGACCGAGTGATGCACCGGTTAGGAGGTCGGAACAGTGGAGAAATGATAAAATGGCGATATAAGTACCCAAATCCGGATCGTCAAAATCCGTCAGAAAGTTAATCGAAATCCGTTAACTGGCCCGCTCCAGGTTAACCGGAACTCGTTAAGCTCCCCGTTGCCATGCCAACTAGACATCCCGGGACTGCCCCGTGCATCCCGACGTCAAAACGTACTTGACACATGTCATCGCACGTAAAAGTACGGCTTTCCCTGAAAAACGCACTTTCTGGCACTTTTCGGGGGCGTTTCGGACAATTTTTTGAACTGTTATTTTAAAAACGGATAAAACCGGGACCCGGGAACGAACTCCCATGCAAATGGTGAGTCATGGGACACGTGGCAGCCATGCCACCTCCCTCCCATCACCCTTCAATCAGAAATCAAAGGGAAAAGACTAAAATACCCCTGGATTTCAGTCAAAGTCCGGCCGGACTCCCTCTGCAGTCTTCAGAAATTGCCAGCAAGTCCCTCAAAATTCCAAAATACCATAAAACCCCCTAGATTTTAGTCTAAGTCCGGCCGAACTCCTACTGAAATTTCACCTATAAATAGAGAGGCTGTCAAAGACATTTGTAACACAAAAAAATAACCTCCCTCCACCAAAACCTCACGGCCCAAACTGATTCTCACCCCTCCCGAGCCTCGGTTTTACCTCGTTTTGCATGAAAACTCCGTATTTCGATCAAATACACCCTCCTCCACTCCGAAACACCATTTCAAACTACTTTTCGTATTCCGTATACGCCCCCCGAGCCAAATGACTCGACCCTAGCCATAGGTATAACTTCCTCTCTCTGATCTCTCGTTTCGTCTCGGTTTACGCGTCAGTCGCTACAACCGTTTCGAACTACGTTATTGAAATGTAGACGCCTCCGTCTAACGGGGTCCAATACGTTTTAGCCCCTCAATCCTTTTCTCTTCCCGTAAGAGAAGTAATCACGGGTTAAAATGGCGTTTCGACCCCGTTCCGTTTACTTTTTATGTCATTTACTATTCCGGATCGATCGATCCGTCGATCGTCATTTACTTTCCTGTCATTTAAAATTCCGGACCATTTGATCCGTCGAACGTCATTTACAATTCCGAGCCATTTTGGCTCGTCGATCGTCATTTACAATTCCGAGTCGTTTGGCTCGTCGATCGTCATTTACGATTCCGGATCGTTCGATTCCGTTGATACTGCTTTAAATACTGTCATTTACAAGTCCGACCCGTTTGGATCGTGATAGTATTTACTTTTCAAAGTCCGAGTCGCAACCCGATTCGTTGATTGCATATCATTTAATACGTTTTTTCCCGTAAAAATCGTTAACAATGTAATGCCCGGTTCAAAACCGGAGTTCGTCCTTCGAACTCTCTTTCAAAACGCGCGAAATGACGTTTGGCATCCAAACGCTCATCTTCAAACTAAAAGCCGCCATTTGACACTCAAAATCATTTAATACACTTTTTCCCGTAAAAATCGTTAACAATGACTCGCCCGGTTCAAAACCGGAGTTCGACCTTCGAACTCCATTTCAAACTCAAAACCGACGTTTGTCATTCAAACGCTCGTCTTTTCAAACAAAGTCACCTAATCAACGTTTGACATTCAAACCAAGATTAAGCTTGTCATTCAAGCCCCCATTTCAAAACACACACACACACGATTTTCGAGAAAGGTAGAAAGACTCGTCATACGAGACATTTCGGGTGATCTCGTAATACTCTTCCCGAAACGTAACGTGACCTCCGAACCTAACAATCTCTGGTACTCAAAGTTTTTTACTCGTTTTTGCTACCAATAAAAATGACCCCCGTTTTCAAAGTCTTTTCCTAAGTTTTTGCTACCAATAAAAATGACACATTTTCACTAAAGCCGTTTCTCAACGTTTTGGGCTCAAAATACAAAAACCGCGTGGCGACTCCTCATTCCTTCCAGAAAAGCGAGGTCTCAGACACCAACACCCCGCGAAAGACAACCGCGTTTCGCGTTCGCGCGAAATCCCGGGTAATTTCAGGCAAGGGGTAGGGAAAGGCCCAAACAAACTTGGATTAGAGTAATTGAAAATGATATGAATTTACTTGGAGTGGATGAAAGTATGGTGTTGAAGAGGCCGGAGTGGAGGGCAAAAATCCATGTGTGGGGTTGATTTTTTTTTTATTTGTATGTTTTGATTTTTTTTTCAACAACCTTTTTTCACGATGACATATAAGGATTCATGTTAGCCGATCCCAAATTATTTTGGGACTAAGACTTTGTTGTTGTTGTTCATCGTTTTGGGAGGTGGTATTGAAACCTTTGCAAGACACCCCCACACTCGCATGTATTGGTATGATGACACTCTTCTATGCCACAATTCATAGGGAATTTTGTTTATTTCCTTATGATGCATTTTATTTAACACATAGTTTTCCGACAATACGGCTTCTCCCCACATGTTATAAGGTAACCCCGAACTTATTAACATGACATTCATCATGTCCTTTAAAGTCCGATTCTTGCGTTTGGCAACTCCATTGGATTAAGGTGTATAAGGTGCCGTTGTTACTTGTTTTAATCTATGTTGAACACAAATACCCTAAAATGGAAATTCATACTCACTACCACGATCACTTCTTATCACCTTTATTTTCCGGTTAAGTTGATTTTCAACTTCATTTTTATAGAAAACAAATTTCTCTATAGCCTTATCTTTAGTTTTCAGAAGATACACATAAAAATATTTTGTGCTATCGTCAACAAAAGTCATAAAGTACTTATTGCCCCCCCACGTGATTATTTTGATTTGAAGTTGCATAAGTCCGTGTGAACCAACTTAAGTGGTTCATTATTTCTTATAATAAAATGGAATGGACTTTTTGTTAATTTTGCCTCTACACAAATTTCGTAATTATGTTTGTACTCTATTTTACATCTTGGTATGCAATTCAAGAAAATTAATCTACGTATAGTATCATAATTAACATGTCCTAGTCTAACATGCTACAAATTGAAAGACTCGAGCTAATAAACAAAAGAATTATGCATTCCATTGCTTTTGGGCTTAATAACCATTATATCTGGTTTTACAACCATCACACTTAGCTTAAACATCCCAATGTTGATATACCTTTTCCTACAAACATTTCACTCTTATACAAAGTAACAACATCCGACTTAAACACAATACGAAAACCATGCTTAATCAAAAGCGATCGGACACCAATTTTTTCCGGATATCAGGCATATAAAGCACATTGTTGAGTCATTTTTTTGCCCGGAAGTCATCTTGAGCACCACCTTCCCCTGAAATTTGATGTCGGAAGTGGCCGAATTTCTCATGAACAATTTTTCACTATTTTTAAGGGCTTCAAAACTAATAAACATGTTTTTGTTATAGCATACATGCCTAATTGCACCAGTGTCAATCCAGCACTGATTTGGGTTTGAACCCACTAAATTCACCTCGAAAATTACCGCCGCCAAATGCATATCGAAAACTTCATTTGAGATGACATGAACCATGTTTGCTTTCTTCCTTGGCTTTCTACACTCGAAAGACTTATGGCCCGCAATACCACATTTGTAGCAAATTCCACCGAACTTATTCTTGGAGATTCCTACATTTGGCTTTCCCGGGCATAAACTTGGCTTTGGCCTTGCCTTTTCCCTTGGAGCTATCACCATGCTCCACCACATTGGCTTTCGCCATAAGAAGATGATTCAACTTATTTTACGCAATTTTATTCTCTTCCTCAATTTGAAGATGAATAGCAAGCACTTCAACATACATTTCCTTTCGTTTATTTTTAAGATAATTCTTGAAATCCTTCCAAGCTGGAGGCAATTTTTCAATTATAGCCGCCACTTTAAAAGTTTCACTCAACACCATTCCCTCGGAATGAATTTCTTGGATTATTGTTTGCGATTCTTCCATTTGACTTTTAACTGTGCTAGAGTCCACCATTTTGTAATCGAGAAAGCGGCATACAATGAATTTCTTTGTACCTGTGTCATCGATTTTGTGCTTGTATTCCAATGACTCCCATAATTCCTTTGTCATTTTCTTCACTCTGTAAACATTATACAATGTGTCTGATAACCCATTGAGAATGTAATTGTGGCAATGGAACTCGACATGCTTCCAAGCATCATCCGCACTAACGACTTGCTCATCGGTCTCATTCTCACCCAACTAGGGAGGATCTTCTTTGAGAAACCTATGCAAGTCCAAGGTGGTTAAATAGAAGAGCATATTTTGTTGCCACTGCTTAAAGTCTTGGCCAAAAGAAAGTTTTGGCCTCTCACTGTGATTAATCAGAACAGTTTGTTCAAGCACATTCTATGAGGGATTGGTTTCCACCACACGAAAAGTTTCAGAAGTGTTTCCAGAATTGGTTTCAGTCACATTCACGTTGTTACAATCAGACTCTCTGATCAGTCAGTTCTCAATTCTCTTAATTGAATGAAGTACACAAAGTGTAATGATTATAAATTGTTGAAATATCAATGATTATTTTGTTTTCATATATTCATAATATCCAATTTAGTAACTTGATTCATTAAGTGTATGATACAAAGTTAATTGACATGCTTAATTGTGCATTTTATGTGTTAAATATGAACTTAGGATGTAAAATATGAAATTGAGATGCATATTGATACAACGGACTTTGAAGTCGTGTTTCAATTAGTGCAACTAATTGAATTGAGTTAGATTTTATTAACAATCTATTAAAAATTAACACACCTAGTTAAATAATTAAAAAAAACCCTTCTTCTACCCTTTCACACCCCAATCTCTCCAACTCAACCACCACATCCCACCATCCGACCTCCCCAAACCCTTCTTCTACCCCTTCCCTCCTTCCATATTCCCCAGAAATTCATCGACCTTGATGAAATCAAGCGGAAGTTGTTGAATCATGTTTGTATAATCCGACCACTATCATTCCTAGATCTGGAGTCCGTCCATCAGAGCACACTCAGGACCTTGCAGATCTAAAAGCTCAATATGAAAGGAGGAAGTGATTTTTGAAATGGGGTTTTTTTTTAATATGAGCAATTGATTGTGTTGGGTATGCATGTTTTAACCCTCCTATTTTGTATTAGATTTGATTGATACCATAACCTCCTGTCTATTTTAAGGACTTTAGGACCCTATGTAATGAAGTTTAGACTTCAATTTTTTAGGTAAGTCCATTTTATAGAATAGGTTAAATTTAGGCTTGAAGACTGGCACAAGACTCATTGGATTGGAGAGTTGCAGTTCAGCAGTTTCAAGAACCGCCCCTATGAACCGCACATGCAAACCGCATGTGGAACTCCTTGTTGAATCTGCTACTACAGTGCAACCGCTTGATGAACCGCACCTGTGCAGTGCATCTCCAACCGCTCTGTGTAACTCCCTGGTGTAACCAACCGCACCTCATGAACCGCTCTACACCAGACCGCGTCCAATGATTGAAGACTTGAAGTGAACCACTTTTTAACCGTTGGAATCCACGTCAGCAATATCAAAAGTCAACCACTAAATCTTGTCACGTGATTCAATGTCAGAAAAGATCTGCAAGGATCTTGAAAAGGTGACAGGTGTCCTAACCTCATTGCTTGCAGCTGGAGCCTGATCAACTTTATCTGCAGCAGCTGTACCAAAGGACAAAAGTGGATATTGTGGACCAACGGGAAAGCATCAAGTACTGTCCTTGCAACAGCTGTGTCCAACGGCTAGTTTCTTGATGCTTGGGTATAAATACCCCTAATCTTCACCATTTGAAGATTGCTTGAAAAATTGAGAAGTGTTGTGTTCATAGAAGCTGAAGCTCTGCCCAGAAATTCATAAGTCCTTTGAATCTTCATCTTCTACCTTCAAGAAATATTCCCCAGCCCAGAAATCAAGCCTTAACACATCAAGAATCATTGTGCTCTATATCTCACAGATTTAAAGAGCCTTGATCTTGTTCTCACACGCACACCTCACTTGTTTAATCACATAGATTAATCACTTGAGATACACTGGTTATAGTCTTAGGATTTGATCTTCATAGAATAGATTTTAGATTTGAGTATTGATCTTTGTAACTTGTAATCTCTCATACTCATAGTAAAATCACTCTTGAAAATCCAAGACTAACCATCTTGGTAGTGGACGTAGATCGTTTATCGATTGAACCACTCCAAATCACGTCTTCTTACTTTCTGCATTTATATTTCCTGTGATTACTAATTATTTATCTTTATCTCTGTTTGATCTTTATTTAGATATCCATTATTGTGAAATAGTATTTGGAGTTAACATTGTCAAAAATACATGTGTTTGTAAAACTGCAATTATCAAAACCGCACCACCAAAACCGCTTTACAAACCGCCTCTATCTAACCGGTTTGCAACTTAAATATTCCGCTGTGCATTTTACAAGTCTACTTGCAGTGTATTATCAACTGCAAGAGGTTTAGTAAGCATTAGAGGTTTAGTTTTTAAAAGAGGGCGAAAAATTTGTAACAGCTATTCACCCCCCCCCCCTCTAGGTGTATTTTCACCCTTGTTGCCACCTTTGGGACCAACAAGTGGTATCAGAGCTAACACATTTTAAAACCACTGTTTTTCAAGCTTAACAGCTTGTGTGCCGATTCAATATGGCAAACTCAAAGACAATGACAACTGTTAACTATTCACACATTCCAATCTTGGACGAAGACCACTTTGACATCTGGAAGTGTCGAATGCTTATTCATTTGGAAACTATGGATGAGATGCTGGTGGAGTGCGTAGTCAATGGGCCATGGATTCCAATGAAGGCCAACACTGATGCAACCACAAATGCTGAAACTCCAGAGGTCAAAAAGCCAAAAGAAGAGTGGTCGGATGAAGAGAAGAGATTAGTTGCCTTGGACAGCAAGGCTAGGCACATCATTTCTGGGACCCTCCCTGTTTCAACTCTTCAAAAAGTGATGTATCTCAAAACCGCAAAGCAGATGTGGGATGCCATAGAGAGCTACCTCGAAGAAGATGACGAATGCAAGGAAAGCAAATTATATGCTGTTGAAAGATTCTACAACAACTTCAACAGAAAACCCAACGAAACCTTGCGTCAAACCTACGACCGCTATGTTGAGGTAGTTAATGCTTGCAGATCTCTTGGCAAAACTTTAACCGATAAGGAAATCAATATGACTTTCCTCGCTGCTTTAGGTTCTAGATGGGTAAATAAGGCTACCTCTCTAGAAGACTCAAAAGTTTTGAATACTTGGTCGTTAAGTAACTTGTATGCAAACCTTAGAGTCTATGAGCTTAAATTAAATCATATTGAAGAAATTGAAGGGAAAACCAATTCGCTTTCTATGTCTGTAGTGGAACAAGAGGAGAAACCATCTACATCCAATCAAACTGCAGATCCTTCCATATCAACCTCATCACTCATTGAGATGGATGATGATGATTTTGCCATGTTTGTAAAAAGATTTCAAAAGTTTAGAAAATCCTCAAAACCTTTTACAAAAACTTTTTCAAAAGGCAAACCTCCAGCAACATTTTCTAAAAATTTGGAGATACAAAGAAAAAGAGTAATCTAGTTTGCCACAATTGTAGAAAACCTGGTCACTTTGCATCTGAGTGTCCACAGCCCAAATACGAATACTTGAAAAAGAAAACCTCTCCTGCGAAATTTTCTCGTCGCAAGGGAATGGTTGCTGAGGAGGAAGAGAATTCCAAGGAATTAGCAACTTGGATTGAAATAGATTCTGATGATGGAAGTGACAAAGAAACCGAAGAGGTTAATCTCTGCTTAGTTGCAGATGCTTCCGATGAGTCAGATTCTGAGTCATTTGAGTTGCAAGATATGGAGGAAAAAGAGGTTTCTGCAAAACTTCCAAATTTTAAGTTGAATGATGTTGTCAAACTTACTCCTAGCGTTAAGATAGGAAATTGTTCGTATTCTCGTCCAATTTTCTCTTCTAAAAATGCTCCACCTTCAAAACCAATTCCAAATAAGAAAGTTTTGAAAAAGGTGGTGGAAGAAGTTTCTCCCTCGGAACACGAAAAGATGTTTAAGGAAGCTGAAATGGTGATCCATCAATTCTCTAATCTTAAGAAAGCCTTAATCTTAGCTCATGATGAACTTAATCTGTACAAGACGGAGAAAACAGTGATGAGGTCCGAAATTTCAAATCTTAAGGACCAAATCAAAAAGATGACTCCTCATGCTGATCAAAACCGCATCCTTGAAACTAAGGTTGCTGCACTTCAACTCCGGAATGATGACCTGGTCACCCAACTCAACGATCGTCAAAAAATTATTGATGGGTGGCTCAAGTCTAAATCTTATGCAGAACAAATCATAGATACCCAATAACCCAGTGGAGTTACTGAGGGTATAGGATTTGGATCTGCTGAAGAAGAGAAGTGTGCATCCTGCAGTGAAAAGGATGAGGAAATTTTGAAACTAACTAAAGAAATTCCTAAGGGGAAGCGTGCAAAGGCTAAGGGTAAAGGACAACAAAATATTAATTTTGTCTACCCAAAAGGAAAGCAATATGGAAAGAATTCTCAGATGAAGCCAAAGGATTCTGAGGAAGTAGCTGAAGAGGAAATGGCTTATGGAATTGGCCGTATCCCTGCTCCAACCGCTTCTGGTGGAAAAGGTGGTACTGGCAACTCCAAGGCTGACCGCGCATCTTCTTCGACCGCTCCTCCTGCCTTCAAAAGCAGGAATAGCGTTCCTATAAAATACGTGGTCAAACCAAAGCCAGTTCCCTTTGTCAAGGCTGCAACCGCTCCTCCCAAACCGAATGCAACTCCTAAGAAAAGTAAGGAATTAGTAAAATCTCATGATGCTTATAGCTTTTATAAATGCTCTGTGTGTGATGGTTTAGGTCACAAGGCTGCAGAATGCCTTTTGCGGTTCACATCCAATGCCAGGAAGAGTAAACCTCCTTCTGTCAAACAGGTGTGGGTTTTGAAGGGTTGCTAACTTCAGGACCCAAGGAATAAAGGGGGACCTCGTTCTTAATGTTTACATTTCAGGTCCTCTGCTTCATGGCTGGTCACTCCAAGGAAAATTAATGGTATCTTGACAGTGGCTGCTCAAGACATATGACTGGAGATAGATCATTGCTTGAAGATGTCATTGAAGCAAGCGGTCCGTCTGTAACCTTTGGTGACAACAACAAAGGCAAGACCATTAGATATGGTGTTATAAGGAGAGGAAACCTAACTATTGAGAAGGTTTCTCTTGTTGAAGGACTCAAGCACAACCTCCTTTCAATTTCTCAATTCTGCGACAAAGGAATGCTTTGGAACTTCACGTCATCAAACTGCTTTATCAAAGATAGCATTTTCGGCGTCACCCTACTCACAGGGATTTGTAAGAGTAATATTTACATTATTGATCTAAATTCTGCATGTAGTATTACTAATCTCTGTTTTGTAGCTAAAAATGTGAGCGAAAATAGTTAGCTTTGGCACAAGAGGTTGAGCCACTTGAACTTCAAGTATCTTGCAAAGATTGGTAGGGAAAACCTCGTTCGTGGTTTACCCAAAGTGGCTGACCACCATCCAAAGAAATGCAGTGCATGCCGGCAGTAGCAGTCCGCGTCGTCTTTCACCAGCAAGACCGCTCCATCAACTTCAAGATGCTTACAAATGCTTCACATAGATTTGTTTGGACCCGTAACCACTGCCAGCATTGGAGGAAGTAGATATACCTTAGTGGTGGTGGATGATTATTCAAGATATACGTGGGTTGAGATGATGATTTCCAAAGATGATTGCTATGATATTCTCACCGCACTTTTTAGACGGCTCCAAACTCAAAAAGAGGACGACATCGTTAGTGTTCGATCAGATAATGGAACAGAATTCAAGAACAACGGTGTTGCTCAGTATTGTAATGACCATGGGATTGATCACAATTTCTCAACTGCTGGTGTTCCACAACAAAATGGGGTTGTGGAAAGGAAGAATAGGACGTTGATTGAGGCTGGAATGATAATGATATCTGAAGCCAAGCTGCCTCACTATTTCTGGGCTGAAGCAATCAACACAGCATGCTTCACTCAGAACCGCTCCCTCATCAACAAAACCTATAACAAGACTCCCTATGAGCTTTGGCGAGGAAGAACCCCCAACATTGCATTCTTCAAGATCTTTGGCTGCAAATGTTTTATCCTCTACAACGGAAGAGAAAATAGAGGTAAATTATGAGCCAAGGCCGACGAAGGTATTTTTGTTGGGTATGCTAAACATTCAAAAGCTTTTCGTGTTTTTAATAAAACTAGTTTAAAAATAGTTGAGTCTGTCCATGTTACTTTTGATGAGCATTCTCTCCTTGAGCCACATTTGACTCCAAATGTTGCTGATGATTTCGTTGAGCATAATGAAACAGGTGAACCCTCTCAAACCGCACCTGAACCTCAACCGCAAAATTCAGCACCCTCAACTGAAATTCCCTCAAACCGCAGATTTGAAACTGCACCTGAAGTTCCTACTCCAGATGCAACTCCAAGGGAAGATGAAGTTGAAAATTCCCCTATCCAGTTTATAGAACCTCTTCGTCAACTTACCTTCCATGACTTCACTGAAGGATATAACGACGTTCCAAGTGAAGATCTTCAGCAAACCTCTATCCAACCAGACTTACCCCTGGAGGTTCGTGAAGTCAGCAGTCACCCTCTCTCTAATGTGATTGGTGATCTGTTTTCCGGTGTTCAAACAAGGAGATCGAACTATGACAAGCATACTTCCTTGATATCTCAAATTGAACCCAAGAAGATTGATGAAGCACTCCAAGATTCCAGTTGGGTCGTTGCTATGCAAGAAGAACTCAACCAGTTTGAAAGATGTAAGGTCTGGACTTTAGTGCCTAGACCTCAGGATCAAGGAGTGATAGAAACTAAGTGGGTATTTAGGAATAAGATGGACGAGAATGGAAGCATCAATAGGAATAAAGCAAGTTTGATTGCACAAGGATATAGGCAAGAAGAAGGAATCGATTATGATGAAACCTTTGCTCCAGTTGCAAGATTGGAAGCTATCAGAATTTTCTTAGCCTACGCCTCTTTCAAGCGTTTCAAGTTATATCAAATGGACGTAAAGAGTGCTTTCCTCAACGGCAAACTGCAAGAGACCGTGTATGTTGCCCAACCGCCTGGATTTGAAGACTCCAAATTTCCCAATCATGTCTACAAACTCCAGAAAGCTTTGTATGGACTTAAGAAAGCTCCAAGGGCATGGTATGAGACTCTTTCTAAATTTTTACTAGAAAAAGGTTTTAAACGCGGTAAAATTGATACAACTCTTTTTATTGCCAAATACAATGATCATACTTTACTTGTTCAAATATATGTTGATGATATCATTTTTGGTTCTACTAACGAGTTACTTTGTAAGCGTTTCGAGAAGCTAATGAAAAGCAAGTTTGAGATGAGCATGATGGGAGAATTAACATTCTTCCTCGGGCTTCAAATCAAGCAATGCGAAGAAGGTATTTTCCTCAGCCAAGCCAAATACACCAAGGAGCTAATAAAGAAGTTTGGATTAGAAAATGCTAAAGCATATTATACTCCAATGGCCACCTGCAATAAGCTAGATAAAGATCTCAAAGGTAAGAAAGTTGATCAAACTTTATATCGAGGTATGATCGGCTCATTACTTTACTTAACTGCTAGTAGGCCCAATATCATGTTTAGTGTCTGTGTTTGTGCTCGCTATCAAGCAGATCCTAGAGAAGCACATCTTATTGCAGTCAAGCGTATAATCCGCTATCTATCTGGAACCACTAACCTTGGACTTTGGTATTCCAAAGATTCGAACTTCGATCTTGTAGGTTATTCAGATGCAGATTATGCAGCTTGTACTATTGACAGGAAAAGCACTAGTGGTACTTGTCATTTCCTCGGGAATAGACTAGTTGCTTGGGCCAGCAAGAAGCAAGCTTCAGTTTCAGTGTCAACCACGAGGCCGAATACATTCTTCTTTGGTAGTTGTTCTTTGTCAAATCCTTTGGATGAAGCAGCAGTTGGTAGACTATGGAATCCATGAAGGAAATTGCCCTATCATGTGCGACAACACTTCAACAATTTCAGTCTCCAACAACACTGTCATGCATTCCAAGATCAAGCATATTGATATCAAGTATCATTTCCTCAAAGACCATGTGGAGAAGAGGAATATCCATTTAGAGTACGTGGGGACAGACAACCAGATTGCTGATATCCTCACCAAGGCTCTTGCCTCCAAGAGGTTTTCCTTCCTCAGAGGAGAAATGGGTATGCTTGAACTTAAATAAATCCATTCTTTTTATTTGCTAACTTGTGTGTTGAGTATAGTTTCAAGTCACCTTGTTGAACCGCGTGTACCAAACTGCATATAGTCCAACCGCCCTGCAGCCAACCGCTTCATTCCAACCGCGTGCTGCAGCTCAACCGCTTGGACCTCAACCGCATTTCAACTTGGAGTAATTTCTAATTTTTGCTTATGTTTATTAAAAAAAAAACTGTTCAAATTCCTTTTATTTATTTTTCAGTCCTTATTTTTTCTTTAAGGGCTTATTTGCAAATGTTTTCCCACGAAAATTTAAATTTTGAAAGCATTTAATGCAAAGGGAACATTAGCATTTAATGGGCTTTATGTCAGCCGTCATTGATTGATGGGTTGAAGCTGAAAGGGTGCAACATTGCAATGATTCACTACTTTGGTTAGTGAAATAGTCCTTTCAACTGCCCTAACCCTAAACCCTTTCCTATAAATAGAAGACATAACCTACCTTTTCAAACTTTCCATTCTGTCTTCTCTGACATTCGTACTATCTAGTGTCAGTTTTCACCAAACTCTCCCTTCTCTATCTTCAAACTGTGTTTAAAAGCTCTAAATTTTTTAAGTCAATGGCACCCAAGCAACCAATCTTTGACATGGTATGTGTTCTGAACCCTAATCTTCTTACTTTTCTGCATACATATCTGTTTAACTTGCTCAAATCTGCCATTGATGAACTTTTGAAGGTTTGAACACCAAGAACTGATTTTTGCCTCCATATGCTTCATTTCTTAATCATTTTGATTGAAATTTGTTGGGTTTTGTTCGGAATCTTGCCTAGATTAAGATTATATACTTGTTTCATGATCAATTCACATCTTGAGCACTGATTTTGAATTTTAAACTTTTTAAGTTTCGAAACCCATTTCTGTATTTTTGCATTTTCTGGGTGATTCTGAGTAAAGTAGAAATTTTTAGTGTTATATTGTTAATTTACTGCTCAATGTGATCATTTTGACATGTTATTTGTTCATTTTGATTAACTTTCTTCAAATCTCTGTTCTTGATGTTCTTCGTGTTCTTCATGCACTCATGTGACTGTTCATCATCATTTTCAAGAAATTTCTTATGTTTTGGTTTAACCTAATTTTCAATCTTGTTTTCCATACTTAGAAAATTTCTGGAAATTTTGCCTATATGTTGCATGTTTGAACCGCATCTCTTCCAACCGCATACTATAATGAAACTGCATGTTTATCAACTACTTATTCTAAGTGTTTCAACCGCATGCCATGTTTTTCAAAATCGCATATATACATCCTTTTGAAAACCGCATGCTGAAAATTACTTAAGTATTACTAAGTATACAGGCTGGAAACCAAGAACTTCCTCTCTAATCACCGCTTGCAGTGTGGGATAACTTTGGATTACAATGCCACGTACTAAGTAAAATATGCTTATGTATTTTTCTTATTTGTTTTTCTACCTGTATTCACAGTTTCCTTGAGGTTTGGAAATTATCGTTTCCAAAATCGCACTATTGCCAACCGCATATGTGCACCAAACCGCTTGTGAACTGTGATGTTATTAAGTAGTTCTAATTTGTGTATTTTCTTTGTAGAATACCAAGTATTTTTTACCAGGTTGGGAGATAAATGAACCTGAACTGCGGTCTGATGCACTTGGAAGAGAGTTGATCAAAAAGATGCAAGCTTCAGGAATCCTTCCCTTGTTCAACAAACAACAAACCTATACCATCCCTCTATTCATTGACCAGTTCTATCAAATCGCAGTGCGTGGAGAGACTGAGCTTTCAGATGGAACCAAGATCCCCAGCCTAGTGGGAGTAGTTGAAGGATTCAAAGTCTTCATTGATTACTTAGATATCAGAAGCACCTATGACTTCCATGTGTCTGGTGCTCCAGTTGAGGTGTCCCAGGAAGTTCAGGATGCTACCTGCTCAACCCTTACTGGAACCCTGGATTCCTTATCTGGCAACTACAAGAAGATAACAAGGAGAGATTTTGGGGAGCTTATGAGCCATCTCTGCTATCTAGTAGGGAAGTCTGTGTGTGGGAAGACTGGGAACCACAACAACTTCACCCCTTACCAGTGGCAGTATTGTTGTACCATCTACAACAGTATGAAGCTCCACTGGCCCAAGATTTTGATGAGAGAGCTTGCCAACAGCATTGATGCTTACCAGTTGAAGACAAAGGATGTGCATACTAGATGGAGACCTTTTGGTAGACTGCTAACCGCCATCTTTGCCAACTATCAGCACTTGGAAGATATGAGAACTACCACTCCTGATATTTGCTATGATTGGGGAGTTGAAGAATCCTTTGGGCTCAAGGCTTGCCATAGTTTCAGATTCTCATTTGGCAACGATGACTACAGAGCTCTCTATGATGTTGACACCTTTCAACCCAAGGAACATTTTGTGGAAATGACTCCTGCAACCGCAGTGACTGCTTTGGGTAAGGCTTTGAAGAAGGTATCAAGGAAAAGAAAAACTCCTGCAGAACCGCTCCTTAAGCCAACCAGAACCGCACCTATTCAACCGCGTGGTGCACCTGGTGCTGGGACAAGCAAGAAAGGGAAAGAGAAAGAGAAGATGTCCCTTATTGATGAGGATGAAGAAGAAGAAGAAGATAATACCATTCCTCCATTGGTGGCCAGGGCTAAGAGAGCCAAGCAAACTCAGGTTGATCTAGCTAAGCTTTCTGATGAGGACCTGACCGCTTTCTATAGGGCTGAGATAGCAAGGATTGAGAGAGAGGCAGCTGAGAAAAGGGCTGCTCATGGAAAATCCAAGGAAGCTGAAACACAACCGCCCCCTCAACCTCAACCGCAAAGAGCTGCAACCGCTCAGGGGGAGAAGCCAAAGAGGGTCAAACACTTAGCCCAGTAAAAGACCCCAACCAAAGGCCCCAAGCGTTTTCTTCACCGTGTTGCCAAACAACCTACTCCTTCTCCACCTTCATCCCATTCATCTTCTCATTCCACTTCACACTCACCATCCAAATCTCCTTCCAAATCTCATTCCTCCTCTAGCCAAAACAGAACCCCAACTCCCTCACCTCAACGTTCCAACCACTCAAATTCCCCTCCTCCTTCAAACCGCGCTCAATCACCTTCTTATTCTCATCACACTCCAGCCATCTCCATTTCCAACCTAAACCGCGATCGAACCCCTTCTCCTAACCGCATCAATTTACCTCCTCCTCCTCCTCCTCCTGAAATTTCTCCAAACCGCGTTCATACTCCACCCCCTCAAAATTCCCCTCAACAGAAATCCCCTTCTGTTGAACTTCACACCACCAGTTCCTCCTCAAATTCCAACCCCATCACTTCTGGAATTCCTACATCTAACATTCCACCTCCTCCAACCGCACCAATTTCAACCGCACCAATTCCTACCATCCCAATCTCAAACGCTCCTACTACTTTACCCCAAACACTACCCATACCTCCCTCAACCGCTTCACCTTTTACAGTCCTAGCCAGCAGCCTTTTCCAAACCCTTCTAAATCCATTATCTCAAACCGCTCCTCCAACTCAATCTCAACCGCCTCCCTCAATTACCCAAATTCCATCCATTCAAACCGCTCCTTCTGACTACCTCCAAATTCTATCCACCCTCCAACTAATTCAATCACAGTTGGTTGTAAACCAAGGGCATATGCTGAAGCTGACTGAATCCAACCTTGCCCTGGCTGCCTCAAATTCAGCCCTAGAAGCCTCCAACCGCACCCTTCTTTCCAAAGTGGACTCTCAAACCACTGAACTGGCAATCATGAAAGCCCAATTGATTGATGCCATTAAGGGGGAGAGAGTTTCTATATTCCAAATCGCCTCAACAACCCAAACCACTGAAGTTGTCAAAACCGCAGCTACAGAGTGTTTTCAAGGCTTCAAAGAAGACTTAGCCAGAGGAGTGCTTAAAGCCATGGGTAATGCTGTTTCAAAGACCCAACTAAATGAGATGCTCTCCAAGCTTTCAAATGAGTTTGTCTCTTCCACCAACTCTGCACTAATATCTTTTATGAAGACCCTTCAAGAAACCCAACCGCAACAAGCCTCAACTTCAGCCCCTCCCTCCCAAACTGCTCTTGATGACTTGCAGCTGAAAATCTTTAATGAACTGGACTCCCTCAAAGACAGAATAAATGTTGATCTCAACATAGTGGGAGACAGTATCAAGGAGCAAGTAACCAATTTTGATGGTGATATCTCTTTCAGGTTTGAAAACCTCAAGGCAGGCTTCAACCTCAAGCTTGACAACTCTATCAAGGAATTGAAGTCTAATCTGAATGTGATTGTTGACCTGGAACCGTTGAGAGATGCTCTATCTACTCAAACTGTGGCCATTCAGAATGAGATCTTCACATTCTATAACTCTCTTAAGGCCTGCATTGAAGGATTTACTACTGAGATCAAAGAAAGTGTTGCTGCCAATACCAGATCAGTTGATGCTGTAGGATCAACCGCTGCTCAATCTGTGACCGCACTTAGAGCAGTTGAGACCACCTTAGGAAGACAATCTGAAGACCTCAGGGCCCTTAGAAGAACTATCAGAGGTGAAAGCTCAGCCTTCAGACCTTCAGGACCGCAAGTGCCAAATCAAGAGGTGGACCAGCATCGTGATCAGCAGCGCCATCAACCGCATCATCATCAACCGCGTCAGCATCAGGACCGCTCTTCACTGTAATTCATTTCCTTTTTGCTGAACTCCTTTTTGTTGGACCGCACTTCATGTATTTTCTTTTGTCCAACTTCTTTTTGTTTTTGTAACCTTGTAATTTTCCTTCATTCCTGTACTTGTAATCATCTTAGGAATTAATGGAAATTTCATCATGGTTCCAAAACCTTGTTCATATCAAACTGCTTGTTTGTAGAACAATGAAACCGCTTATGGTCTTAAACCTCATTCAAATATTTTCTAACTTAAAAAATCACTCTTTTGAATTGATGTTTAAACATTCATTTTAAACCGCACTTTGAACTTAAACTCATATTTTTAAGTGCACTGAATGCATTTCTATACTTTCCATATTGTAAAGGTTTATCTTTCAGATAGTATAGAAATCTATAGCTTAAGCTAAGTGTGTGCATTGACTTGGAACATGAATTACCATGTTAATTATTATGGACATGTTTTTACCAAGTACAATGTTTGCTTTAGTTATAGTAGGTAATGGCATCAATCACATAGGGGGAGATTGTTGGGTATGCATGTTTTAACCCTCCTATTTTGTATTAGATTTGATTGATACCATAACCTCCTGTCTATTTTTAAGGACTTTAGGACCCTATGTAATGAAGTTTAGACTTCAATTTTTTAGGTAAGTCCATTTTATAGAATAGGTTAAATTTAGGCTTGAAGACTGGCACAAGACTCATTGGATTGGAGAGTTGCAGTTCAGCAGTTTCAAGAACCGCCCCTATGAACCGCACATGCAAACCGCATGTGGAACTCCTTGTTGAATCTGCTACTACAGTGCAACCGCTTGATGAACCGCACCTGTGCAGTGCATCTCCAACCGCTCTGTGCAACTCCCTGGTGTAACCAACCGCACCTCATGAACCGCTCTACACCAGACCGCATCCAATGATTGAAGACTTGAAGTGAACCACTTTTTACCGTTGGAATCCACGTCAGCAATATCAAAAGTCAACCACTAAATCTTGTCACGTGATTCAATGTCAGAGAAGATCTGCAAGGATCTTGAAAAGGTGACAGGTGTCCTAACCTCATTGCTTGCAGCTGGAGCCTGATCAGCTTTATCTGCAGCAGCTGTACCAAAGGACAAAAGTGGATATTGTGGACCAATGGGAAAGCATCAAGTACTGTCCTTGCAACAGCTGTGTCCAACGGCTAGTTTCTTGATGCTTGGGTATAAATACCCCTAATCTTCACCATTTGAAGATTGCTTGAAAAATTGAGAAGTGTTGTGTTCATAGAAGCTGAAGCTCTGCCCAGAAATTCATAAGTCCTTTGAATCTTCATCTTCTACCTTCAAGAAATATTCCTCAGCCCAGAAATCAAGCCTTAACACATCAAGAATCATTGTGCTCTACATCTCACAGATTTAAAGAGCCTTGATTTTGTTCTCACACACACACCTCACTTGTTTAATCACATAGATTAATCACTTGAGATACACTGGTTATAGTCTTAGGATTTGATCTTCATATAATAGATTTTAGATTTGAGTATTGATCTTTGTAACTTGTAATCTCTCATACTCATAGTAAAATCACTCTTGAAAATCCAAGACTAACCATCTTGGTAGTGGACGTAGATCGTTTATCGATTGAACCACTCCAAATCACGTGTTCTTACTTTCTGCATTTATATTTCCTGTGATTACTAATTATTTATCTTTATCTCTGTTTGATCTTTATTTAGATATCCATTATTGTGAAATAGTGTTTGGAGTTAACATTGTCAAAAATACACGTGTTTGTAAAACTGCAATTATCAAAACCGCACCACCAAAACCGCTTTACAAACCGCCTCTATCTAACCGCTTTGCAACTTAAATATTCCGTTGTGCATTTTACAAGTCTACTTGCAGTGTATTATCAACTGCAAGAGGTTTAGTAAGCATTAGAGGTTTAGTTTTTAAAAGAGGGCAAAAAATTTGTAACAGCTATTCACCCCCCCCCCTTATAGCTGTATTTTCACCCTTGTTGCCACATTTGGGACCAACAGATTGATTCTTTTTGGGCTTTTTAAATTTATTTGCAATTTCGATTTATATGGGGTGTTTAGTACTGTGTATGATTTTAGAGAGAGACATGAAGAAAATCATACAAGGAAGAAAAGAATTGGTATGAAAGACTCAATTTTATTATAATACCAGAGAGGTATATATTTATAGGGTTTACATAGAGAGTTTAGAATCCTATTCTAATACAAATATTGAGTTTCCTAATCTAAATATAATATCGACTTTCCTATTCTAAATACAATAGTATATGTGCAATAATATTCAAGAAAGATAACAGCAATAAACTTAGGAAACCTTAGAAGAAGTTTCCTTAATAGATGATGTTTCCTTAATACGCCCCCGCAAGCTGGACGATCCTTGGAGAAGACCAAGCTTGGAAATAAGTTGTTGGAAGTGGATACGGGGAAGAGGTTTTGTCAGAACACCAGCGAGCTGATCGTTGCCAGAAATGTGTTGCACACGGAGAGAGCCAGACTGAACCTGTTCACGAACAAAGTGGAATGAGAGAGCCACATGCTTCATCCGAGAGTGGAAGACTGGGTTTGCTGAATAAGTTTTAGCACTGAGGTTGTCACAATAAATAACTGGTGTAGAAGGTAGAGAAATCCCGAGCTCAGTAAGCAAGCTCCGAACCCAAGTAAGCTCAGCAGTGGTGTCAGCAATCGCACGAAATTCGGCTTCAGTAGTAGACCGGGCAAGGGCACGTTGTTTGCGGGAGGACCAAATAACCGGGTTGCATCCAAGATAAACAAAAAAACCAGAGGTGGACACAAAATCATCTTTGTCACCAGCCCAATCCGCATCATAGAAGGCATGAAGGGAAGGTGGAGACGTAGAAAAAATCTGAAGGCCCAAGTGCATAGTGCCATGAAGGTAGCGGAGTAGACGCTTGAGGGCAACCCAGTGAGTGGGTTCGGGGTTTTGCATGAACTAAGCTAGCTTGTTTACAGAAAATGAAATATCGGGACAGGTGAAGGACAAGTACTGGAGACCACCAACAATGGCACGAAAGGATGTGGGGTTTACTGCAGGGGTGGTGGTGGATCGAGTGAGAGGCGGTGATGTGACCATAGGAGTGGGAAGTGATTTCAACAAAACGGACGTGAAGAGAGGTGTAGACTTGATGAGAGGTGGGGTCAAGGCAGTAATACACATTTTTTGTAGGTGAGTAGCCAACAGAGATGCAGGGAATAGACTTTGGGGCTAACTTGTAGGGAGTATATGGGCGAAGCCAGGGATAGCAGAGACATCCAAAGCTACATAATTTGGTGTAATTTGGAGGGGAGCGGAATAGGCGAAGGTAGGTGGAATCATTATTGAGGGTGGGTGTAGGCATTCGGTTTATCAGGTAGGTAGCAGTGGTGAAAGCATAGGGCAAGAAGGTAAGGGGTAGGTTGGCGTGAGAAAGGAGGGTGGGACCTATTTCAACAATGTGGCGGTGACGACGTTCGGCATGCCCATTGTGTTCAGGCGTGTGAGGTGGGGTGGTAAGGTGGCTGATGCCATTTTGAGCTAGAGTGGGTGTGAGTTTGAGGTATTCACCCCCGTTGTCGGAGTAGACCTGAATGATGGAACGTTTGAAGTATTTTTCGACTAGGGTCTTGAAGCGAAGAAAGGTGTTGTAAGTGTCAGAGTTGTGTTTTAGGGGGTAAAACCAGATGTATTTGGTGTAGTGGTCGACAAAAATGACATAGTATTTGAATTGATCGAGAGAGTGAACGGGAGAGGTCCAAAAATCAGAAAAATGATATCAAGTGGAGCATGTGAAATAAGAGAAGAAGATGCAAAAGACAATTTGTGGCTTTTATTGATAAAACAGGAGTTACACAGAGATAAACTGGAAGAAATAGATAAATGAAACTTGTTACGTAACAAACTAAGGATAGGGGGAGCGGGATGTCCTAATCTATGATGCCACAACTACGAAGAAATAGTGCTGGAATGAGCTTGGATCGATTGAGGGCGCCAAATGTAGACGCCATCCTCAAGGGTTCCATGGAGAAGGGTTTGACTCGTAGCTTTGTCTTTAAGAAGAAAAGATGAGTGTGAGAATTCAATGATGGCATTATTATCACGACAGAGTTGAGACACAGAGAGAATATTTCGAGTGATAAGAGGAACATGTAAGACATTATTAAAAATAAGGGGGAAAGTGGGTGTGGAAAAAGAGAATGAACCTATGTGAGATATAGGGAGAGAGGAACTATCTCCGATAATGACGTCGTCACTGCTATTGTATGGTGTATGTAGCGCAAGGTTGGAGAGGTTATTGGTGATGTGGTTGATTGCACCACTATCGATGAGCCAAGATGGAGGGGGGGTTGTGAAAAGCGGCGGTGTGGGCTTGGGGATTAGGGTTAAGGTTAGGGTTTCGGTTTTATTGAGGAAGTGGGGGAAAGTTTACAGTGGGGTAGTCGCGTTTAAACTGGCGACATTGGGAGATGACATGACCGATGTGGCAACAATATTGGCACTTGCCTTTAAAGGGTAGGGGTGTGAAATTTGAGCCAGAGGAAGGGTTGGCATAGGTGGTTTTGAGGGTGGTGGAGGAGGAGCCGACCATTGCTAGGGTGGCGGAGGCTGCCAATTTTTTTCAGAGGTTTAGGGTTTTTAGGGTTTTGGATCTTACTTGCTCTGATACCATGTAAGATTTTAGAGAGAGGGACAAAGCCAATCATACAAGGAAAAAAAGAATTGGTATGAAAGACTCAATTTTATTATGATACTAGAGGTACATATTTATATGATTTACAAAGAGAGTTTAGAATCCTATTCTAATACAAATATTGAGTTTCCTAATCTAAATATAATATTGACTTTCCTATTCTAAATACAATAGTATATGTGCAAGAATATTCTATAAAGATAACAGCAATAAACTTAGAAAATCTTAGGAGAATTTTTCTTAATAGATGATGTTTCCTTAATATAGTGGTGGTGGAAGGGATTTTTGAAAGAGGTTTTTGAATCTATTTGCAAAGAAAGGGGCAAGGGATTTTTTAAATAGAATTTTCTTAAAGGGGGAAGCTGGGAATTTGATCAAAGTTTTATTTTTGCATACCTTTTTACCTAGTTGGTGGTGGTGGTCTTAGTCATGGAAGAAGGTGGTGATTGGAAGGAATGGGTTGAAATGATGGTGGTGGTCGAAAGCTGATCGGAATTTATGAAGGTCATCGGTCGGAGGAAGGTGAGTGGCCGAAACTATGAAGAATTTGTACAAGAGAATTGTTATTCGTCACAATATTACTGAATACCCCCACAATATTAAGTCTACCCAAAATATTCACTAGCCACAACACCACTCTACCTATTTTACCCTTTTGAACCAATAGCAGCAGAAGAGACGACATTGATAAATGGACTGGGTTCAGGATTATTGCTGGCGGAGAGGAGGAAGGTGACTAAGGGATGTTGTTGCAGAACTGAATTGGGCAGTGTGAAAGAAAGACGACCGGAGTGTAGGTCTCATCGGAGCCATCATGGCCGGAGATGCAATGACCGCACTGTTTGAAAGTGACGCTGGACAATGAAAGAAGCGGCACAAAAGGAGAATCTAGTCGGCGACTATGTAGTTTGGGTTGGATCGGTGATGGGCAGCGATATGAGAAGATTGACAGGGACAATTTGGGTATATAGATTTCTGGCCGGAGAAAGGACCAGTGTGTAAAAATTTGGACTTTGCAGATCTGGACGTCGATGGTGTTGTTTCGGCATGATGTGAACCGGCGAGGCCAATCACCACCGGACCGGAGAGGGGATGGGTTTGTTGTTTAGGAAGAGTGGCGGTGTGGCAAGATAATCTTTTTGGTAGATTTAGTATTGCGTGAGTATTCAGTAATGGTGCGGGGTGAATAACAATTCTCTTTGTACAAATAGAATTTGGGATTTAACCGGTGTTAGTGTTCGGAAGTTAGTGAATTTAACGAATAGTATCCCACGCGGACATTTGTGTTAATTTTTCAAAGATGTTAGTGGATTTAACGAAATTTGCATTAATTGAAACTAAGACAGTAAAGTACATTGATTAAATATTCATTTTTACATTGCGTTAATTGTAAATTTTGCTATAGTATGTTGTATGGTTTGGTCGTTCACCCGAATGCTTATCGGGAATTTAAGAGAATTTTATTTGGATTTAGGGATTATTATAAAAAACTTACTTAAAAAGATAGATGGCATTTACAAAAAAAAAACATATAAGATGAAAAATTACTTCAAACAACTGATAATTTCAGTTAGCAGTTGTAAACAAGTGATAACTGAAATTATCAGTTGTTTGAACAACTGATAAGTAAAATTATCAGTTGTTTGACCAAAACTGATAAAAAAATCAAATTTTTTTTTTTTGTAATTTCGAACTTATGTGTTTTTTTTTTTTTTTGTAATTTTCATCTTTCTAAAGTAGTTTTTTGTAAATGTCTCATGAATTTATTGTACATAATAGTGAATTTATATGAATTATCAGCAAAACTGTAGAACTAATACGAAAAATGGGATGTTTGTGAAATAGTTGAGTTTTGTTGACTTTTAGATTGGATGTGGTTGAATAGGGTTGGACTAGGTTGACCATGGGAGGAAATTGATCAATTATGATATTTTAGGATATTATTTAGTAATTATGATTTTTTATTATTTTGTTTTGAGTTATTTAAATTAAATGGAATTTTGAGAAATATGATTTATTTTTTTAGGAATTTATGTAAATTATATGGACTTGGTTGACTTTTGCTAACACATGATTGACTTGGTTTGGACCGTATTGATTTCGGGGGCAAAATAGTTATTTCGTTGAAATTTCAGAACTTTAGAAAATTATTTGATATTTATTTGAATTATTGAGAATTACTTTGGAATAGTAGGTTCGGTTCCATGGTTCGAGTTGGTTCAAAACCGTCGATTTACAGCTAAAAAACGTTGGAACTAAAACCTAATCGCAAAACCTCCAATTTCGATTCTTCTAGTTCTTCAGGTTCTAGTTCGATTTAAGATTTGGTTCGATTTAAGATTTGGCCCGATTTCAATTTGTATTTTTTATTCTATAAACTACAGGGAACTTAAGTGCATAGTTTAAATATTCAAGGGTGTCGATTGAGCCCCTTCCACAATGTGGGTCCGTCTTTGTGTATTTGCAATGTCTAGTAGGGATATAAATGGTTCGATTTAGGTCAATTTACAGACCGATCACTAGTCATCGATTTGGAATAATTCCAGACAGAACCGAATAATGAAAAAATTCAAACCGATGCGGTTTGGTTTAGTTTAGTTCAAACCGCGGTTCATACCGCAATATAAAATGTGGTTCAAACCGCAATTCAGATCATGATAGGGGTGTAAATGATTTGGTTTAGCTCATTTTGGGCTAATTTAGAAGCCAAATCGCTAGTCACTAGTTAGGAGAAATCCCAGACCGAGCTAACTATAAAACTTTTCAAACCAAATCGAACCATCACGATTTGGTTCGATTCGGTCTTAACCGCGATCTAGTATTGCGGTACATACTACGGTTTAAATCGCGGTTCAAACCATGTTTTTGCCATCACTCAAGCCATTTATTTGTTGGGATTGGAGTCCTAAACTATGAGGAAAAAGGAGTCTAAGTCGGAGGAGTTGCTGAGATCAAGAAGGAAAATCGGGGAGGACTTTCTGGGGTGATGGGCGACCACCCAGGGGGTGTTGGGCGACCGCCCAGGAGAACAGAAGGTTGGGCTCGTGGAATTTTTGGCTTGGGCGACCGCCCATGGTGCCTTGGGCAACCGCCCACGCGTCGGGTGGAAAATTACACGGCATTTTGTTTCCTATTTTGATTAGAACTCTTTCTTAATTTGATTTAGGTCTTCCTTGTATAACTATATAAGCATCGATACGACCTAGAACTCATTGTAGCAACATATTAGAAGGAGACTAATAACATATTGGCTTGGCAATTGCCCCCGAACGTAGTTCACGAGTTGGTGAATGAACCGGGTAAACAACTCTTGTGTTCTTGTGTGTGATTGTTTCTTTCTTGTACGTGTGGGTGTGTTGATTTCCTTATCTTGATTGCAACGGAGTATCACCAATTTTACAATAACTGGTATCAGAGCTTTGGTTCGGAGGATTCAAAATTTTTTTTCATTAGTTGATTATTTTTTGAATCGCGTTCTTGGGGATTTTTAGTGAAGCAGTCAAGATGAAGAACTCAATCGAGAAATTCAACGGTGTGAATTTCACGTTTTGGAAGACAAGGATTGAAGACTACCTTTATTGTAAGGATCTTCATGGACCCTTGAAGGCGAAGCCCGAAGACATGTCACAAGGGGATTGGGAGACGTTGGATCGGAAGGCGTTAGGAGCAGTGAGGAGTGCCCTAACCGACGACGTTGCACGGAACTCTATGGAGGCCAAGACAACGGTGGAGTTGCTACAAACGCTGTCAGACAAGTATGAGAAGCCGTCGAATATCAATAAGGTACATTTGATAAAGAGGTTTGCGAATGCGAAGATGTCAGAGGGGCAGACAGCGGCAAGTCATATCGGCAATTTCAAAGGTATGGTGGACCAATTGAAAAGTGTTGATATTACTTTCTCCGATGAAGTGCTAGCTTATTTTCTACTAAAGTCATTGCCTGATAGTTGGGAGGTTACTGTCACAACGATTAGTACGTCAACTTGACATTGGTGTATACGGAGGTTAGAGATCTCATCCTTGAGAGGAGTTGCGAAGGAAAGAGAAAAGGGAGAATCTTCCGTAGATGGGGCTGCACTTAGGGTGGAGAGAAAAAGGGAGGACCGAAAAAGGGAAAAAGGTCAAGTGCTACAATTGTGATGAATTGGGGCATATCGGTTGTATTTGTCAGGGAAAAGATGGTGGTGCACACGTGGTGGATGATGGTGGTGATGTATTAATCCTAGGGGAGGAGCAGTTGGGTGAAGATTGGGTGTTGGATTCTGGAGCTTCTTGTCATGCTAGTGGGGATGCAGAATCAATGAAGCGGTACAAAACTGAAGATTTTGGGGTTCTCTATCTTGGTGATGGTCAACCATTGAAGATCAAAGGTAAGGGGGATGTAATGATGAAAACACCTAACGGGGCTGTTTTACAACTACACGATGTGATGCATGTTCCGGATTTGAGGAGAAGGGTGATTTCTGTGGGACAACTTGACAGTGAAAGATATGGTGTTTCTTTCATTGGTGGTTCTTGGGAAGTCACAAAAGGGGCTAAGGTGTTGGCTCATGGGGTTAAGGGGAAGATGTTGTACTCTACCTACAATGTCGATTTTTGTTTCGGTGGAAGCAAGAGGCTAAAGAACCGGCCTGTTGGTGTAAAAAGGGGAGACATCAAGAAACGGTATGTTGGGGGGGACTCAAAGTTGATCAACGTGGTGTGGAAGTCCAAGTGCCCTAACAGAGAGCGGTTTCAGACCAAAAACAGACGATGCAAGAAACAAGGTGTGTCCAAGTTTCAAGGGGAAGCATTGCGAGGAAGGTGGGTCTGGAGGGAGAAGGCGAAGTTAGACTTGCGGGGAGAATCAAGGTAGAAGCTGATTTAGGGAGGCAAGAACGATCTAACACGGAGAGGTTGAAACGTCGCTTGGTTTCAACTTGCCTTAGTACTTGAGAAGAGGTGCAGTAGTGTCAAGCCAATATGGATGAGGGGAAATGTGTTCGAAGGTCATTACTCCGTGGTGGGAGTTGATGGGTGTTTCTATGCTTGTTAGTTTAGTCTCCGGTGGGAGATTGTTGGGATTGGAGTCCTAAACTATGAGGAAAAAGGAGTCTAAGTCGGAGGAGTTGCTGAGATCAAGAAGGAAAATCGGGAAGGACTTTCTGGGGTGATGGACGACTGCCCAGGGGGTGTTGGGCGACCGCCCAGGAGAACAGAAGGTTGGGCTCGTGGAATTTTTGGCTTGGGCGACCGCCCATGGTGCCTTGGGCGACCGCCCACGCGTCGGGTGGAAAATTCTGCAGCAGATTTTGTTTCCTATTTTGATTAGAACTCTTTCTTAATTTGATTTAGGTCTTCCTTGTATAACTATATAAGCATCGATACGACCTAGAACTCATTGTAGCAACATATTAGAAGGAGACTAATAACATATTGGCTTGGCAATTGCCCCCGGACGTAGTTCACGAGTTAGTGAATGAACCGGATAAACAACTCTTGTGTTCTTGTGTATGATTGTTTCTTTCTTGTACGTGTAGGTGTGTTGATTTCCTTATCTTGATTGCAACGGAGTATCACCAATTTTACAACATTATTATCATCAAATTTTGCAGCTCCAGTTATTTGCATTCTTACATGAACATACACATGTAGATATCTCGTAAAATTCCCGACTAGCCTAATCAAGGTGGAAGAAATAATCCTAAAATGTCTATTTGATTTTTAGAGTCGCCACCAAAGATTCTAAAGGGGTTCGGGATTAGGTTACGTCACGAGAAGTTGTTAGCCACCTGCTACGCCCGGCCTTAAAGCCGGTCTTGCTACTTTGAATGTTTTAATCTATTTTTATGTTCATGTTCTGTAATTATGCTCGTTCAAATAAAAATAAGGGAGTTTAAGGGGTAGTTGAAATGTTCGGGAGACGATTTGTGATCGATTTCAATAGATAAAGTAACGTTTAAAATGTCTCAATTTTAATGGGGATTGCATGTATAAAAGTGGGTAAGAAAAGTAAAGTAAAATAAAAGAACAAGAACAAGAAAAAAATACCTTTTAGAAATGCATTTCGAGAATGCCTTACCTATTTACACCCCTAATATACTTCTTTCGTCCCGTGTTATATGTTTCACCATTTTGAGTTGGCATGCAAATTAAGAAAAAAGGTAAGTAGAGAAAATGTTGTGAGTGTAAAAGTAAAATAGAAGAGAGAATAAGTGGAGGAAATAGTAAATTTGAAAAGTGTTGTGAGTATAAAAGTGAAATAGGAGAGAGAATGAGTGGGTGAAATAGTAAAAATTCTTTGTTATTTTAGGAAAGATGAAACTTATAACGGAACACCTATTTTAATAAAAAGTGAAACTTAAAATGAAACGGAGGAAGTATAGTTCAAACAATAAAGCCCCTTGTTTTTTTAATGGTAAAAACAAAATTCATAATTGAATTTACATATGAATGCAATTCTGTCACACACATGTGGCCCATATTTGCCGTGGCGTTTGTATTCGTGCACTCTATTCCTTTACCTTTCATATTAGCGTGTTTGGTTATTGTGTCAGAAAATTACTCCTTTAATCCCAAACAGTGGCGAAGCCATATACTCCCTCCGTCCCAGAACAAGTGACACAGTTACTGTTTCGCACGGAAATTAAGGAAAAAGTGAAAAGGTTGATGTATTGTGAGTGTATATAGTTAAGTAGGAGAGAGAATGAGTGGAGAGAATAGTAAATTATAATGGCATTGTGAGTATTAAAATAATGTAGGAGAGAGAATGAGTGGAGGGAATAGTAAAGATTCTTTGCCATTTTAGGAAGTGTGACTTATCAGTGGAACGCCCAAAATAGCAAAGTGTGTCACTTGTTGTGGGACAGAGGGAGTATGCCATGGTTCACTCTATTCCTTTTAATAATTTTTATGGATAAATGATAAACAAACTCCGGTTTAATCAATGTGGATTCCAAACATGATAATATTAATCGATTTTGGATTTTTATACTCATTCCTTTTTAGATATTTTTTCAATATTTTATCCATTTAATAATAAATATAAATGTTAATGTTAAGCTTTTATTTTTACGTCACAAAGTAAATATCGCATTCGTAAATTATGAAATAGTCTTGATACAAATACTCCCTCCGTCCCACGTTAGTTGAGACTTCTTTCCCTTTTGGGCCGTCCCACGTTAGTTGAGACTGTCCAAAATGGCAAAAATTTTAATATTTTATATTCACCCTATCCCACCCACTCATTCTCTCTCTTCATTTTCCACCATACAATTTATTCAACCAACCTACTATTAACTCCACTCATTCTCTCTCTTCATTTTCTACCACACATTTTCATTATCTTATTCATTTTCCTTAATTGGTGTGCCCAAAAAGTTAGTCTCAACTAACGTGGGACGGAGGGAGTATATTTGAACAGTATAATTCGAAATACGAACTTACACTAGTTTGGGTAAGATTCAAATGAATTGGGCCCTAAAACATAATCCATCAAGTCTCATATACGAAAAAGGATAGGGGCTTCCTCGTACCAAGCCACCTCATCTTTATCCTAGACCGACCTAGGCTGAACAGATGAAATGACTAAGGCCCAAATCTATGTCGAGTGAGACCTCCCTCCAAGGCCGAGTTGGGCTCCCTTGATGACGAGGAGGCCTCCTCGACTATCAAACCACCATAAGCTGGGCTTCCCCAGTTCCTTCATATCTCTTTCCCGGCTCATCGTAGGCTGACATGGCCATGTATGACGAGGCGAGGCCATCTAGGCTATCGTGCAGAGTTGCAGTTTATTCTAGTCCTATTCAAATAAGGACACTGAGCAGTTATAATTCCTCTAGGATTGTAACCACCTCACATACCAAATTCAAGTTCAACAAGGACTCCTCAAGTATAATCCTCCTAGGATTCATATCTTATCCATATCAATTACAATTCAACATGGATTCTACATTGCTATATATACAATCCATAATTCACATTATTTGGTACTTTATCTTTTGACTCTAAACTCTTGTCAATTGATTTCTCTCTCACACAAAGCAAATACTTACTCTCACGCCGAAGGGCCTTCGCAGGAGAAGCCCCGGCTTAGTTTACATGTTTGTTCTTCTGTTTCAGGCTTTTCAATCGCTGGGATATAACCTACCGCCGGATTGGGGCTGATCCGATCGTTTCTGGCAGCATCAATACTATTTTACGTATTGGGATTGTGCCTTAAATCGAAGCTGCTGAAAGAAGGGAGTCACACAGACCCATGCAACTGAATAAGGCGACCGCAAGCATGGTTCGAGGTTACCAAGCTTTTATAAAGCATATGAGGCCGCATTATGATGTATTTGTGGCAAATATGTTGTCATATATTTTGAACACTGTCAGCTCAAGCGGCTTAGTAGATAAAGGTCGTGCCAAGCATCGAGGTTAATATTATTAGGGGAGCCATGGAAATCTGTCGGCTGCAGCCCGGGTTGCGAGGGAGCCGGCTGATCCCGGGACCCAGCGTTTATCGTGGGCACGATAACTGGTTTTCGTCTGAGAGATCAATTATTTATTTTTTTAACCTGTTATATATAGTGATCTAGAAATTTGTTACACAAGTTGATAGTCTGTAAAATGTATCATAATTTCTCATCTTGATAAGGTGTGTTCTCCCTATGTTCGTTGATATAGCTAACAAAAGTTAGTGAACCACATAAATATGTTGTTCTTGAAAGTCCCGGAGTAAGGTTCACACTCACGCTTAATAAAAAAACATTAAGAAAGAGGATAAACAAGTCAAGTGGATTGGAGATATAATTGTCCAAAATCTAGGAAAAAACGTGTTTTTTCTAGTGATTAGGAAAAACATGTTTTTAAACATGTGGTAACATTTTTGTAAATAAATGAAACTTCATGCGAGGTGTCATTTTTGTAAATAAGTAAAATTTCGAGCGCGATGGATTCATAACCAACAAACTTTCTGAATATTAAGCTCAAAGGGTTATATATATATATATATATATATACATATATATATACATATATATACATATATATATACATATATATACATATATATATACATATATATACATATATATATACATATATATACATATATATATACATATATATACATATATATATATATAAAAAGAGAATAGTTGGGGTTTAGTGTTTTCCCGCCAAAATTTGAATTTTTATACCAAAAACGATTACTTCAAAATTTTGAGATTCCTATTTCAAAATAACTGAAATTTGTTGTAAAAATGACATTTTAAGGAAAAATTTTGAGATTCCTATTTTAAAATAACTGAAATTTACTGTAATAATGACTTTTTAAGAAATGTCAAAAACTTGCTAGCCGATTCATCTCCTTTCCATTAAAATATCAATTAATTTAATTAAAACATTTGGCTATTAATCATTTTAAATTTAATTTTAACAACTCCACACTCGCACCACCACCACCACCTCAAGGTAAAAAAAGATTTTTTTATTCATTTTAAAATTATATTTTAACAACTCCCCCACTACCAATCAATATTTTTTATTCATATTAAAATTATTTTTAACGACCCTCACCACCCCCACCAACCCACCCAACAACCACCAACCCCCTCCCAGGATCAAACTTTTTTTACTCATAATTAAGTTAATTTTGTTGGTGTAATGCCCTAGACTATAATTATGTTTAACTTGAACCGTTATGTATCATCTTTATCATTTATTATAGAGCGTGTTTATTCTGTTCATTATATGTTTGCATGTTTATTATATTGAACTGCGTCCCTAGTTGTTGTGAACAACTAGTATAAATTGGTAGTGGATAATCATAAATGATTATATGCATGGAGATGCACATTACACTTATGGGTACTTGCTAGAGAACGAGTACTGGACTTGACCTACTTATGAGATTTATGACATGGTCTGTTGTCATGATTAAATCTCATGATAGTCGTGTTATTGAATCCTTTATACCTGAGATTATCATCGTCTTCCACATGATGAAGATCGTGTTTGATATAGTCTAACACTATCTTTAATCGGATAGTAATAAGGGCTATGTTAGCACGATTAGATTCATATATGGAAGAATGATAAGTCAAGATGGGATTTGTCCCTCTTATGAAGAGAGATGTTTGCTTCGGCCCCTCGATGAATGATGTTGATGAAATGTGTGGCCACACTCAAGTGATTTGATAGAGATCAAATGCATTTGGATTATCAACATATTCGGAATCGAGAAAGCATTGAACAAGATGAATTGACCTTGACCATGACTCATGTTCAATTGGATATCGTGGACAAAGGGATTGTGACATTTGATCTATCGAGGAATCAAGCTTTGATGTTATATTAATTGGGTAGATATAATGGTTTGCTAGAAACCACTTATGTCTTGTGAGGTCATGTTTTGACTCACTATCAACATAATATAATTCCTTTTGGGTCACACACAAAGAACGAATTTGATTCTGATTGAAACTTGGAATTCTGGCTTGGTATACCGTGCGACATACTTGGCCATATTGAAAATTCATTTTCTGGCATGTTATACCGTGCGACACATCTTGCCAGTCGTTGGGCACGACTCGTGCTCTTGAGCACGAGTCGTTCCCGGAATCCGCACGACTGATTTTTGGGGCACGACTCGTATCACGACTGATTTTGGCCTGGCACGACTCGTTCCCTTGGGCACGACTCGTGCCCGTAGCGAATTTTAGTCCGTATGCGATTCCAAGGCCGGATTGGTTTTATAGTTTGACAAGGATTCTACCCTAATTGTTGGGGGATTTATATGGGATATAAATACAAACTTTGGGCAGCCATAAAATCTCTCTCACCTCCATTCATCATTGTTCTAGATTTATGAAATCCTAGGCCTTGATCAATTCCATAGTTTTTGCCATTGATTATTGAAATTGATTCAATAATCGGGAAGGATCATCTAGCAATCCAACAAGAAAAGTTCTTGGTTCGTTCGCGTGTGGATCACCATTAGAGGGAGGTTGTTTTATCTCCTACGGATACCATAGAAGCTTCCATTCATCATAAAGTGACTGAGAGTGAATTTGGAAAAGATATATCTGTCGGTTCTGTTCTGATACTTCAGAAGGTATGATATATTAATTAGTGAATTTGAAATCATCATTAATACTTTCATATAATTGTTTGTTTTAAAAAATTTAGGTTGTTGTTTGGCACCCCATCCCATCACGATCAGTACGTTATCTTAACATCACACTCCCTGGAGGTCCTGGGTTCGATTCCTCCCAGCGGTTAGAGTGGATGATTATCCCTCCCTAGTTAATATTAGGCGCCTCTGGGGGGATTTTAAGGAAATTTCAGAGAATTGAGGGACTTGTTAATAAAAAATTGACTTACACAAAAAGGGGCTTGACTCGAGATGGACAAGCCTCAAAAAAAAAAAAAAAAAAGGTACATATTTTCTTATTTTTTGTTGAATTGTTGGAATCATATAGTAAATAATGTTCAACTCATTTGTTTTGCAGGTATTTTCTAAGAATGATGAAGTTAATCTGGCTGAATTCTAAGCCCATTTTGTTTAATTGAATTTCCTAAATGTTTACATTATCTAATGTAAGATTTCCTACGTAATCGGGATGTGGTCACTAACTTGATTATATTTATTTTTGATGTTATTTTAGTTTTTAAAAATTATTTGGTACATTTTGTGTTTGGTTTCGTTGCAATTTTTCCTGTCATCATTATTTTTAACACATGTAAAAAAAAATTTGATGTTCGTACGAAGGTATTTTGAGCAATAAACTTACAATTATAAAATTTTGAATTTGAATGGCAAAATCAAGGTGGTTGGCTCTTGTTTCTTCTTCTTCTTCTTTCTTGCTTTTCTTCTTCCTTGGGCGGCTGTAAGAAACTGATGTAAAGTAACGCAGCGGAATAGTAACTAAGGCCTGATCAAAATCAAAACCTTCTGCAAGGAATCGCAATTCCTTAGATAACAAGAACTTCCTAAGAAATCCTTCTGCAAGCTAATAAAATTGACCAAGAATTTTGCAAGATGCAAACTGAATTCAATTGATAAAAGGGACTAAAGCTTTTAAGAAATTAAAACAAGTTTAAATACTCCCCAAACAACCCTAATCAACTTCGAAAAGGAAAAGACTAAAATCCCCAAAAATAAATCGTCAAACAGTAATTAAAAAGGAATCCGGATTCTGAAATACACCAACATCACGACTCGTGCCACTCTTCACGAGTCGTGCCTGCCTTCGCCAGTCGTGTCACGATGCGTGCTTCCAAAAGCAGTCGTGCAGGGATTCATAACGAGTCGTGACATCAAGCACGACTCGTGCCCAGTGTCTTCATCAGTCGCACGACCCGCTGTGCCTCCTGCCCAGGTCTGCTCCATCTTGGCTGCTCCTGTCAAACCTCCGTGAGCCACACCCACATGTACTACGTCATGCACCTCCACTTCAAAAGGATTCATCCCCAAATCCATATCCAAATAAAGGGGAACATCAGGGTGGAATTCAACCAAGTCCGCAATATTAAAAGTACTAGAAATGTTCCACCCCTCTGGCAAATCAACAACATAGGCATTGTCATTGATCTTCTTCAATATCCGGCAAGGCCCAATCTTCTTGGGATGAATCTTGTGATACGTACCTTGAGGAACCCGTTATTTACGCAAATAAACCATCACCAAGTCATCAACATTAAATACCTTCAAGCGACGCCACCTATCCGCAGTCTCCTTATACTTGGCATTCGAAGGTTCAATGTTCTTCTTGACTTCCGTCTGAACCGCATCAATCATCTCCGCCATGTTTTCAGCTGCAATATTATACCCCAGAACTCTTGGCAAAGGAATCAGGTCAAGAGTATGCTTAGGAGGCCATTGATACACAATCTCACAAGGAGTCTACTTCGTCGTCCGGTTTGTCATGTTGTTAAATGCAAATTCAGCCGTTGATAAGGCCAAATCCCACTTCTTCGGATACTCACCACATAAACAACGAATCATAGAACCCATGGTCCTATTTACCACCTCCGTCTGGCCATCTGTCTGCGGATGAAAAGAACTGCTAAACTGCAAGTCTGTCTGAAAAATACGCCACAAAGTACGCCAAAAATGGCTAAGGAACTTAGTATCACGGTCGGATGTAATCGACTTCGGGACCCCATGTAGATGGACAACCTCCTTAAAGAACAAACCCGCGATGTGAGAAGCATCATGAGTTTTTCGACAAGGAATAAAATGAGTCATTGGCACGTTGCGTCCTCGGAAGCCCAAGCACAAAATCCATGGAAATATCCTCCCAAGGTCCATCCGGAATAGGCAGAGGGGTATACAAACCCGTATTTTGAGACTGTCCCTTGTTGATCTGACAAACCATATACTTCTGAACAAATCTGTGTGTGTCCCTACGGAGATGTGGCCAATAATACTTCTTCTCAACGAGCTCAACCGTCTTGTCTCTCCCATAATGCCCCTGCTTTTGGATCTCTGCAATAAGACTTTCACGAACAGAACCCTACGGAATACATAATTTGTCCATATAGAACAAGAAACCATCCTGCAAGAAAAATAACCCAACAGGATTCCCATCTCTACACTTCACCCACTCATCTGCAAAATCATCATCAGTGGCATACAAATCCTTCAAGCAATCAAAACCCACAACTACATTCGCCATTGTCACCAATAAATTGACCCTTCGACTCAAGGCATCCGCTACCTTATTATGTTGTCCACTTTTGTGTTTAATAACAAAAGTGAACTGCTGCAAATAAGCAACCCAACGAGCATGCATACGATTAAGTGGCTTCTTACCATTCATGTACTTCAAGGCCTCGTGATCGGTATTGAGAATGAACTCACGCTGCAACAAATACTGCTCCCAATGCTTGATAGCTTGGACCACCGCGTAGAACTCAAGCTCATAAACAGTCCACTTCCGCTTAGCTTCCTCCAACTTCTGACTCATGAAAGCAACCGGTTTCTTGCCTTGAAGCAAAACAGCCCCTATACCAACCACCGAAGCATCCGTCTCCAATTCGAAGGGTTTAGAAAAATCGGGTAGAACAAGCAAAGGTGCACTAGACAATTTCTCCTTGATCAAAGCAAAACTAGTTGTTGCCTCATCATTCCAAAGGAACTTCCCTTTCTTCATACATTCCGTAATTGGAGCCATAATAGTGCTAAAATTCCATATAAAACGACGATAGAAAGTGGCAAGGCCATGAAAACTACGAACCTCACTGACTGTCGTTGGTGTAGGCCAATCACGAATAGCACGAACCTTGTCCTCGTCCACCCGAATACCATCTGCAGAAACAATATAGCCCAAGAACAACAAATGATCAAGCATAAAACTGCACTTTTTGAGATTCACATACAATTCATTGTCCCTCAAGGTTTGTAGGACCGCCCGCAGATGCTCAATATGCTCCTCCTCCGACCTGCTATATATCAAAATATCATCAAAGTAAATCACAAAAAATTTACCATTGTAAGGTTTCAACACTTGATGCATCAATCTCATAAAAGTACTAGGAGCATTTGACAACCCGAATGGCATCACCAACCACTCATATAAGCCTTCCTTGGTCTTGAAGGCAGACTTCCACTCGTCCCCCGGTTTAACATGAACTTGATGATAGCCACTCTTCAAATCAATCTTGGAGAACACCTTGGAACCCCTCAGCATATCCAGCATGTCATCCAAACGAGGAATCAGAAAACTATACTTAACAGTGATTTTGTTAATTGCCCTACTATCCACGCACATCCGCCAAGTACCATCCTTCTTAGGAACAAGGAGAGTCGGGACTGCACATGGGCTCATACTCTCCTGTATATAACCCTTCTTCAATAAATCTTCCACCTGTTCACGCAAAATCTCATGTTCTGCGGGACTCATCCTGTAATGTGGGAGATTAGGTAAAGAAGCACCTGGCACCAAGTCAATATTATGTTGTATATTACGCAAGGGAGGTAATCCTGCAGGAAGCTCGTCGGGCATAACATCACGAAACTCATCTAACAAAGATTGCAAAGATGTAGGGACCAAACTAACCTGTCCCAATACTCCCTTTTGCACCACCGCAAATACAAAAGGAGCATCCATAATATCCTCAACAAACTCATTGGCAGTACACAAAGAGACAATAGGTTTCATCTTTGGTTTACCACTAGAATCGCTTTTCAAAGCATGTAAATGAAAATGCACCCCATCTTTCGCAAAACGAATAAAATTCTCCCGGCCATTATAAACAACCCCAATATCATATTGCCAAGGTCTACCCAACAGTAAATGGCATGCAGACATATCTACTATATCACATAAAACATCATCTTTATAACTACCAATAGAAAGAGTAATAAGGCATTGCTCATGTACCTTAATAGTGCCAACGTTGTTAATCCACCCCACAGAATAAGGAGTAGGATGCTTGCGTACCTCGAGCTTCAATTTCTCCACCAAACCATGAGCCACTAGGTTTTCACTGCTCCCACTATCGACAATGATCATAGCCGCAAAATCAATGACCTTCCCCTTGGTGCGAAAAATGTTGTGTCGCTCCGGATTGGCCTCCTCCGCAGGAGTAGTCAACATAAGCTTTCGGACCACATAAGATTCGTGCTCTTCCCCCTCGTCATCATCTCCATTGGGATCTATATGGACCACGTCGCCATCCTCTTCATTCACCCCGTCATCATACTCATCGCGCTCCACCATATTAACTCCCCTCCGTTGTGGACAATTATTGGAAATATGCCCTGGTTGGTTACACTTATAACATTTATCCCCATAATGTTTTGCATAAGGATTATTACCTTGTGTGTTGGTGTTTCGACGAGCCGGTGGGTTTTGTGTAGTAGCCGGAGTTGTAGTCTTCTTGCCATCATCAACCTTAGGACCCGCAACTTGGGAAATCTCCTTGCTTCCATCAACATTAGCACCCGACGATTGTCCCTTGCCACCCGAAGAAGAAGCATCACCAAACCTCCTAAATGTAGTCGGAGCACGAAATGGAGTTGCCAATTGTCTTTCAGCCTTCCTTGCCCTAGAAATTGCTTCATTCAAAGAGTATGTAGTAAACAACTCTAATATTAACCCGTAGACCCGACATAAATCTAGCAATCATCTGCAACTCTGTCTCATATAAATCAGTGCGTGCCGACTGCGCATGGAAATCATGAACATATTCGTCAACTGTACGACTACCTTGCTTACAAGATAAGAATTTCATATAGAGATCCTGATCATGATTTCGTGGAAGAAAACGTTCCCTTAACTCCCTCTTCATATGGTTCCAATAACGAATTTCGGGCTGCCCTTCACGCAACCTATGCCTAGACAATTGGTCCCACCACGCAACTTGTAAGCAACATATGGGACTTTACTATCTTCTTCAATACGCATCAATCGAAAGAAATTTTCAACCTCCGAAAGCCAATCCAAGAAATCTTCGATAGATAACTCACCATTAAAAGCCGGAATATCCGCCCTAATCTTAGGACATTGGTCATGAGGAGGCACTGCCGTGGCCTCACCTTCATCATTATCAGAAACCTCCCCGCCCATCGGATCATCACGGTGGAGATTTTCCCCGCGAGGACCTGCCTTATTTTGAGGGTTGGCATCACCGCCACCACCTACCCGCAACTGCACCAAAGCCGCCAATAATTCTGCATGTTGTCGATCGCGACGCTCTCCGTCTAACCGCATACGTTCCGTGGCTGCTGCTTCCATGCGTTCAAGGATTGCAGTGATGTCGTTCCTCCCATCGTTTGCCATCACCTCGTCGGAGAACCCTAGGATCGTCCGATTTCTGATACCAACTGATGTAAAGTAACGCAGCGGAATAGTAACCAAGGCATGATCGAAATCAAAACCTTCTGCAAGGAATAGCAATTCCTTAGATAACAAGAACTTCCTAAGAAATCCTTCTGCAACCAATAAAATTGACCAAGAATTTTGCAAGATGCAAACTGAATTCATTTGATAAAAGAGACTAATGTTTTTAAGAAATTAAAACAAGTTTAATACTCCCCAAACAGCCCTAATCAACTTGGAAAAGGAAAAGACTAAAATCCCCAAAAATAAATCGTCAAACAGTAATTAAAAAAGAATCCAGATTCTGAAATACGCCAACGTCACGACTCATGCCACTCTTCACGAGTCGTGCCTGCCTTCGCCAGTCGTGTCACGATGCGTGCTTCCAAAAGCAGTCGTGCAGGGATTCATCACGAGTCGTGACATCAAGCATGACTCGTGCCCGGTGTCTTCATCAGTCGCACGACCCGCTGTGCCTCCTGCCCAGGTCTGCTCCATCTTGGCTGCTCCTGTCAAACCTCTGTGAGCCACACCCACATGTACTACGTCAGAAACTTAGGGTTGTTTTTTGTTCTCTTTTGATGAAGACTGTAAACTGGAAGGATTTTTGGATTTTTAATAACTCGCTACACGGTGTAGTGAGTTTGCCTTTGACAGGTCAAACTCGCTACACAGTGTAGCGAGTTTTGCTTAATTAATTGCCCTAATTAAATACCAAATCGTCAATCTTAATTATATAGAACTCGCTACACGGTGTAGCGAATTTGACCTGTTCAAGTCAAACTCGCTATACGGTGTAGTGAGTTTCAAAAAATGGGACAATTTGAGCAAAACTTTGAACAGTAAGTCATTTTAAAAAATAAAAAAAGTAAAACAGTATTATTTGAAAAAAAATTCCTAAACCCTTCCTACTCCATCTTATTATTTTGCTTTGTACATGCAATCATGGAGTCGTACTGAATTATTAAAAATAAAACATGTCACTTATCAACTTTCTTAAACATTCATTAAAAAATTGTTTACTCGGAGACCAAAAAAGTAGTACTACTCTTTGAGATTTGCAGAGTTAAGTATCAAATTCTTCATTTAACTTATTGACATTTTTATTTATTCGTTTTTGAGGAATATTTTTGTACTATTTCGTTTCCAATCTAATTACTTAGTTTATCATTTCATATTCCCGCCTCATTTATGTCCAAATTTTCGTTAAATCAGCTTATTTGGCGTGTTGACGTCATTAAAATGTTGATATAGACTTTGACTTTTTAACCTGGTGGTACTAATCATTGTCTCCATTCTCCTATCTTTTTATTAGGTTCAAATTAAATATAACTCTGTAGCTGCCCCCATCCCTTCTTCTTCTTCCCCAGCCTCCCCCCCCCACCCCACCCCACCCCACCCCACCCCACACACACAAACGAAAACCAATCCTTTCTTTTTTTCCTTTCCAAATTTCATAACCCCTTCATCTGCCCACAAATCATCACTACTGAAAAAATTGAGGATTTGGGTAGAAAATATATATATATTTTCTTTGACGATCATATTTGTTTTCTTTGACGTAATTCTATAGATTTCTTCACCACCTTAAAAATGAGGATTTGGGTCGAATTTCATGGCAGAATCCATTGAGGCTTATGCCGGATCTCGTCGTCAACAGAGGCCTCGTGGTGCAAGGTGGGGAGTAGGATTAGAGAGGGAGATGAAAGGCGTTGGGTGTGGGTATTTTTGAAACTAGTAATGGTGGGTTATTTAGGTTTCGAATCTGAAACCAAAATATTTGTGTTCGCTTCATCTAATTTTGATTTCAAAATATTTTAATTTTATGGATCTGAAATTGATTTTGTTGTTGTTGTTACACGAATATAGGGTTCATGCTTGATTTATGTCTTTGTGAAATGTGTTGATTTTTTTTTCCTGAAATTTTGAAGTGGCGGCGGCAATGACAATGGTGATGGTTAGATTGTGTTAATTTTGATGATTGTGGTTTGTTAGGGGGTAGTTCTAGCTTTAAAAGTTAATGAAGAGTGATTAAATTGAAAAAGTCTAAAAAACATTGGCAATAAGAGTGAATGGAGAAGGTCACGTGATTCACCCGTGAGGAATTGATACAGGGTGTACCAACAGGTCATCAAGTCAAAGGCCATATCAGTATTTTAATAATGTTAACGTGCCACATAAGCTGATTTAACGAATAATTGGATGGAAATAAGACGGAAGGATGACATTTAAGTAATTAGCTTGGGGACGAAATATTATAAAGATATTCTTCAGTGACAAATAGGTAAAAATGTCAATAGGCCAACGACGAAGTTGGTACTTAACTCGTGATTTGTAATATACTCCCTCCGTCCCCTTCTCCGAAAAGGCACAAAATTATCCTTGTACGAGAATTTAGGCATATTTGCTCTTGTTTATCATTTATATTTTTATTTATGATTGTGGAATATTTTCTTGTATGAGCATTTAATTACCTAGCTAGGTAGTTGGATTATTTTAGATGTGAATGAGTCTTTTTGATATGTATTAATTGTATTTTTTTAATAAGTATGCATGAGTCTAAATTAATGACATGTATTATGATGTATTATGAAACAGAGTGAGTAATTAACTTCTAAAGGTCCATTTTGAAAATTTCATTACCAAATTTTCAATGATGTGTCAAAATCTAAACAAATCCAATATTATAAATGGCATACCTATGACTTTGGAAAGCCTTAATGGCATACTAATTATTTCCTTCGGTACAAGATAGATATCATTTTGAATGTTTGCACGGGTTTTAACAAATGCAATTATTACTATAATTTTTTTAAAATAAATGCGAAAAATAGTCTCACTAATTGTTTCTCTCTCATGCATTAGATTTTAAAGAATTTAAGCCAAAAAAGCGATAAGTATTTTGAACCAAAATTTACTTTTTAATACGACAATTATTTTGAACAGGAAGGAATATCTTTGTGAATTAATCCACTAATAATTGTGATTGTGATGTGGTTAATGAGAAGTGCAACTGCTCTTTTAGTTGGAAAGCCAACAGCCAACCCTTTTAGTAATTAATTATGCATACTTAATTATTAATGTGCATTAAACACTAAATTATTCTTTAAGAATATGATAGCTAACCAAGCACTTGTAAAGAAAGCTTGTAATCCTTTCAACCATCAGGGGAAATCTCAGCTTGATGCTGCCATGGAAAATGGTGTTGATCAGGAGTTGAATCTTCAACTGCTTCAAAGGATACTCCGGCTAATCTTCTTGGGATGGCTCGCTATGGGACCTACACACACAAGCAACAATGAACTAAACCGGGGGTGACTCCGGTGAAACCCCTCCGGCGTGAGAATCAGTTTTCAGTTCAGATATAAGAAAAGCTCTATATTGTAATGGAGGAAAGACAGATTATAGAGAGAGAGAGTAGACTTACTTAATAATGGAGAGTTTTACATATTTATACCACCTTGTAATCATAGACCATACTTGGAAGGACACGTGTCAGTCATCTATGCTAAGTCAGTCAACTACCCTCAGAGTTAGTAAAAAAGTACTGACATTCCCATCATGCTACACTGTTTTACATTATGGGGGTGGGTACCACGTGTCAGTATACCCAAAGATTGGACCATCAATCACGTTTGTCGCTAGGCGACAAACACTTTTATTGCGACAAACCCTTTTTTGCGATAAAGCATGCCCGGTTACTCGCCATAAGTTATCCCCTTTGGTATCTAAGAATATGGGGACGAATTAATATTCCCGCCAGTTACTCTTCTCGCCTTCACTTGACTTCCTCTATACGCCGCACGTTTGTCGCATATTGTGCTATCTTGATCTTCTATGCCAACGTATCAATTATTGCTTAATTTTCAGTTTATTATCCACCTTACTTGATCTATCGGTTTTATCGAACTGTCCTAACTGCTCGTGCCCAACCCATTTATGATAACCATTTCAAGAGCCCCCAATTTCAAGACTGGATCATTTATGTTCCAGTAGAAATTTACGTTGCCTCTTACTTCCCGCCCGCGAGCAACCATCTCGCAAGGCGTTTATCCGATGACGTCATCCAAGGGACACGTGGCACACTCCTAGGTCCTTCCACTGACTGATGGTTGGTGTGACGTGACATATGAAAAGACTTTTTGAATTTTGAAATCATTTAATGGGGGGAATTTCAAAATTTTGGGGGCCAATTAAAGTTTCTATTTCCCAAACACCGTTTCAAATTCTCCTAATATAAATGACCTCCCTCCTCCTACATTCACTTTTTTCCACCCTCTTCATCTCTAAGCCCTAAAGCGATTTCCGGCAACCATTGAACTTTTCCGGCGACCCTTCTTCCATCGTGCTCTAGCTTCCCTCTGACTGAAACCTAGTCCTCCTTTGCTCTTCACTCATAAAAACTTATTTTCATACCTATCTCCCTCTTGAATCAACCTGGAAAACCAATTTTTCGGTAGTTCATTGGAAATTCCGGCCAACCTTCGCTCGATCTTCAACTTTCTCAACGACCCTTCGTATTTTCCAGGTAATTACTTGGATCCCTACTATTTCCTTATTTTCTTTAAATTTTGTTAGTCGCCATGGCTAGGGTTAAGAATTTCCTTAGACAAATTAGATATGGCCAGTGTCAAAGGTCAGGGGGTATTTACTACTTGACTAGAGGGATCTGGGCAAGAATTCCGCGAGATGACTTAGTAAATTGTCTAAGAATTAATAGGGTAGATCCCGCCATAATTGATGCCGTAGAAGTTAGGGGTAAATGTTTTCTTCATTTTTCAGCCCCATGTCCAAGACATTTTTCACTTCCCGCGAACTTTGCGAACACCTATGTCGCTTCTATGGTCCTCCCACATATTCTCGATAGCTCGACACCGACTTTCTCGCCGCGAGATCTTTAGTTAAGAGGTCTCGTTATAAACAAATTGTTTCTTCTTCTCGATTCAAAGTAGATGTCAAACTTGGGAGCCCCGGCGCTTCTACCTCAACCAGCCAGGAATAACCCTTTCACTTCAAATGAGCGAGATCTCGACACTTCTCAAGATCCCCACATAACTCCCTACCATACCAAATACAATATCAATCACCTAGACTACCACATTGCCGCCATGATGGCGAGATGGCCCTTTCGTCATTAGGCATAGACAAGATGGCGTCGTGGTCTTCCCGTCCCAACCGGATGCTTCTGACTTAGGATCCCCGTAGATCCCTTTATCTCACTTGTCCTTTTCAAAGCCCAGCGGCAATAGCCGAACTTCACCCAAATGCAATTAGAGTGCCGACTTGTTTTATCACTATTTGCCGCGCCCTTCGGCGAGAACCCACTACTTCATCTCGCTCATGGATCTATTTATCAAGCTACAAACAAAAAGACAAAGAAACCCAAGAGCTTCGCATGTCGCTTAAATACAAAAAAAACCCAAGATCCTTACTCCCCTTCCTTCTAAAGTTCATAATTGGCGTAACGACTCCATTGTTCATAGTTTCTCGCATTGGTTGGGCTCTTCCCTCGTATTTGAAAGGGATTCATCCTAAGGTTGATAAAAAATGGTCCCTAGATGAAGATGAGAAACGCTTAAAAGCCAACATGGTCCGCCTTCTCGCCGAAGCTAATACCATGCACCCTTCCCCGCCCTATTCTCCATTCAACAAATTCTTGCGCATCACTCTCTTCTCGGGATCAGTGGGACTCTCCTTTGACTTCCCGCCAATTCCCCACGAGTGTCCATCGTCTTCCCGTAATCTTGGCCAGATGGGAACGCTATTCAGAGATAAGTTTGGTACAGATTGCACCATTTGCGGGAATGGCCAAAACATGTGTCCCGCAATGCGACAAGTGCAACGTATGGTTTCCTTTGTTTTTATTTATTTATTCATTGCAAGTTTTATTATCGCTTATATACTTCCCGCTCCAAGATACGTAACGATGGATATGAACCAAAAGAGACTTGCTCAGTGGAATGTCCGAACAACAAGCCAAGCTGCCCGGCTCGGCTCGAAATGCGAGTTTAAAGTCCCAAGCCGCGATCTTACTATCCCGATTGCGAGAACCGATGAGGATGAAAAAATTGCAAGTGAAACATCCCGTAAGAGGGCTCCCGCAAGCACTTCCCCGCCCCCAAAACGGCAACGCAAGGCCGCCTCTCGTTCCCGCTCCCGAAGAACAAGTAGAGACACTCCACTTGGTGGATGAAGAAGAAGAAGAAGAAGAAGAAATGGAAGAAGAAGGAGAAGATGATCTCCCTAACGAAATGGAAGGTGATGCTCCTCGAACATCCAGGTTGAGAATGAGGGGATCTCATACAGAATATCCCGCGAGATCCGCCACTCCGCCTTCCTCGGCTCAACCGCACGATGCAGCTTCCCTAACACTTCTCCCACTAACCCCGCATCCTCTCTCGCTCTGTTCCCTGTCAGCGCGCTACTGTTAGAAGAGGGATTCCGATTCCCGAAGATGAACCTCGGCATGGTGGCTCTACTCGCCGGAAGCGAATGCCATCCCCAAACCGAAGGGCTTAATCACCGAGCGCTGGATACTCGTCTCCTCGCTTGTTGGGTTCTACCGCCCTCAAAAGGGCAAGTGATGCACCAAGTGGCCTACGTAGAAAAGGAGAATCCCGCTCACTCGGCCTACCATGCGGGAATTCAACTTTCCTTGGTAAGTCGCACTATCTCTCCTATTACTCCTTCGAATTTTTCACTTTACATTTTCCCTAACATTTTATTGTCGCCTTACTTTTCTGGGCTAGCAAGATTTCTTGGGTTTGAGCAACAAATGCATCAAACTTGAACAAGAGCTTACCGAGGCCGAGCGCGAGCGGAATGTGTATAGGCGAAAAGTGTCCAAAGGGATGTCTCTATTCAGAACTCAAGGACCTTAAGGACAAAGCAGATGCCGATGTCGCCACACTGAAAACCCTTTTGGAAGAGTTGGAGCGGAAAAACAAGGAGGCGGAGGAGAAACTAGCCAGCCTTGTCGCCGAGAACGAAAAGCTTAAAGCTGATGCGGCCAAGCTTGCCGACCTTGAAGCCGAGAACCAACGTCTTAGAGACGAAGATTTTGTCAAGGCCAACCAAGTCAGCAAGCTTAGGGAAGATTTAAAATCAGAAAAGTCTAAATCTGAAACGGCTGAGATGGATGCATTTGATAATGCCATCCTTCACACCTTGAGAACTATTGCCGCTGAAGCCAATCCCGCCATAACCCCGGCCATGTTAGCAAGATGGGGCTCTGAGACTATTTTTAGTGATAAAAGCCGCAAAGGACATCCCCTGGTGCCCTTCAGCGAAGAAGAGCTAGCCCAACTTGCTGCAGAAGATGCAGTTCTTGGTAAAGCGACTTGGCCTGTTCCTGAGACCCGCAGCGACAATATCATTCCCGCCCTTTTTGACCTTATGCAAAAGAACAAAGATGCTCTCAATGCTGCCTACAATGGCCAGTGATTTTGTTTTTTTGTAATTTATGGTTGTCGCCAAACTTTTCCATTTGCGCTTGGTTTGTAACAAACAATATTTTTATTTCCGTCTTTTACTTCTCGCAACTTTTATCCAGATGATTTTGCCTTTATGCTACAACAACTTGTATTTATCTAATTGTCACACTTTTGCACATTTTTTCCTTATGCCCTGTCTCCAAACTTTACTTGTTTATCATCAACACTTTTATGTCGCGTACCTTTCTTTTATTCATAAATATTTTGCTTCGATAGTTCATCGAAGATTGTACTCTCCATCTTAACTCTACATACATACTACTCCTTCAAAAAAGTGAGGCTCGTCTTTAGGCAAATTTACTCCCTCAAAGATATATTCTCGCCCACTGTTTGATGTGACAATTTCAACATATCCATGCGGAGTCAAATTTCTAATTAATATACCACATCCCTTTATGCAACTTGATTTCTTTCCCATATATCGCATCCCTCTTGGGCGACTTGGTCTCTAATCATGATGTCGCATCCCTTTGGGCGACTTGGTCTCAAACCAATCCGCTACATCCATTAGGTGCCTTGGTCTCTAACCAAGACACCACATCTTGGGCGGCTTGGTCTCTAACCAAGCCGCCACATCCATTAAATGCCTTGGTCTCTAACCAAGACACCACATCCCTTTTGGGCGACTTGGTCTCTAACCAAGCCGCCACATCCATTAGGTGCCTTGGTCTCTACCCAAGACACCACATCTGGGGCGACTTGGTCTCTAACCAAGCCGCCACATCCATTAGGTGCTTTGGTCTCTAACCAAGACACCACATCTTTGGGCGACTTGGTCTCTAACCAAGCCGCCACATCCATTAGGTGCCTTGGTCTCTAACCAAGGCACCACATCTTGGGCGACTTGGTCTCTAACCAAGCCGCCACATTCATTAGGTGCCTTGGTCTCTAACCAAGGCACCACATCTCTGGGGCGACTTGGTCTCTAACCAAGCCGCCACATTCATTAGGTGCCTTGGTCTCTAACCAAGGCACCACATCCCTTTTGGGCGACTTGGTCTCTAACCAAGCCGCCACATTCATTAGGTGCCTTGGTCTCTAACCAAGGCACCACATCCCTTTTGGGCGACTTGGTCTCTAACCAAGCCGCCACATCCATTAGGTGTCTTGGTCTCTAACCAAGACACCACATCTCTGGGGCGACTTGGTCTCTAACCAAGCCGCCACATCCATTAGGTGCCTTGGTCTCTAACCAAGACACCACATCCCTTTTGGGCGACTTGGTCTCTAACCAAGCCGCCACATCCATTAGGTGTCTTGGTCTCTAACCAAGACACCACATCCCTTTTGTTTGATGACGATTGCTTTTCATCTTTCTTAACGCACTTCTCCTGTCGCCTCCTTTATCCAAGCTCTTTATCCTTTGTTAAAACGGCTTCCTTGACCACCGTCGTTCTTCTAATCCCGCCATTCCAATAACTGTTTCACAAAACATAACACTTGTCAAATTCTAATGAAAACGATGATCACAAAACAATATGTCGCTGAATAATTCCTTCCTTCTTCATCACGTCGACAAGTTACATCGTGCTAGATTGGCAAATTTTACATAACTTTCCCGCCAATGCGATGTACACAAAAACACATGACCCCTTAAAAGTTACGTATCTTTTGTCATCTAGAACCAAAATCAAAAGATGCAACTAACTAAAAAAAGTTCTTCTACAACTTCATTGATAAAAACGCTTCAAATGATCGACACTCCAGGCATTCTTCAACTCTTCGCCATCTTGCTTTCTCAGCCGATAGGTCCCTTCTCGAACAATTTGAGATACCTGAAACGGCCCTTCCCATTTTTCATTCAACTTGGTGAAGCCTGGTTTGGGTCCCGTGGCTTCTGCACTCCTTAGTACCCAATCACCTACATTGAAAGACCTCTTGTTAACCCGCGTATCATCTTTGGGCCTTCATCCTCTCGCTTGTAATTTACCATCCTCATTCTCGCTTGTAGCCTCCTTTCATCAACCAAATCAAGGTCGTTACACCGCTTGTCCATTTCTCGCCTCATCATAATAAGTCACTCTATAAGTCGGCAAGGCCATCTCTACTGGGTGCCACGGCTTCGCACTCCATAAGTCAAAGCAAATGTCAAGCTTTCACCGCTTGAACCCTTTATTGTGGTCCTTACATACCATAATGCAAGAGACAATTCTTCTAACCATGCTCCGCCCCTTCCTTCCAAATTCTTGCGTAATGCGGCAATAACTTGCGTATTTGCCGCCTCCGCCTGACCATTGCACTGCGGCCTGTATACCGCCGACATCCAATGCTTCACATTCATCCTTTGACATTCCGCGGCAAATTTCTTACCAAACTGTGTTCCATGATCGTAGATAATGGCCCCTGGTAGCCCATATCTCGCACCAAATGTTTTCTTGCACGAACTTAATCACATTATCCTCGCTTATCGTCGCCAAGGCTTTCGCTTCACCCACTTCGTAAAATAATCTACCGCAACGACTACATGCCGGCATCCTCCTCGGCCTTTGAAATGGCCCGATCAAATCTATGCCCCACATATCAAAAGGCCACGTTGCGACAATAGGCGTCGTCGCTGGCGGGTTGGCGCGGAATATTCCCAAACCTTTGACACTTCTCGCATTTCCGCACATACTCTTCAAGATCCTTTCTCAAACTTGGCCGCAATAGCCATGAAACAAGACCTTCTCCGCTAATGACCTCGCCCCCGGATGCCCACCACAAACACCCTCATGGATTTCAAACAAAACCTTAGCCACCATTCCCGGCTCTATGCATCTCATCAACGGCTTTGAAAAAGGTCTTCTATATAGGATTCCATCTTGCACAAGAATCGCGGGAAGGCATCTTTACTAGTTTAGCACTTTCTTCCTCAAGCTGCAATTCACCCTTCTCTAAAAAATCTTTCATTTCGGTAACCCAATTTGCTTCTGTCTCTCCAATCTCCATTACCCTGGATCTATCAATCGCCGGCGTGTCCACATACTCCACCAAGGGATCCACAATGCTTCAATTTCCCCACTTCCCGCCGACCTACTCGGTCATCCGCCTTTGAATTCTCTTCTCGCCCGATTTGTACTAACCCCCAAAACTCAAAATGACTCAAGATGTTTCTCACCAAATCACAATATCTTATTAAAAATGAATTCACCGTGCCATATTCACCTTTCACTTGCTTAACAATCAACTGAGAGTCAGAATGGATCACAATCCTCTTTACTCCAACATCCCGCGCAAATTCAATTCCCGACACTAATGCTTCGTATTCCGCCTGATTATTAGACACTGGGAACTTGAACCTGAATGCTTTCCTATACTCACATTCCGCATCGGGGGACATCAAAACCATTCCCGCTCCTCCTCTGTTTTTTGCTGACGAACCATCTACATGCAGGATCCAACAATCCTCTGGCCTCTTCTTTTCTTCAATCACACTTGGCTCAGCCCGCTTTGCCATCTTCCTCTTCTCGCGTTTCTCAACTACATCGGCCTGAGACTTGGTAAATGAAGTTTCAACTATAAAGTCTGCCAACGCTTGCGCCTTAATAGCTCGACGAGATTCATATCTGATGTCGAATTCCGTCAACTCAATTGACCACTTCAAAAGCCTTCCTGTAGATCCGGTTCTTTGCGGAGATCTTTCTTAAGGGCGCATCTGTCAACACCACAATGGTATGAGCGACGAAATAGGCCCTCAACTTCCTCGCCGCCACCACCAACGCATAAGCCAACTTCTCGGCATTAAAATACCTCGACTCTACCTCACTTAATGCTTTGGAAACATAGTATACAGGCCTTTGAATTCCTCCGTCTTCCCTTACCAACATCACCAAGCAACCGCATAGTCAGAAACTGCCAAATAAACAAACAATTCCTCCCCCTCCACAGGGCTGCTCAACAATGGTGGCTTCCCCAAGTAAGCTTTCACTTCTTCAAAAGCTGCTCCGCACTCCTCGCTCCATTCAAATTTCTTTCCGCCCTTCAAAACTTTGAAGAACGGCAAACATCTCTCCGCCGACTTCGAAATAAATCTTCCCAGGGCAATGATCCTCCCATTTAGTCGCTGAATCTCACGAATAGACTTAGGTGGCGACATGTCTAATAACGCCTGAATTTTTTCCGGGTTGGCCTCAATCCCGCGCCTGTTGACCAAGAATCCCGTAAATTTTCCCGCCGTAACACCAAACGTGCACTTACTAGGGTTCAACTTCATTGAATTCCTTCTTAAGTTTTCAAAAGTCTCAAAGAAGATCCAACAAGTGGTTATTCTCTCTCGGGTCTTGATCACCATGTCGTCAATGTACGCTTCTATATTCCGCCCAATCTGCGACTTAAACACCTCGTTCACCATCCTTTGATATGTTGCCCCGCATTCTTCAAGCCGAACGGCATCATCTTGTAACAAAAATTTCCCTTTGGAGTCCTAAACGCTGTTTTCGCTTTGTCTTCCTCCGCCATCTTAATCTCGGTGGTATCCCGAATAAGTATCAATAAACCGAACACTCGTGACCTGAGATGGAATCCACCAACTTATCAATCTTGGGTAAAGGATAGCAATCCTTGGGACATGCCGTATTCAGATCGGTAAAATCAATGCACATTCTCCACTTCTTGTTTGACTTCAAAACCATTACTGACAAGCCAACCACACCGGATATTGAATTTTCTCGATTATTCCCGCCTTCAACAACTTTTCCACTTCTTCCAATACGCCATCTCTTTCTCCGCGACAAATGCCTTACCCTTTGCTTAAATGGCTCCACCTTAGGATCGCATTCAAACAATGCGAGCAACACTCTCATCAATACCCTTCATGTCCTCCGGTCTCCAAGCGAATACATCCAAATTTTCCTTCAAAAAATCAACCAAAGCTTCCGCTCATCCCGCGATAGCTTGCTCGCCAATCTTCACCTTCTGCTCAGGAAAATAACAATTGATTTCCACCTCCTCCAACTCTTCTCCCGCCTTGATATCTGGCTCATCCCGCACCTGCAGCGTCTCCACCTCTATTCTTTTCCTCTTCCTCATACCAACAGGAACGGGCTTCTTAAGATCGGCAAAGACATTACCAGTAGGCCGCCCCTGAGCGTCCTCCACCTCAATGGCTTCATAATCGTCATCCGATTCGCTCATAAGTACTTTAACATTTCCCTCAATCACTTCTTCAATCCTTGGCTCCTCCATACTAACCAGCTTTACAACCCTGGCATAACTTATATGAGGCGTGGCATTCACTATTTCCATTGCCCAACAATTTTCCTCACCATCATCATCCTTTCCCACCATATCGGAGTTTACATCCCGCCAATTTGGATCCCGCTCTTTCAACATACACATTTCTCGCCCTGAAACTCGCCCTGACACTTGGTTTGTCGCTTCGGCTACCATAGCGGTTCCATTTTTCATACTCTCCGTTATGATCCAATCTGGTTCACCATTCTCCACCTCTACAATCTTAACCATATTTATCTTTAGTGGACTAGATTCTACTTTGGAAGTCATCGAAATTGTACTCTCTGCCTTAGCTTTCAACATCTCCTTTTGTTTTCTTATCACAGTGACCGCCTCACTCTTCAAGCAACCTATCCCATTAGCTGTGGGATACTTCACCCTCTGATGGGGAATTGACAGAACCATTTCAAAACTCAACATGAATGGGATTCCCACTATAGCATTATAAGGAGACACAAGATCAATCACCATGAATTCGACATTCTCGCATCTCGCCAGCTTTCCTTCACCAATTTCGACATCCAACATAATCGTCCCTTTAACTTTAACAGAGTGATTAGTAAATCCCTCAAGATATCCCTTATGAGGCACCAAATTTGCCTCTGTATAATTCATCCTTTTAAAAGCATCATAATAAAGCACATTCCTACTTGCCCCAGAGTCCACCATGACTCGCTGCACGATATTATTGCCTGGATACATAGTGATGATAATTGGCTGACTCCCATGGCTTTTGGTAACAGCCAATTCTCGCCTGGAAAAACTGATCACCCTGTCTTGACTGGCGGGGAACTGAGGAACATCAAACGTATGCGTCAAAGTCATGATTTGGGTATTCAATTGAGACACACTGGGTAAAGGGTCGTGAATGACATCTACCAAATTTCTCTCCGGCCTACGTTGATCATCCCGCCCAACATTCTCCTCCAAATACTCCTGCAGAAAACCCCTGTCAATCTTCCCCTGAATCAATCTTCTCAAATTATAACAATCGTCAGTCTTGTGCCCCTTATCTTTGTGAAATTCACAGTAACTATTCTGATCTCTAGACGGACCAGTTCCTGGTGTAATGGGAAAAGGTTCGGGCAGATTTATTTTCTTCATGATCTCGCTAATAGGAGTGTTCAACCGGCTATACTTGATGTCTGTCTTTGGCTTAAACTCTCTCTGATCCCCCGTGCGCCCTTCTCCGCGGCCTCCGCTTCCTCCCGTTTGACTTGCCCCTCTATTGCCGCCAAACCCCCTTCTATCATCTCGCACTATTTCCACCCTTTCGCTCGCCACTTTCTTGACGGCCTGACTCGCAATTGTACCCCCCTTTGTCTTAACTCTAGCTCCACTACAAAATCCTCGCACTCTTTCATACAACTCCCCTGTAGTCTTTGGCAATCTCATCCCTAACTCCTGCTTGAAGTGACCCTTGGCCAGCGGTGTTATACAACATGATTATCTCGCCTTGTGCGATATCAGAACTTGATTGGCCACTCCTATGAACTCCGTCTCGTGAAAGTCGCAATCCCTTCCCCATCCTTTTGCTTAAGATCGCACAACTCCGTCTTTGAACCGGGTTGTGATCCCGACGCACTAAATCTCGCCAAGAATTTCTCCCTGAAATCTTGGTACCCCGTTATAGAATCTTCAGGCTGTACCAAGAACCAATCCAATGCATGATCCGCCAGAGTGCTCACCAATGCTCGACATAAAATTGCCTCGTTCTCAGTCAACAGCGACATGGTTGCTTCGAATCCTCCTACATGAGTTACTGCTCTAGATTTTCCTGAATAACTTGATAAAGTTGGCATTCGAAAATTTGGGTCTGGGGCAACACCTTTGATATTTTGGGTGAAAGGAGCCAAAAAAGGCTTTTTCCCTTCCACTTTCTTTATTCCCGCCTCTAAATCCTTGATTTTCTTCGCCATCTCAGCCACCTCATTTCTTAATCTTTGTTCCTCTTCCTTCTTAGCCTTCTCTGCCTCACTAGCCTTGGCCAATTCTGCGGCTTTTATGGCTTCTACGATCTTCTCGGCTTCTGCCGCCCTTACCGCCTCTGCAGCTCTCCGCTCCCTTTCCTTATCATAATCTTTAACTTTCCTATCTTGCCGCCGTCGCTCCCTATCCCGCGGTGACCTCCCACGATGTCGCCTATCATCATGATGTCGCGATATCTGGGTCCTTTCCTTGCCGCGTCCCTCGTCGTGCGTGGAGCCACTAGATTCATTGCTGTCATATTCAAAGTAATAAGATTCTTCTTTGGAGTTGCCTGGCTTATGGTGTATTTTCTTTCTCCTCTTCTTTCTTGCTTCCAAGTCATCATCTCGCCTTCGATTTTCTGCTAATCTCCTGGGCAGCGGCGTATCTACATTCCGTCTTGGTCTATTAGCCACGCTAGCGCTAACCTCTCGATTTTGCCCGCCGACATGGGACCTTCCCGCTTGCCCATTTAGCAAATTCTCAGGAATGTGGGAGGGCTCCACATGTAACTCCTTCAATTGTTGATTATTGGCGAGGACATGCATCCACGCCTCATTATCCGCCCTTAACTTTTCAATCCTTTCTCTTACTTCTGCATTCTTTGATTTTGCGGGAACTTGGCCTTCATCTACTGCTTTGGCTCTTTCCACTCTCACCCTTTCCTCCTCCACCCTATCCCGCCTCACACTGGTGTTAGTCTCAGACGTATGGACCTCCACCTCTCTTTCCGATCCTGCTTCAGCTCCCGCACGAGCATCCTTTGCATTTGGGGTTGCCAATGTTAGGTTCTGGGCCACCCTAGAAAGAGTAGCTTTTTCTTGTCCAACCACCATAACTTGCTCCCAACTAACTGTTACACTTTTACAGACACTTCAAGACAAATCACACATTTTCACCATAAACCAACTGTTCTGACAACTTTACAAATCACTTTCTGAAAACAAAATGCCTTTAATGCATGCACTAATGAACTTACAACCTTTATAGCCAAAGACAACTTTATGACTTTCTGAAATAAATACCACAATCCAAAAAACACCTTTAACAAGTACTATCTGAGAATCCTTCTTGATTTTCTAATCAACTAGCCTTTACTCCTTTAACCAAACTGACAGTTAGAATCTTCTGGGCTCCACCAACAAAACAACAACAGTGCTCCATCTTCTCTCTCACCTCCGGCAGCCACCAACGACCTCCCAAACTTCACCTAGCCACCCAAAGAAGAAACGCTCAGGTCCGTGCAACGGAACCAACCGATCTTTGCCGCCATGGAAAATGGTGTTGATCGGGAGTTGAATCTTCAATCGCTTCAAAGGATACTCCGGCTAATCTTCTTGGGATGGCTCGCTATGGGACCTACACACACAAGCAACAATGAACTAAACCGGGGGTGACTCCGGTGAAACCCCTCCGGCGTGAGAATCAGTTTTCAGTTCAGATATAAGAAAAGCTCTATATTGTAATGGAGGAAAGACAGATTTTAGAGAGAGAGAGTAGACTTACTTAATAATGGAGAGTTTTACATATTTATACCACCTTGTAATCATAGACCATACTTGGAAGGACACGTGTCAGTCATCTATGCTAAGTCAGTCAACTACCCTCAGAGTTAGTAAAAAAGTACTGACATTCCCATCATGCTACACTGTTTTACATTATGGGGGTGGGTACCACGTGTCAGTATACCCAAAGATTGGACCATCAATCACGTTTGTCGCTAGGCGACAAACACTTTTATTGCGACAAACCCTTTTTTGCGATAAAGCATGCCCGGTTACTCGCCATAAGTTATCCCCTTTGGTATCTAAGAATATGGGGACGAATTAATATTCCCGCCAGTTACTCTTCTCGCCTTCACTTGACTTCCTCTATACGCCGCACGTTTGTCGCATATTGTGCTATCTTGATCTTCTATGCCAACGTATCAATTATTGCTTAATTTTCAGTTTATTATCCACCTTACTTGATCTATCGATTTTATCGAACTGTCCTAACTGTTCAGGCCCAACCCATTTATGATAACCATTTCACAGCTCATGAGTAGGCCAAAGCTAATTTATCCATATAAAAATTTCAAGATGTAATTATTGTCTTATTTAACTATGACTTTCGTCTCAAAATAAATACTCCCTTCGGTCTCAATTAAGGCTCCGTTTGTTTCACGAAAAATAACTCTCTAAAAATGATTTTTTGGAAAATATTTTTCGAAAAATGAAAATATTTTCCGGAAAACATTTTTCGATGTTTGGTGAATCTTAAAAAAACATTTTCCTGAAAACATTTTTCGATGTTCGGTAGTTTTATTAAATTAACTTTCTAAATAAAGGTAAAATCAATACAAATAAAGGAAAATGTTTTCCGAAAAACAACTTCCTTAGGTAGAGGTAAGGAAGTCATTTTCCTTAGAAATCAAGCTCATTTTTCATTGACCCGAAAAATGTTTTCTGTTGACTTCAATTTTCGATGTTTACCAAACACCGAAAGATAGGAAAAACATTTTCCGAAAAATGTTTTCCCCCAAACAAACGGAGCCTAAATATTACTTTTAGACTTTTCACAAAAATTGCCCTTATTTATTATTTCTCTATTTTACATTATTTTACACAACAAATAAATTGATAAAACAAAATAATTTTCATGTGGGAATAAAATGAAAATTTGAATTCGTTTGATCTCAAATGCGATAATCATTTTGGATCAAACATTATTTTTAAGAGTGATATTTATTTTGAATATTTTTAGGAGTGATAGTTATTTTGAACCGGAGTAGCTTATAATAAAAATATAACTCATTGGGATGAAGGTAGTATTTAATGTATCGTAATTTATCTATACATGTCCTCAGATGAACGAATAATTAGAACTTTTCAAATTTGTTATGGGCGAATTGCATTATTTTAGTAGGTTCAAAACTTTCATTATTTACAATTTAGGCCTTAAAATTGTTATAATGTGTGTATGTTAGGGGTTTTAACTAATTTTATTAGAAAACTTGTTAATTAGTCACTGCAAGTTATGTATTATTTAACGGAGAATGTTTTTGAAACTTGGTAAGCACTTTTAGTCTTTTAACATGGAGAATATAAGAAGGGTCATTGCCCCATAAGTTCCTTTTTTTTTTAATCTATGCTCAATAAGTTTCTTTTATGATGTTGTATTATGTTTCAAAAATACAACATCAATTAAGGCCATAATACTGCATTCCGGCGGCCGCCGGTGATCGGAGTTCGAAGCCCATGGACCGGCGACCAGTTAGACCTCCGCGGCCAGGATTACAGCAAAATTGCCGTATTCCGGTGAAAATTGATCGGATTCCGGCAAAAATTGACCGGAATCTGGCATGCGGCGATAGCAGACGGCGGCGGCGGAGCTGGGCTGTGGCGGAGGCGGTGGTGCGGATGTAGTATTATGATTTTAAACTACTGCATAACTAAATGTTGTATTATACATAATACAACATGAGAACTTATGAGTCATTTTAATACAATGAGAAATTTAGTGGAAAGTGATTTGTTCCAAAAGAAACTTATGGAGCAAATTCCCATATAAGAAACCCTCCCTTTCCCCTTCTCCCTTTTCTCAACCTCCATTCACCCCCTCCCCTCTTCTCTGGCAACTCCTTCCTCCCCTCCCTCACATCCTATTTTGGTCGATCGTAGGTGGCTTATTTGTGCCATGTTAGTGGCGATTTTAATGCCATTATTTTCATTTGGATGAGGCGCATCTTGGGGTGGTGTTTGCTTGTCTCGTCGAAGTATCGTTGGTGATGGAAAAGACCATCGTAGATGACTGGTGAGCGATTTAGGGTAGATGATGATATTTTTATGCCATTATCTCTGTTCAGTTGAGGCGACGCCGTCTAATGCTGTTCGGTGTCGTCGGAGTTTAACCGACAAACGACAATGGTGAGGGAGGGTTGGACTTGACGTAGGGGATTGGTGGCGTGTCTGAGGTCCGACAATGTTGATTTTGGTGGCGGTTGCTTTGTCTGCTCAGGGGAAGTCCGGATCTGGTGGTCATGGTATTTATGGAGTGCAATGTTGGCTGGTGGTGATGGAGATGGCGGTGTGATAATGATGCATGTAAGATTTTATTATTTTTAAATTCACTCAAATAACAAAATTATATACAAATATTTTTTTAATTATGGATATTAGTTGTTTTATTTTGGCTATTTATTTTCATTCAATTTACATAAAAAACAATTGTGAAAGAATTCTTGTTAAAAAATATTCTCCGTTGTTAAGGGGCAATTCCCAAATAGTCCCTGAGCCTAATGGAAACGACCACCAAGGACGCACATCACAGGCTCTGGCATCCACCACCACCATAACCAATCAACTTTAGTTGAATGTATATGAAAAAACAACAAAGGAAGTAGTCCTAGCTCTTGCACTTTATCTCCTCCACCTTTTTAACACTGTCCCATTATCTCCTTCATCTACTATTTTTGTGGTTGAAAAATTCACTCTTAACTCAAAAACCAACAATCAACTAACTCAAAATGTTATATAATTTCATATGGATATAAAATTCACTATCAGATCTGGAATGAAATCAACTATATATAGTGAAAACTAAATATATGTCTGTTATTTGTATTCAATTTCATATTGAAATCGCACACAAAATTACACATTTGACGACGCTGAAACAGAGATGACGACCTATGTTGTTGAAATCGCACACGAATCGAGACTGACATAGTTGGAATTGTCGTATTCAACTCGACCCGCTCATTTGAAATGAGCAAAACCTTAATTTCAACATTTTAAATTTTAAAAATGCCTCAAGAGAAACTGAAAAAAAAAAAAAAAAAAATTGTTGTTTGAATCAGGTGCTATCATTTCTGCATAACCAGTCAAAACCAATGCACTATTTCGTCTAGAAATGAATATTTTAAAAAATTAAATTTGTTTTCCAAGAGAAAATAAAAAAAAATAGATATTCAAGTTTATTTTTATTTAAGAAGGGAGTAAAATTTATATTGAAGTCATAAATTGCCAATACATGCAATTAGAATTTCATGAAAAATATTTATTTTGTCAAAATCTTAGAAAAAATCAGTTTTCGTAACAAATAGTTCCGCTTTTATACGAAATTAAAATATACTATCCTATCCAGTCTTATTTATATTTATATAGCACATGCCCGTGTTCAAGGCCACGTAATTTTTTTTTAAAATTTTTTTTTTAATTAAATTTTTTTTTTAAGGGCAAAATGAAAAAGGGACAAATATATGAGGACAAAATAAAAAATTCACCGCTTGACACTATTCATTCTACTGTAGCGAACACCGCTCTAATTTATAATATAGAGGACAAAATAAAAAATTCACCGCTTGACACTATTCATTCTACTGTAGCGAACACCGCTCTAATTTATAATATAGATGGCGGGACCGGAACCAATGGATCGATTACAAAAATTGACGTTCTAGATTTGGGGATTGGGGTATCAGATAGAACCCAAATCTGTCAAAAGACTCCAAACTTTAACTATCCATCACTTGAGCTTAAACAGGCCCAAGACCACACAAGTCCATTTATGCCTGGCCTGGGCTTTCATTTATTTTTATACTTGTACCTAAGGTCCAATGTGGCTCGGCAAGTGGTGCCCTAACCTTTCCCTCATCACAAGACATGTCTCCAACTCTCCACACATGACTGTCTAACATGAACTATTCAAAATAAGAAACTCAGCATTATTTTTTTTTAATTGGGTTTCATATTATTTAATATTAGTGTTAATGCATTATAAGAGTGACACTTGAAAATGCATTTGATTTGATGTCAATTGAATTCATTTTTAATGGTAAAAAGTATCGCATGTCATACTATACGGCTTGTTTGTTTTTCATATATAAACTAGTTTTCGTTGCAACTACAGTATCTCATCTGTTTTATATGCTCGTTTAAGATACTTAGGGATACGACATCCATTTTTTCAGTTAAATTGACATGTAGAACATATATGACCCATTTTTAAGGGTAAAACAGGAAAATCATTGCAATTGAAACAGCACAATTACTAAATGCTTTAAGTGTAAATTAATAAATTAAAAGGTGAACTAAAATAATTTAAAAGGGGTTATAGTTTAAAATTATAATTTACAAATAACACATCATCCCACTTCCACCCACCACCCAATTCGCACCTCCTTCTTCCTCCCACCTCCATAGCCGCCGCACCCCCCCCCCCCTCCTTCCAACCAACACTTTATAGGAAGATTTTCCTTGCTTCTTATTTATGAACAAGAACATTGAATTTCAAATGATTAAACACATAGTAATGTTCTTGAACCTTTATTCCAACAGGATAACCAGTCCACCTCAAGCAGGGCCGGCCTTTAGGAGAAGCGGAATGAGCGCTCGCTTCGTGCCTCATAATAATTTTGAGGGGTACCATTTAAAAAAAAAAAAAAACCATTATATATATGTATTATATTTGAAAAAAATAAAAATCATTCAATTAGGTAATTTGAGTCAAATTAGGTAGTATATTAAAAACCATATTATATAGTATTCTAATAGAAATCTACTTCTTTATTTACATCTTAACAGATTTTTTGATAGAATTAATTATTAATTCTACAGCATTTAACGCGGTTCCTCGTTTTCCTCCTCCATTCGACTCCATCAACAGTCGCTGTATTCTTCTCCTCTCCAACGTCTTTTTTTTTTACAACTACAAATTCTCTTTTTCAAGTTCTCAATAGAATATTAAAACTTTCTTTCGCAACTACAATAGCAAAATTCACTTTCATCCGCAATAGAGAAAATCCGACTTCAACTACTCCGTCGCAGATTCATGATTCATCTCTTTGCCAGGTTCTTTCGTTCTTTTCATACTTTATAATTTTAAGATATGAAGATTTGATTGAAGATTTTGCTTCGAATAATGTTAGATGGACAATACTTTTCAAATAAGAAGTTTGATGATTGTAATAGTTTTTGAGATTTTAGTATTTTATTGTAAGAACATAATTTTAAAATATTGCTATTATAACATATTTTTCTTGCATTTTATTTTTTGTAAGTGTTTTTGAGCCTCATTTTGAACTTTGCACGAGGCCTCCAAATTATGAGAACCGGCCCTGACCTCAAGTAATAATTATCCCTCTTAGTATACCGAATCGTTGGCAAATTTTCTCATTAATTCGTGTTTTAATTGTTTAATTGTTGTTTAGGGTAATCGAATTCGCTTGATATAACCACACAAATGCTAAAATTTCTATTGAATTGTTTCTCGATTTTGATTGAAAGTGAATCGCCACATTCAAGTTTAATTGGTAATTAAATTATTGAAATATTTTTACTGGTCTGGGTTTTTTTCAGAGATCCGACTTGAAAATCAATAAAAATCGGTCGAAGATGGAGCTAATTGATAAATCAAAGATCTGGATTTTGTTTGTATGCTTGATATGTCAATTGGGTCATGGATTTTATCTTCCAGGTAGTACCCTCACAAATATGGTGTGGGTGAACAGTTGTCTGTGAATGTGAAATTGGGTCATGGATTTTAATTGTTTGAAATTCAATGTTCTTGTTAATAAATACTCCCTCCGTCCATGAAAGATTATCCCATTTGCCATTTTGACTTGTCTCAAAAAGTATGTCCCATTTCTAAACTTAGCCATGAATGTTAGTACAAATCTACTAAGGTACAAGAAGGTGAAACGCTTCCTTAATAATTACAAAATGTACAACAGGACAATCTTTTAAGGACGGAGGGAGTAAGAAGCAAAGAAAATCTTCCTCTGAAGTATGGATTGGAAGAAGTAGGGGGCGACTATAGAGATGGGATGAAGGAGGTGCGACGTGGGAGGTGGGTGGAAGAGGGATGAGAGGTTATTTGTAAATTATAATTTTAAACTATAACTCCTTTTAAATTATTTTAGTTTACATTTTACTTTATTAATTTACACTTAAAACCTTTATTAATTGTGTTGTTTCAATTGTAATGATTTTTCTGTTTTACGCTTAAAAAATGGATCACATGCATTGCAAATGTCAATTTAACTGAAAAAAATGGATGTCGTTAGCCCTAATTACTTTAAACGAGCATCCAAAAAGATGAGGTACTTTGGTTGCAACGAAAAAAAATTTATTTATTAAAATCAAACAAACCCTATATTTGGGGTAATATATTTGTATTTTTTCCTAATTACTATTTTCTTTGCCAAAATAAATAATTGATTTATTAAAATAAATTAATTTTGAATAAAATTTGAATATTTATTTAATTCATAACGGAGTTAAAATAAATTAATTTTTGAATAATATGTTGAAATATTTAAAATAAATAAATAACATGAATTAATATTTAATATACTGTAATTTAAATTATATTATCAATAATAATATAGATTAAGAGAAATAATAAGGAATATTCTAAAAATATTATTAGTTGGTGAGTTGGTCCTATAAAAAACGCGTTTTTTCCTAAGATTAAGAAAAACTCATTTTTACATTGGCACTTAATAATACATGTACTGACACTCTTCACACTGGCACATTTTTATACTAATATTGACACTTTTTTACTCTACACTGACACTTAATATACATGCACCGGTACTTTGTTACACTAACACTGACACTTTGTTACGATAACACTGACACTTTTTTACACTGGCACTTAATATACATGCACTGGTACTCTTTACACTGGCACTTTGTTACACTAACACCAGGCCCGCCTCTGAACAATGGCAAGGTGATCAACGGAACAGGGCCCCCAATTGTGAAGGGGCCCTTTTTTTTATTTTATTACCTTACTATTAGACTATTTGGCCCACCGCCCACACATCTCCCTCAGTCCCTCTCGCTCTCTTTCTCTCTCTCCCGTCTCCATTCTCCAACAATCACTCGAAAGTCGAAAACCCTTCCATTCTCCAGATTGACGACTGACGAGTTAGGGTTTTGGTGAGCTCGGAGAGATCTTCTTTCACGCCTCGACCTGGAGTATCTCGGGCTGCTCATCGTCGCTTTGTTTATCAGCGGTGTTGTGGCCGTTGATTTCGTTGTCGCCGTGGTCATCGGAATCTGGAGGTTTCAGATCACCGGGGAAGATTCGGAGAGGTGACCGATGGCGATTGCCGATTAGAGGGGACTGACTTTACTGGTTTGTCGTGCACAACTTGGTATTTTAACGACATCGTTCCAACCGTCGAGGCCAAATACTCCTCACCGCTCACTCTCAATAATAACTTCCGCCCGGATCTACGAAATTCGGGTTGATTCGCTCCTTAACTTTGTACTTAATTTTATTTTGTTGTTTTTTTTCATATATTTAGCATTTTAGCTATGGTTAGGAAATGTGAATCTGGATATCAAAAACTTAAAAAAAGAAAAAGAATAGAAAAGTTAACTCAATCTCAAAAAGGAGCACTTGATAAATTTATTTTTAAAGAATCAAATAGTTTTTCGGAAAATGAAAATCAGGATGTCGATACTAATGTTAACGAAAATCAAAATGTCGTTGGTGATAATGATGCTAATGTTGATAATTTTGTTAATGTTGATAGTGATGTTTGTGAGAATATTCCTGTTGAGGATGATAATGTTGGTGATGATAATGTTGATCATGTTGAGAAATTAGATAATTGTGATCCTAATGTTAATGGTGAGAATTCTAATGATAATGTTGGTGATGATAATGAAACTTACATGTTTGATATTTTTGATCCAAGATATTGGGATGCGCTTGATTCTAAAATGATTGATGTTTTGGTAGAAAAAGGTCCAAAAAGAGATTTATCCATTCAAAAAGGACCTAAAGATAAATTTTCAAGGCGATTTTCGGCCTTAATTTATACTAGAGTTCTATCAAATGGAGAGAAGTGTGATAGAGATTGGCTTGTTTATTCAAAAGAGCTTGACAGAATATTTTGTTTTTGTTGTAAAATTTTTTAAAAAGGGTGTGGAAGAGGTCAATTAGTTAACGAGGGTTTTAGTGATTGGGCACATGTTAGCTTTAGAATTAAGGAGCATGAAACAAGTATAGATCATGTCACGAATATGGCCTCTTGGTATGACTTGCGATTGAGATTACAAAAGAATCAAACAATTGATAAAGTGACTCAAAAACAAATTGAGAAAGAAAAAGATCATTGGAAGAAAGTTTTGTCTAGAATAATTTCGATTGTAAAATTTCTTGCAAAACATAACTTAGCATTTCGTGGTACTAACAAGAGATTATATGAAAACAATAATGGTAATTTCTTAGGCCTAGTTGAAATGTTAGCTGAGTTTGATCCTATTGTCCAAGAACATGTTCAACGCATTACACATAACGATATTCATTATCATTATCTTGGTTCCAGTATTCAAAACGAATTGATACTTATGCTTTCTTCTGCCATTAAACTTGAAATCATTAAGAAAATAAAGGAAGCAAAATATTTTTCTGTTATACTTGATTGTACTCCCGATGTAAGTCACCAAGAACAAATGTCTTTAATAATAAGATATGTGGATGTCTATTCAAAATCTGTTAATATTCAGGAATCCTTTTTGGGATATTTGGATGTGAAAGAAACAACAGGTCAAGGACTTTTTGATGTTTTACTAAGTGAACTGAAATTACTTGATCTTGATATTGATAATGTGCGAGGGCAAGGATATGATAATGGATCAAATATGAAAGGAAAACATCAAGGCGTGCAAAAAAAACTCTTAGACTTAAATCCTTGAGCATTTTATACACCTTGTGGTTGTCATAGTCTTAATTTAACATTATGTGATATGGCTAACACGTGTGGTAAAGCTAAAGATTTTTTTGGAACTATACAACGCATCTACACTATATTTGCGAATTCTACCAAGAGATGGGAGATTTTGAATGATAATGTAAAAGGATTGACCCTTAAATCATTGTCGACTACTCGTTGGGAGAGTCGTGTTGATAGTGTTAAAGCTATTAGATATCAAGTTTCCGATATAAGAGAAGCATTACTTCAAGTAAGCGAAAGTGATAATGATTCAAAAATAAGAAGTGAAGCTAAATCGTTAGCGAATAATGAACTTGGTGATTTTGAGTTTTTACTTGCTATAGTTATTTGGTATGAAATCTTGCTTGTAGTTAATTTGATTAGTAAACATTTACAATCCAAGGATATGCTAATTGATGTTGCCATTGAAAAGGTAAAGGGTCTAATTTCTTATTTTAAGGAGTATAGAGAATCTGGTTTTGATAAAGCCCTTAAAATTGCCGAGGAAATTGCCATTGAAATGAATGTTGATCCAGTATTTTCTCAAAGACGAGAAATTAAAAGAAAAAGACATTTTGATGAGAATCCAAATGTTGTACCTTCCATTGCCCAATCTTCAAAGGAATCATTTAGGATTAATTATTTCATATATATTGTTGATCAAGCTATTATATCACTTACTAAAAGGTTTGAACAATACTCCCTCCGTCCTAGCCTAAAAGGCACAAAATGGAGAGGGCACGCAAAATAAGAAATGTGATGTAGGAAAGAGAAAAAGTTTAAATTTTGTGAGTATGAAAAATTAAATAGGAGAGAGAATGAGTGGGAGGTGATGTAAGAAAGAGAATGATGTGAGTGTAAAAGTAAAGTAGGAGAGAGAATGAGTGGAGAGAATAGTGATTTAAGATTTTCTTTTTGGGAAAGTGCCTTTTTAAATGGGACGCCCAAAAAAGAAATTTGTGGCTTTTAGATTGGGACGGAGGGAGTATGAATCATATGAAAAAAAAATTGGTTTTTTATTTAATTCTAGCATGTTGCACTCTTTGGATGATATGAGTTTAAGGTCTTATTGTGATAATCTTGAGGTTGCACTTAAAAAAGATGATCAATCTGATATTATTGGAAATGATTTATATGTTGAGTTAAAGTTACTTCAAAATTTCTTGCCTAACGAAAACATGGGACCTATTGATATTTTGAAATTTCTAAAACGTTTAGATTGTTTTCCTAATGCAATTACTGCATATAGAATTTTGTTGACTATACTTGTGACTGTTGCATCTGCAGAAAGAAGTTTTTCCAAGTTGAAGTTGTTGAAGACGTACATGCGTTCCACAATGACTCAAGAGAGACTCAATGGATTAGCTATGATCGCAATTGAGAACCACAAAATCTAGGGAGAAACGCGTTTCTCCATAAGTTATGGAGAAACGGGTCCCGACATGTCGCGCGACAATGAGCTAGATAGCCAGAAACCTATGAAAGTGATATCCAGAAACCTTCAAATGAATATCAGTAAACCTTCAAAATGTTTCGGATATACATTGAAGGTTTCTGGATATCCGAAAACCTTCAATAGCAATTTCGGATATGCCCTAACACATTTCTGGATATGCACCTAAGTTTTACGGATATGCACCTAACAGTTTACGGATATACATTTCACATCCTTACTATCAAATCAAAACTACGGATATCAACTAGAAGCTTCGGATATCAAATGCAAAGCTTGGATATCCAGAAGCTTTTGGTCTTGGCCTTGGGTTTTTTTTTTCTGGTTATCAAATGTAAAGCTTCTGGCTATGAAAAACACGTTTCTCCATAGTTATGGAGAAACGCGTTTCTCAGCAGACACACTCATTGAGAACGAGCTTTTAGAGAAAATTGACTACGAAGATCTTATTGAAGATTTTGCTTCAAAAAATGTTAGAAGAATGACACGATTTAAGTGAAGAAAGGACTTCAAATTATGGTTAGTACTAATTTTTATTTTTATTGTAGAAGTGAAATTCAATATTAAAAAAAAGCCCATTTTCTTTGTTTGCATCGGGGCCTCAAAATCTTAGGGGCGGCCCTGACTAACACGAGCATTCTTTTACACTGTCACTTTGTTACACTAACACTGACACTTTGTTACACTAACACTGACACTAGGGGGGAAACAAAACACGTTTTTTCTAAGTTTAAGAAAAAATGCGTTTTTGGTAAAATTTTAATTTATTTGATGCAAAATTTGAAGTAAGCCGAAGAAGTTTGGTGCAGGAATTGTACAATTTTAAAGGAATAGTGTAATTTCTACACCAAAATGTAGGAGATGGCCGTGAAAAACTCAACATAAAATGTTATCTTGATAAGATAATTCTCACCCAGAATTCACATTCACAAACAGTGAACCTCATTTTGTAATCACAAACCCTAATTTAGTTAATTAAATAAAAATTATACAAAAAATAATATATATTTTTATTCTCACCTTCCCCTCAACAAGGCCTTCTCAGCAGTGTCCATTTCTTCCAAAATCCTGGTCTTCCTCTTAGCAGGAATTGGTGCAGTGGGCCCAAAACTAATGTAATGTCCCGATACAGCATTCAGGGCCGAATACATATCACGAAAAGAAGACCGTCCCAACAACGCCTTCTCTTTCCGGTACTTCGCCACCCAGTAATTGGAAGTCTCCCGGAGCTCCGCCACCGCATTTGCAACGTTCGGGTCAGTCTTTTCCATTGTTAGTGTTTTCTTCACCTTGTTGATGACTTCTTTAGTCTCATTGACGTATTCTTCATCTGAGGCTGCCAATGCTGGGGTCGCCGGACTGAGTAGGAACAGTGCCGGAGTGATGATTCCAGCGGTTAGTTTGAGGAAGTCACGGCGGCGCGTGGTGGATGTGGTGGTGGTGGTGGTGGTGGTGGAAGTGGGTTGGGAGATTCTTGATCTGATGGGTGGGAGGGGTTTAGGGGTGGAGGTGGTGGGGGTGGTGGGGGTGATTAGGGTGGGAGAAGCCATTTTTGGTTGTGGAGAGAGAGGGAGGAGCGAGAAGGAGAGGTTTTGATGAAATAATAAGGGGAGAAATGGGTTTTTGACACGTAGACTTATCACCTTATCTCACTTTCACAAAGTGTGTGGATGAGAGAGGTTCCAAAAAGATTTTGGTATGATGTGCTTGAAATGGCTTAATTTAGACCACCATTACTATTTTCCCTTTTTTTTTTTTTTTTTTTTTTTGTTAAATAATACTCCCCACGTCTCACCCAATTTAGAACAATGTACTATTTTTGTTAAAAATTTGGGAAGGAAAATTCTAGGAAGACAATAATTAATGCAAATAAATATTTAAGCTAACTTAATTAAATGACATACAAGTGAATAATGATGTCAGCAAGATGTTTAGGCGATTAAAAATTCACTAAAAGCTATCATTTGTCAATAATGATATCACAAGATTTTGGGGGAAACTAGTTTCTCCTTAAATTATAGAAAGTCATGTTTTATAAACTGTTCCTAAATATTCGCTAATTACTTGCAAGTAGAGAAAAAGTGAACTTTTTATAATTTATGAAAAAACTAGTTTCTCCCAAAACTTACTCTAATGATATTAGATCAATAAAGTCGAGATCGGTGAAATTTATAGATCAATAAAGTCGAGATCGGTGAAATTTATTTATTTATAGAGTTATAAGTTTATCGATAAAATGATAATTATTATTTTATAGAGCCGATTTGATGAATTTCAAATGTCCGTATAAACTAAATTTATTGTATGTAAATAATAAGTTAAAAAATATTTAAATTTGATAATAAATTTGAATTCATTGTATACAAGAAAAATAGCTATATTCAATTTATTATTGAAACAAACAACTAAAGATTCATATTTTCACTGAATATTAATAATTATTTTTTTAATTTTTAACAATTATTAATTTATAATTTTCGTGAGACCCAAAAATATGAAGGGGTCTCTCAAAAAATTATTTTCTTAATATTTTATCAATTTTTGTAAAATTTTCAACTGTTCCAAGTGGGGACCAGATAAATTTATCATTTTATAGAGTTTATTAATTTATTAGGTATTAAATTTAAAGAATTTTTATTGTACATAAATATAATGAGGTGACACGTGTACATGCAAATGGAGCAATAAGTCATAGGCCGTATGTTAGGTTCACATGAACCGCCAGTTCCCACTTTATAAACCACCTGTCCACGACCCGTAAACCAACCGTATTTGGCAGGGGCGGAGCCAGGAATTGGTCGAGGGGGGGGGGCAAGATTACACGGGGTTCGGGGGCAGCGCCCCCGAAAAAAAAATTTCGGGTCGGACAAGTAAAAAATGGGTCGGATCCATGAAATACAATGTATTTTAGTTAACAAAAATGATAAAAGTAAATAATTCAAAGAACGATTGAAATACTGTTGAAGTATTTAACGCAAACAATTTATTAAAATATATTACTCAAATGCAAAAAAAGAAAATCAAATTTGCTAATTAAACTTGGGATAATAGGAAGAAAGACAAAAAACAAAAAAAATGGGAAAAGCCTAACTAATTAATTAAGATTGAAAAAATGTGAGGAAATTAGGAGAAAGAGAAAAACAAAACTGTTAAGAGAAAGAATAGCAAAGATGGAAGACAAATAAAATTAATTGAAAATGTAGGTAGCGGGGTTCGAACATGAACCAAAAGCTTTAACTTCACCTCTTCTGTGCCGAACCACACTCATTTGGTATTAATCTTGAAGTTAATTATATATATACATATATAACAAAAATATGGGGGGGGGGGGCAAAAAAAAAAAAATTCCACGCATTTCCGCCTGTGGGGTAGAGCAGCGCCCCTCCCCGCTAACAAAAATATGGGGGCGAAAAAAAAATTTCCACTGCATTTGTGGGCCACGGGGGGGGCGCCCCTGATTGTCCGGTTCAAGGGGTCATCCTTTTTTCCTAAAGAAAAATGGAGTAGTTTCTTTTTGTAGTTAATTTTGCAAAATTTACAAACGAAAAAAAAATAATTAACAAATTACGAGTTGGAGATGGCCAACGGCCAGGCCCGGTCAGTTTGAGGCAGGCCTTATTGGTATTGGGCTCTGCCCAGCCCGTGGTTGAAGCATGCTTGGCACGACCTAGTGGGCTTCAAGCTTTGACTGGCCCCGTTGACTAAACCTAAATTGATTATTTTTGAAATTCATTATCTTTTAAGGAAGAATGCCTCGTAAGTTATAAAAAAGTTTCATAATACCCCTAATTTTCTTTTTATATATTGTATTATCATGTTGTATTATTCTGTAATAATATTGCATATAAAATTATACTGCATACAAAATAATACTGCATTTATGATTACAGGTGGCGCCAGCGATCGACCATCGTTGATCGAATTTCGGCGAGTTTCCTGTAACCAAATTTCTGGTTGGTAGGCGGCAGCTGCGTACGGCGGTGGTGATGGCAGGATGCAGTATTGAGCATGTTATATCATAATTTTTAAATACTGCATATATAATATAGTATAATATAATACTGAATAAGAATTTATAAGGCATTTAAATTAATAAGAAAATTGTGGAGAATTAATTTGTACAAAAATAATTTATGAGGCATTTTAATTTTTCGGTGATTGGTAAGCACCGAAAAATAGAGAAAATGTTTTCCTTAAAATATTTTTCCCACTTTTCTAAATAAAATTACTTGCAAATTTTTTCTATTTAAAACATTTTTCGAAAATTGGTAACACCCTCACACACACCTAGCTTTTCATACACCCACACGTTACCCACCCCACATTAACACCCCCTACCCCACCACCCCCACCAACCACCAACCCCCCTCCCACAATCAAACTTCTTTTACTTATAATTAAACTAGTGTGACCTCCGTGCGATGCACGGACAGTTACTAACGAATAACTAATCGAAATCAAAACAAATATAAAAGGAAATGGAGATATTTGTATAGATCGTAAAACAATTCTTTGAAAACTATATTGTCATTACAAATATCAAATTAAAGGTCACCAAAATAAATATAGTGTTACATCAGTGCGATGCATGAGGAGTTATTGATTAAAAAGGCGAAAATTAAATAAAATAACTAAATGAGATAAATATTTTTATAGGAAAAACACAGCTTCAATTTATTTTACGAAACTAATAATTGAAATAATTATATCTTAACAAATTGATTATTATTATTGTGTATTAGTTTTGCAAAATAAATCTAACTTTTTTAAATAAACATTTTAAAAATATAAAATATTATATATATATATATATATATATATATATATATATATATATATATATATATGTGTGTGTGTGTGTGTGTGTGTGTGTGTGTGTGTGTATATATGGTTTTGTTAGGATATCTACCATTGGAGTATCCTAACAAGTGACCCATTATTTTTGGATAAAAATGTCTCTCATTCCTTAAAGCAAGCAAATGTATGATGAGAGCAAAATTGTAAACATCAAAGAGAGAGAGAGAGATACTAACTCTCTCTCTCTCTCTTATTTAATACTAACTCTCTCTCTCTCTCTCTTATTTAATACTAACTCCCTCTCTCTCTCTCTCTTTTTGATGATTACAATTTTGTCCCCATCATACATATGATTGCTTTGAGAAATGAGGGACATTGTTGTCCTAAAAATAATGGATCACTTGTTAGGATACTCTTATGGTGGGTATCATAACAAAACCCATATATATATATATATATATATATATATATATATATGAACGGAGCCAACTAAGCGAAAATAGTTATGGCAAGTTAAGCAACCATTTAGTACCCCATTGTAATTGTATGACTATTATCAATAGGAATAACTATATCAAGTTAGCATAATTTTCAAGCCCAACATCAAATGTAAAAAAAAAAAAATACTATATAAGTACATATATTGAAAGAAAAAAAAATAAGAGGAAAAAATTATAAAAATTAGAAAACAATATGTCATATTTATTTACATTAACTCATCATGAACATAATAATGATATTTATTTTCAATTTAACTTATTTAATTTTGAGAAGAAAAATCAAAATCATATACACCACCACTTTTATTTAGAAAAATTGAATTAATAAATTGTTTGATGTATCGAACTAAAATAATTTTCAAGCCCGATATTCGTCTTTATAAATACACAATTTTTTTATCGATCGAAGGGCTTTCCTCCTGTTATATATAGATAGATACTCCCTCCGTCCCGGTCGACTTAGGATTTTTTGAAATGGCACGGGGATTAAGGAAAAGGTAAATGTTGTGAGTGTAATTTAAAAATAGGAGAGAGAATGAGTGGAGGGAATAGTAAATTATAATGGTGTTGTGAGTATTAAAATAATATAGGAGAGAGAATGAGTGGAGAGAATAGTGATTTAAGGTTTCCATTTTGGGCCGTCCTAAGTCGGGTGGGACGCCCAAAATGGCAAAAAATCCTAAGTCGGCCGGGACGGAGGGAGTATAGATTATTATTATATTAAATAACCCTATATACTTTATAAAAATACACAATTGTTTAATTTATAAAAATGCAACACCCTTTCAACTCATCGTTCTATACCCCACTACTATTTTTTTAATTTTATATTCTTTATTTTTATGATTAGTAAAATTTTAAATATTATCATTATTTATAATTTTAAAAAAAATACTTCACACTAAATTGTTTTTCACTAAAAAGATATTGAGAAATAAAAAAGGGAAATTAAGATTACCTAAACTTTTGACGCGAGATAAAGTGACGTACAGTTGGCCATAACAAAATACTGGTTTCTATAAGATAAGATCGACAACGGATAACGATTGACCTTGTCTTTTATTAATATCATTTAGTGTATGAGATCATCAGTGATCGAAATGTAACATTCAGTAATATTGTGAAATGGAAGAAAAATAAAAATGAAATACAGTACTATTTAGTTATACATAACTCAAATAAAAGTCTTTCATTATACATTTCCAAATACCTTGTTATATTAGCCTTTCAACCATTGAAAATATATCCATTACAATCACACTCATAATGGCTCACATAGCTAAATTCAAGTCTAACCCTACCCCTCCCCCTTCGAAATCACAATTTCCGTTTCTCTCACAAATAACCCTAAACAAATAACTCAACCTCCTACAAATACCAAATACCTTGTTATATTAGCCGTTTAACCATTGAAAATATACCCATTACAATCACACCCATAATGGCTCACATAGCAAAATTCAAGTCTAACCCTACCCCCTCCTCCTTCGAAATCACAATTTTCGTTTCTCTCACAAATAATCCTAGACAAATAACTCAACCTCCTACAAATATATTTTTTCATAATAAAGAAAAATATCCAAATATATATAAATGATAATTTAGTTGTTGCAGTAAGAATTTCAATTTTCTAATCATAAAATTTGCATTTGATTTCCCCAACTCACTTCTTCCTCTCCCTCTTTCGAAATACCAATTCATATTATTTTTTATTTTTTTTAGAATATTGACATGCACTTCAGTCAAAATTTAAACAATGATGCCCACCTTCCCAAATATTGATCTTTATAAATACTAATTTTTTTCAAACGGATAGTAGAATAATTTTATTTTATATTAATCACCTAGACCACACCACAGGTATTTTATTTTATATTCTTTATTTTTATGATTAGTATAATTATTATTTTTACTATCAATATCATACAAAATTAAAAAATAATAATTCACACTTAATTACTTTTATCTTAAAGCATATTAAAATTTAGTAAGGAAAAATTACAAAAAAAAGGTTTTTTTTTCCTGTGTCCGAAAAAAAAAGGAAAAAATTAATTTAATATATAATAATTGAGGTCCAAAAAATCGGATTAAATAAAATCTAAAATCCATCCAGACAATCGTGGGTCGCCACGTGTCGAAATAAAAAAACAACAAAAAAAAAGGCCAAGGCCCTTAAAAAATGCGCCGTTGTCGGCGCGTGCAGTACACGCGCCAGGAAAATGTCGAAAATGCCCTTCGATGAACGGACGACATGTGTCCAAATGTGTAAAAAAAAAAAAAACAATTCCACTCGAGTAGACGCGCCAATTTATGCGCGTGTACGACACGCGCCATTTTCGGTCCTATCAGTGTCTGCCATGTGGATTTTAGGGCGGGTTATTTGCAATTTCGCCCCGATGTGAAATGTCCAAAATGCCATTCATTGTTTTATGTATCGAATTACAATAAACTCAAAAATCATATTACCCCATCCCACTTATTAAACAGAAACTCAAACTCACATTCATCACACTCCGCCCTATATATATATATATATATATATATATATATATATATATATATATATATATATATATTTATATATATATATATATATATATATATATATATATATATATATATATATATAGATATAGATTATTATTATATTAAATAATCCTATATACTTTATATGTATACACAATGATTTTGTTTATACATATTTAATATCATTCCAACTCATTATCCTATATCCCATCACTTCTATTTTTTTTATATTATTTTTTTTATTAGTAAAATTATTATTATTATTATTTAAAATAAAAAAAAAATTTCACACCTAATTAATTTTCACTAAAAAGAAATTGAAAAATTAGCAAAGGATAATTAACAAATTAAAATTTAAAAATGATGAATTTTTTTCTGTATCCAAATCAAATGAAAGAAGTCTCTATTTATAGAGAAAAAGAAATTATGATTTTTGGTGTAATTTTTTTTTTAAATTAATTTAATATAAAATAATTGAGATAAAAGAAATAGGAGGAAAAAATCTTTTTTGAAATAAAACCAGTCAATGAACAGTTGACACGTGGATTTTCAAATATTTTCAATTCTGCCATTGAGAGAAATGACCAAATTGCCCTTCACTGAATATTCAACACGTGTCCGGTAAAATTAAAAAAAAAAAACCAATTCCGCGGCAATGATGCGCCATTCACTGCGCGTGCAAGCCACGCGCCAAAACCCGACCATCAGAACGCGACACGTGGTTTTTCTTGCTTGTTATCTACATTTTTGCCATCGTATGAAATTACTATTTTGCCCTTGATTTTGGGAGGAAAGTTAGACAATCCTGTTATTATATATATATAGATTAATTCATTTTTTAATAACTCCCCCACCTAACCCCACACCCCTACTCCCGGCCACCCACCCTACCTGCCCCCACACTATCGACTACCCCACACCTACCCCACCTCTACCCTATCACTACCCTAGTCTATCATCATCTTACTCTTTATATTTCTCCCACCACCCTATGCTACCCCTATCCTACTCCTACCCTACCCCACACCCACCCACCTCACCCTTACTAATTCCCACCTCCTACCCTACCACCCCACCTCCATCACCCTACCCCATCCTATCTCTTTCAACTTATCTCAAAAAAAAAATTTATCGAAAAATATTTTCATTAAACACATAAATTTTTTAACTTTTTTATAAAAATAGACACAAAAAATTTGAATTTAATTGTTCATGTTGAGAACTATTAACGAGCTATTGTAAAGTAGCTAAGACTTAAATTACACCTTGATCAGAACTACTAGAAAAGTAGGTATCTTCGGTTTCCCCACGGAATATAAATTTATTTGTCAAATACTATTTGACAAACCCTCAGCGCCGTGACATTTTAAACTACTCCTTCGAATCGTTCTTGAAATGTTTATCTCATTTTTTACCTTTATAATCGCCGAACTTTAACCATAATTTTATAAAAATCTACCTTAAAGAACACATATAGCGAGCAGGGGCGGATCTCACTGTGTGTCTGATGATGCACCGGCACCAAAAAAAAAATATATTTTACAAAACGACGTCGTTTTTGCTTGGAAAAAAAAATTAATAGATAATTTGAAGCAGGAAGAAGCGAGCGGCCGTCGGGAAGCGGTGGGCGACGATGCAAAGAAATTTCAAAATCACATGTTATTGTCAGCGGCGACCGTCGAGGAAAGAAATGAACACCAACAATAGCTTATCCGCCACCGATGATAGCGAGCAATCAAATTTGTTCACCTTGCGTCCTCAAGGTTAGGCATGGTTTTATACATAGCATGCAAGTAATTTCTTACTTAAAGAAGACGTCAGTACTGTTCATGACCCGAATGGCTATCTTCGGTCATTATGATCACAATTCTTGTCACTCTAAAAGCCTTTCCATTAGGCTACTTTTATTTTTAAGCCATCCATTCAAAACCAACCTTTTGGATAATAAAAATGAAATATTCCCACCCTTTTATATAATGAGCATGCCATTTGTCAAAACCTTATCACATACAATGATTGTCCTATTTATTACTATTGGCCCTACATGCATGCTTTCACTGCATCAAGAAGAGGATCTTTCGCATACGCGAAAATTTTGTCACTCACAATAATTATTAACTTATTATTTTCTTTTCATTCTCGTAACATCTACTCACTCACTATCAAGGCCGGCCATTATGGGGAGCAAGTGGAGCTCCTGTTCCGGGCCCCAAATTTGAAGGGGCACAATTTTTTATTTTATTTTCACATTAATATTTCATTCGCTGCATAATAAATGTTATACTTTCAATTTTAGTTTGTCCTAAATAAATGTTGCATTTCAAATAAACAAAGTAACTAGTGCAATTTTAACAATTTACAAGTTAGTAAAGCATCTTTCTTAAAAATGTTGATAAATCAAATGCGACATTTATTTTGTAAGGGAGGAAGTACTATTGATTTAGAATAAAAAAATCTTAATTTAACTCAAGTAGATAATATAATACTCCTTCCGTACCACTAGAAACTACACATTTTCTATTCGAGTAAACGACCAAAATAAGTGTAAAAAGAAAAAAAAATTGATTAAGAGTAAATTTGAAATTTTTTTTGGAGACGATTGCAATGACAGAATTATAATCATCTTCCATAACTTTTGGCAGCCACACCCCCATATTCTTTAATATTTTCATACTTAAAATTTTCAATTACTAGTTCTAAAATTAGAAAATATAAATCTGGTCATGAAACACGATAAAAAAATTGACGACCAAATATATACACTATTATTTTTGTAGTTATATTTAGGGCCTATGTTTTTCCTTTGAACAGGCCCCTAAAATATCAGGATCGGCCCTGCTCACTGCCAATATTGTTGAATATTTATACTTCTTTCTTAGTTTTCGTGCATTCCCAAATTTATTCTTTATTGTGAAACACATGAAATAATGTATATTCCCTCCATCTCCTCTCAAACAGAATGTTTTGCCATTTTTGTCTGTCATGTTGTGTTCGCGACTATCCCTATCATTTCACATTAGTATGATATTGTTCAATTTCGACCTAGCCCTCACGAATTTGTTTTTTTGGTCATCTCCCAAAAGACCTCAAACTAATGAAGTGGGTGGACACTTTTATATACTCGACAATTCTTCTTTCAATTGCTGATTTGGCACTTGGTTAATATCTCAACAATCCTCTCCTCAAATCAAGAATCACCTCCAACGAAATTTACTTGTACCGCCGCTATATACCACCTGCGTGACACGCTGCCTGATCAGCTATATCAAGAAGACTTTCAACACAAGGCATACACCATGTGCTACTCGCAAGGTTACATCAGAGAAAATCCCACATATCTTACACACGGTTCACTATGTCAGGCCCATCCACTAACCACGGGTCTGATACCGGTTGTTGGGTCCGCGACCACCCCCACCACTCTACATTAGTATGATATTCTCCGCTTTAGGCCCAATCTGTACGGATTTGTTTTTGGGTTATCTCCCAAAAGGCCCCATAGTCCCATACTAATGAAGTTGGTAGACACCTTTATATGCTAGACAATTCTTCTTTCAATTGTTGATTTGGGACTTGAGTTAATACCTCAATAATCCTTCCCTTAAACCAAGGACCACTTCCAACAAAATTTACTTCACCGCCGCTATTTATCACCTACGGTACACGCCGCCCGATCACCTATATTATAAAGACTTTCGACACAAGGCACCACCATGTGCTATTCGCAAGGTCACACCAGAGAAAATCCTACATATTTCACACACGCTCGACTGTGTCATGCCCATTCACCAACCACAACTCTGATACTAGTTGTTAGGTCCGCGACTACCTCAACCACTCCAAATTAGTTTAATATTTTTCGCTTTAACTCAGCATGCACGAATTTGTTTTTGGGTCATCTCCCAAAACGCCTCACTCTAATGGAGTGGGTGGACACATTCATATACTATGCAATTCTTCTTTCAATTGTTGATGTGGGATTTGGGTTGATACACTAACAATATGTTGTTAGGTCCGCCCACCACTTCACATTAATATGATATTGTCCGCTTTCGTTCCAGTCCGTACGAATTTGTTCTTAGATCATCTCCCAAAAGGCCTCATCATAATCATAATAATAAGGATAAGAAAATTCTAATTAATTTATGATATCAAGTCTTATGTGGGGACCCCGACCCGGAACCTACACGTGTCCCGAGTTGGTGCGTCCCCAAACTAACCCAAAATACTAAACTTTTAAAAACTTTACTTTGACTTTCCAACATGAACCTGAATAACATATCATTTCAAAAGAACTCCACTCTACTCCACATCGGAGGAGGAGATAACTAACTTTGGAAATAGTTAACTGTTTAGTTACAAAAGATTTAAGGTTATGACGTAGAGTTTAAAGTTTATAATTACAAACTCCAAGAATGGAATTACCAAAATACAATTTATACGCCACCCTAAACATACCCTGACAATACCCCAAAAGCTTACTCCAAACTCCTCTCCGTCCTTACTTGGGCGGTCCTCCTGTCTCGGGATCTAAAACAGTAAAGGGAGAAGGGTGAGAATAAATCTCAGCAAGCTATTATGGATGCAGCAATATGCCATATAAATGCAACATATAACAAGTCACACATAACACATTGGGAAAGCTATAAACACATTCCATTACCTTGGTTTACCTTTTCCCGTCTGAACAGTAGTCGTACAACATTGGGTATAATAATACTCCAATTACAGTGAGCTGCTTAAGCAATACTCACGTCTTATAAGACCCGTTTTCAGGGAACCATATAAGACAAGTAGCAACTCGTAAGGCTTTTGGCTCAATACAGACGCTATACCCCAACCCGCGGCCACTGGGAGGGGACGGCCACAGATATAACATAATCCGATCACATTAGGTCACACTTCCATAATTGATCGTATTCTGTTATACCCCCAACGTCAGCTGACTCACACATAATCAAGCACATAATAGATACTTGAATAAAATCCACAAAAAGGGATAACAACATATCAACATGGTAAACTATACTCATGTCCAACCAATATCATAGTGCAACATTTATTCAATACACTATGCAATAGAAACAATGTATATGAACTCAATGTAAGGCAAGGAAGTAGCATAAATCCATCCTACAAAGTCATTATACAATAATACATAGCCTCTTGAAAGGTCTAAGGGGAATCTACCAAGTTGGGATCACGATTGTTTAGTTACTAAACTAGTTTATCTAACGTTTTCCAAGCAATATTTAAGGTACTTCCACTATTCCATTTTGATCACTTAGAACGTCATTGTGAAGCCAAAGTATTCTACTTTAATCTAGGTTAAAAAGATTTCATTTAGGTTCGAGTTTGATTAGGTTTGAATAGCTATAAAGTTGAGGTGAGAAAATCTGGCCAGGGGACGACTCGTCCCCCAGGGCACGACTCGTCCCCACTTTACCCCCCACTGAACCTGGCGTCCCCCCTTAGGTCACGACTTCCCTTCGACCAAGGGACGACTCGTCCCTCAGCCCAGAATTCGTAAAAACAGCAGAAATCAACACAAAAATCCCAAGAAACCCAATGTCCAACCAAAATGCATCCTAAGTTATGAACCTAAAGGGCATTTCCAACTTGGGTAACTTTAATCTACTCCTTTAACTCCATGAAATCAAGTCTTAAACCTAAATCCATTCAACTTCCATAACTCACAATATTTCTACAAACCCAACAAGGTTCTAAATCAACACATTCAACTCCCAATAGTTTTCCCAAGCAAGAAATCACCAACATAAGAACAAGAACCACAAGAAATATTCATGAACATTCATGAGAAGAGAAGTCATAACAACTTACTTGGATTTTAGAAGGAAATGCTTGATCTTTCTAGCTAGAAGGTTTCCTCTAGATCACCCAACTTCAATGGAGCTCTAGGACTTGAATTTTGGTGAAGAAAGTCTTGGATTTCCAAGCTTGTGCAAAGGCTTCAATGGAGGTTTTCTTTCTTGCTCTAGGATGGAGATTGTAGTGAATGAAGGAGAAGGGAGGGTAGTAAGAGTGTGTAGGGGCCAAAAGGTGGAGGGAGTAAGAGAGGAGGTGGAAGATGGACACTTGGCATGAAGGAGGGAGTTTCTACAAAAATGGCCCCCCAAGGAAAATAGCAAGGCTTTCATTCTAACAAAAAAAAATAAAATAAATCTTTATCCCATTAATTTATCCTACTCATTTAAATTCCCTACACCATTTAACATTTTTCCATTTCTATTATTTTCCCAAGTTTATTTATTTAATGTCCAATAAATTCTTATGAGATTTAAATTTACTTTTCACCCAATTTATCCTAACTTAAGAATATAAAGATATAATTGAACATATAAAGATGACATAAATATTAAAAGCATATAATTTAATATTTAAAATAAGTGCCTAGGGTTGGTCAGTCGTCACACTCACTCCTTAAAGAAAATTCGACCCGAATTTTAAAAGGAAACTTACTTGGATTTTCAAACAACCACGGGTATTTCGCTCTCATCTCCGACTCTAGCTCCCACGTCGCTTCCTCTACGGTGTGATTCTTCCAAAGGACTTTTACTATCGGGATACTCTTGGTTCTCAACTCCTTAACTTGGAACTCTAGGACTCTTAATGGCTCTTCCACATACGACATGTCCGCTTGGACATCATCGGGAGGAGAGCTCAAAACATGGGAGGGATCATGACAATACTTTCTTAACATCGAGACATGGAAAACATCATGGAGCAAAGAGAGAGACGGAGGCAACGCTAACCGGTAAGCCAATTCCCCTATCTTCTCTAGAATCTCAAACGGTCCCACAAACCTCGGAGCCAACTTACCCTTATTACCAAACCTTTTAATCCCCGTCCTCGGAGAAACCTTCAAGAACACAAAGTCACCAACCCGAAATGATAAATCTCGTCTTCTATTGTCGGCGTAGCTTTTCTGTCGACTCTGAGCTGTCTTCAATCTATCCCGAATCACCTTGATCTTCTCCGTAGAATCTCGAACCAAATCCGGGCCCCAAAGTCTCGCTTCACCAACCTCGTCCCAACACATCGGAGATCGACACTTCCTACCATACAAAGCTTCATACGGAGCCATCTCAATACTAGACTGATAACTGTTGTTGTAAGCAAACTCCACTAAAGGTAAATGATCCTCCCAAGATAACTGGAAATCCATCACACAAGCTCGTAACATATCCTCAAGTATCTGAATAGTTCTCTCGGACTGACCATCGGTTTGAGGATGAAACGCGGTACTAAAACACAACTTAGAACCCAAAGCTTCATGCAATGCTCTCCAAAATCTAGATGTAAACCTCGGATCTCTATCGGAAACAATACTAACCGGAACCCCGTGAAGTCTCACAATCTCCTTCAAATACAACTGGGCTAACTTCTCTAACGAAAACTTGGTTGATACCGGAAGAAAATGAGCCGACTTTGTCAATCTATCCACAATAACCCAAATAGCATCCATCTTCTTCGCGGTGAGAGGCAAACCCGAAACAAAATCCATCGAAATTCCTTCCCATTTCCATTCCGGAATATCCAATGGTTGAAGTAGTCCCGCCGGTCTTTGATGTTCTGCCTTAATCTGTTGACACGTCAAACACTTAGATACATAATCCGCTATTTCCCTTTTCATTCCATTCCACCAATATCCACGCTTCAAATCTTGATACATTTTGGTACTCCCCGGATGAATCGCAAATTTGGACTTATGGCCATCCTCTAAAACACGCTTCTTGATTTCCGGCGATGACGGAACGCAAATTCTCCCTTGGAAAGTTAAAATCCCATCTCGATTCAAAGCCAAATCCCACGCTTTCCCATCTTGCACTTGATCACGAATTTTCTTCAATTCCGGATCTTCTTGTTGAGCTTCCTTCAAATCACCATACAATGTCGAACGGCTCGAACATTCGCAACTATCACTTCACTCTTCAACTCCCGAGAACTCAAGGTCTTGCCACATACGCCTTTCGGCTAATCGCATCGGCCACCACATTGGCCTTCCCCGGATGATAGGATATGACACAATCAAAATCCTTCAAAAACTCTAACCATCTTCTTTGCCGGTTGTTCAACTCCTTTTGGGTAAATAGGTACTTCAAACTCTTATGATCGGTGAAAATCTCGAATTTCGCCCCATAAAGGTAGTGCTTCCACTTATGCAACGCAAATACAATCGCCGCCAATTCCATATCATGAGTAGGATAATTCTGTTCCGCCGGCGATAACTTCCTAGAGGCATACGCAATAACCTTCCCATTCTGCATCAACACACATCCCAGACCCGCCTTCGAGGCATCACTATAAATAACAAAATTCTCGCAACCACTCGGAAGGGTAAGAACCGGAGCCGTCGTCAACCTCTTCTTCAATTCATCAAAACTTGCTTCACACTTGGAATCCCACACAAACAACACATCTTTCCGAGTCAACCTAGTCAACGGAGTCGCAATCCGAGAAAACCCTTCAATGAACCTCCGATAATACCCCGCCAAACCAAGAAAACTACGGACTTCGGTCACGGTCGAAGGTTGCTTCCAATTAATCACGGCTTCAATCTTCGAAGGATCCACGGAAATCCCCGAACTCGACACAACATGCCCCAAGAAAGAAATCTGCTCAAGCCAAAACTCGCACTTACTGAACTTAGCATACAATCAAGCTTCTCACGAAGAACGGACAAGACAATCCTCAAATGATTCTCATGCTCTTCCCGGGACTTAGAATACACAAGAATATCATCAATAAAGACCACCACAAAACTATCGAGATAAGGCTTGAAGACACGGTTCATCATATCCATAAACACCGCCGAGCATTAGTCAACCCAAACGGCATCACCACAAACTCATAATGACCATATCTAGTACGGAAAGCCAGTCTTAGCAATATCATCCGCCTAATCTTTCAATCGATGGTATCCGCTTCTCAAATCAAGCTTTGAGTAGATAACGGAACCTTGGAGTTGGTCAAACAAATCATCTATATGCGGAAGGGGATACTTATTCTTAATGGTGGCTTGGTTCAACAAACGATAGTCAATGCACAATCGTAAGGTACCATCCTTCTTCCTAACAAACAAGACCGGTGCTCCCCACGGAGACACACTAGGACGAATAAAACCTCGGTCTAACAATTCTTGCAATTGGACCTTCAACTCTTTTAACTCGGCCTGAGCCATTCTATAGGGTGCTTTAGAGATAGGAGCGGTACGGTACTAAGTCAATACAAAACTCTATCTCCCGGTCCGAGGCATAGAGTACTCACTAGAGAACACATCACTAAATTCATTCACAACCGAACATGAGCTAACTCGGGAGACTTCTTATTGGAATCTACCACATAAGCTAAGTAACCCGTACACCCCTTAGATAGCATCTTTCTAGCTTTTAAGGCGTAAATAACATGTAACCCGAACATAGATTTATCGGCATCAAATATAAATGTAGGCACATCGTGCATAGCAAATGAAACTCGCTTCCTACGACAGCCTACCAAAGCATGGCACCGACTCAACCAATCCATACCAAGGATCACATCAAAATCACGGATTGGTAGCTCGACCAAATCCACCGGCAATACATGCCCACATATAGTCACATCACATCCACGATATATCAAAGAAGATTCAAGGCTCTCTCCCATAGGAGTAGAGACCTCTAACACATAAGGCATAGATTCGTGCAAGATATGCAATGAGAATGCAAAATGAGACGCCACAAATGAATGGGAAGACCCTGGATCTATAAGAATGCGGGCCTTAACTCCCGAGACAGAACTATACCTCTAATGACGGCATTAGGATCGACCTCTCCTCGACCCAAAGCAAACACACGACCTTGGACTCTATCCTTAGGTTTCCCATCAACATCTCTCTTCACACCACTACCTTGACCCCCGAATCCGGCACTCCGTCGCTTGCTTATTCTCGTAACTTGGGACAATTCCTCCTGAAATGGCCCGGCGAACCACACTCCAAACACTTACCTTGTTTGCTCCAACACTTGTCCTCCGAATGCCCTATCCTCTTGCAAAACCCACATGTTGCCCCAAGCTGACCGGAAGTCGCACGATTTGCCGGAGCCGCCACATGACCTCCTCGATTCGCTCCCGGGTGAAAGTCCCTGGCCGCACTCTATTCTGTCCCGATCTTGACCCCGAAATCTGTTCCTCGTTTCCTCCTTCATTCTTACCACGATGCTCCTCTATGTCGTTCTCAATCCGGTACGCCATATTCACTGCTGCTTGGAAATTGGCGAAGTTATGCGTCAACAACTGCTTCCGAAACTCAACTCTTAAACCTTTCACAAACCGGTAAACTCGCCTCTCCTCATCTGGCACCAAATGGGGACAATATCGGGCCAACTCGTGAACTTTGCCGAATACGCGCTATCGTCATGGTCCCTTGCTCCAGCCTTCAGAACTCGCCTTCTTTCTTGTCCCTAGTAACCATCGGCACAAAGTGATCTCTAACTTGAGCGTGAAGTTCTCCCACGTCTGCGGTGTCAAATCTCGGTCCCAACCATCCTTTACCACTTGCCACCAATGCTCCGCCGGTCCTTCCAATTTGAAAACGGCGCATCTCACTTTCTCCGCATCCGTACTCTCCATAGCTGCGAAAATCTTGTTCATAGCCTCAAGCCACCTCCCAGCCTTCACCGTATCCGGATCTCCGTTGAAGCTAGGAGGAGACATCTTCACGAACTTCTCCAAACCATGTTGCCCTTGTCTGCCTAGATTCTGATTCAAATTCTGATTCTGCGTTGCCATATGCTGAAGGAACCCTCGAAACATGTCCATCATTTCGGCGTTCGGATTACCACCACCCAAACCCGCATTCGGATCACCTTCATTTCCCGCCATTACAACAAACTCCCGCATTAAACACTCGACGTCAGCTTATCACACACTCTCACTCGCCTAGACTCTACCCGAGAATTCTAACCGAGCTCGATATTAACCGTGGGGACCCCGACCCGAACCTACACGTGTCCCGAGTTGGTGCGTCCCCAAACTAACCCAAAATACTAAACTTTTAAAAACTTTACTTTGACTTTCCAACATGAACCTGAATAACATATCATTTCAAAAGAACTCCACTCTACTCCACATCGGAGGAGGAGATAACTAACTTTGGAAATAGTTAATCGTTTAGTTACAAAAGATTTAAGGTTATGACGTAGAGTTTAAAGTTTATAATTACAAACTCCAAGAATGGAATTACCAAAATACAATTTATACGCCACCCTAAACATACCCCGACAATACCCCAAAAGCTTACTCCAAACTCCTCTCCGTCCTTACTTGGGCGGTCCTCCTGCCTCTCGGGATCTAAAACAAGAAGGGAGAAGGGTGAGAATAAATCTCAAAGCAAGCTATTATGGATGCAAAGCAATATGCCATATAAATGCAACATATAACAAGTCACACATAACACATTGGGAAAGCTATAAACACATTCCATTACCTTGGTTTACCTTTTCCCGTCTCGAACAAGTAGTCGTACAACATTGGGTATAATAATACTCCAATTACAGGTGAGCCGTTTAGCAATACTCACGTCTTATAAGACCCGTTTTTCAGGAACCATATAAGACAAGAGCAACTCTGTAAGGCTTTTGGCTCAATACAGACGCTTATACCCCAACCCGTGGCCACAGGAGGGGACGGCCACGTATATAACATAATCCGATCACATTAGGTCACACTTCCATAATTGATCGTATTCTCGTTATACCCCCAACGTCACCGACTCACACATAATCAAGCACATAATAGATACTTGAATAAAATCCACAAAAAGGGATAACAACATATCAACATGGTAAACTATACTCATGTCCAACCAATATCATAGTGCAACATTTATTCAATACACTATGCAATAGAAACAATGTATATGAACTCAATGTAAGGCAAGGAAGTAGCATAAATCCATCCTACAAAGTCATTATACAATAATACATAGCCTCTTGAAAGGTCTAAGGGGAATCTACCAAGTTGGGATCACGATTGTTTAGTTACTAAACTAGTTTATCTAACGTTTTCCAAGCAATATTTAAGGTACTTCCACTATTCCATTTTGATCACTTAGAACGTCATTGTGAAGCCAAAGTATTCTACTTTAATCTAGGTTAAAAAGATTTCATTTAGGTTCGAGTTTGATTAGGTTTGAATAGCTATAAAGTTGAGGTGAGAAAATCTGGCCAGGGGACGACTCGTCCCCGTGGCACGACTCGTCCCCACTTTACCCCCACCGAACCTGGCGTCCCCCTTAGGTCACGACTTCCTTCGACCAAGGGACGACTCGTCCCTCACCTGCACTGTAAAACAAAGCAGAATCAACACAAAAATCCCAAGAAACCCAATGTCCAACCAAAATGCATCCTAAGTTATGAACCTAAAGGGCATTTCCAACTTGGGTAACTTTAATCTACTCCTTTAACTCCATGAAATCAAGTCTTAAACCTAAATCCATTCAACTTCCATAACTCACAATATTTCTACAAACCCAACAAGGTTCTAAATCAACACATTCAACTCCCAATAGTTTTCCCAAGCAAGAAATCACCAACATAAGAACAAGAACCACAAGAAATATTCATGAACATTCATGAGAAGAGAAGTCATAACAACTTACTTGGATTTTAGAAGGAAATGCTTGATCTTTCTAGCTAGAAGGTTTCCTCTAGATCACCCAACTTCAATGGAGCTCTAGGACTTGAATTTTGGTGAAGAAAGTCTTGGATTTCCAAGCTTGTGCAAAGGCTTCAATGGAGGTTTTCTTTCTTGCTCTAGGATGGAGATTGTAGTGAATGAAGGAGAAGGGAGGGTAGTAAGAGTGTGTAGGGGCCAAAAGGTGGAGGGAGTAAGAGAGGAGGTGGAAGATGGACACTTGGCATGAAGGAGGGAGTTTCTACAAAAATGGCCCCCCAAGGAAAATAGCAAGGCTTTCATTCTAACAAAAAAAAATAAAATAAATCTTTATCCCATTAATTTATCCTACTCATTTAAATTCCCTACACCATTTAACATTTTTCCATTTCTATTATTTTCCCAAGTTTATTTATTTAATGTCCAATAAATTCTTATGAGATTTAAATTTACTTTTCACCCAATTTATCCTAACTTAAGAATATAAAGATATAATTGAACATATAAAGATGACATAAATATTAAAAGCATATAATTTAATATTTAAAATAAGTGCCTAGGGTTGGGGTCGTCACATCTTAGGTTGATAAAGATGATAAGTTGTGCGTACTTAACTTGACCAACCCAGAGCAGCCTAATTGGTCTGATTTTGATTAAATGAATTATGTAATGAAAAAAACGGGCAATCGACCAACATATGCATCGTACTTTATTCATTTGCATCAAATAATGCAACTTACTCTTTAGTGTCTAAAAAATGAAACGTACTTTTTTTAGTTATATCAAATAATGCAATTTTCAAAATTTAAAATGGATGACGTTACCAAAACTTAACGACGTGATGACGTGGTTGAATTTTTTTACATATCAGCTTCCACGTAATCTAATAATTCATTCACAATCCAATTTCAAATCCAATCTCAATTTCCCCCAACCTCAAACCCTAATCCCCAATTTCAAGAAACTTCAGTTCAGTCAAGAATCACTCTTTCCTTTTCGATTCCAGATGCACCAACAACAGAAGAATCAAAACGTGAAAGATGAAATAGCTGAAGAAGAAGAAAACTAAAAATACAGCTTCTGGGTTTCTCTCGTGAGTTGCAAGAAGAAGAAAACTAAAAATACATTCACCTGCAATGGAACCGTCCGCAATTCGCCCAAATCTGCCCGCAATTCGCACAAATACGCCCGCAATTCGCGCCCCTGTTATGCATTAAAGATGAAATAGCTGAAACAGTGAAGCGCCCGCCTCAGACCTCCCAAGCGGCCGCCTCAGCTCGCACAAGATCAGGCCGCACCTACTGCCTCCCAGGCGCCCGCCTCGGCCATCTCCAGGCGCCCGCCTCGTTTGTTCCACGTCTCAGCTCAAGTTACTGGAACTGAAGCGCCCGCCTCAAAGATTCCCAAGCGCCCGCCTCATTGTTCTTGATCTGATTTTTGGCTGTTGGCAGCATTGGGTTATTTTGTTTGGATGGTTTTTGCATTTGTATTTCATGGCAATGGCAGTTGTGTCCAATTGCAGTGTAGAGCCTCAGTTTTAATATCTTGTATTTTTAACTCTTACTTGTAATCTGAGTTAGATGTATTTTTAACTCTTACTTGTATTCCATGGCAATGGCAGTTGTGTCAACATTAAGGAAAATCATTGTTGCATTTTTTAACTCTTACTTGTATTTTTAATACTGCTACTGGGCAACATTGAGGAAAATCATTGTTGCATTTTCATTTTTTGCAAAATGCCAATTTTACAATGTTACTAGTCTTCTCTGTTTGCAAAATGCCAATTTTACAATGTTACTAAGCACAAAATTCAGAACATACAAAACACACTCCCAATAAACAAGATCAACATCACCAAAAACCTTGAACCTAATAAATACTAGTCAACATGAACCACTCTCATGCAGTTGAACTATATCCTCTTTTCACAGGTAATTTCTTATACTTGGTGCTGGAACTTTCTTCATTGTCATTATCAAGATATGCCATTGGAGTTGGTTGTATCTCCGTCTCAAATAGATCGCCATTTTCAATATTCTCTTGATCAACGTCCATATCAAATGGATCACCATTATCGACATAGACTGGATAATATGAGTGAAATATCATAGTAAATTCAAAAAAAAAAAACAGTAAAGTCTAAATTTAAGTAAATTATTTCTTACACGTTTGAGCATTCTCTTGATCAACCTCCATCTCAAAAGGATCATCATTTTCAACATTGACCGGGGATATTATGAAAATCATTATCAGAGTAACTTATGGCAAATTTAAAATACAAATCTAACTTAATTATTTCTTACCATTTTCAGCATTTTGTTGATTCACATCCACCTTTGCTGGCTTCTCCTTCTTTTTGTTTGACTTTCTTCTCTTATCTAACTTTGCATCACCCTCCACCCTCTCATTACTGCACTTTCTTTTATTGTGTCCCCATTGATTGCAATTGGTGCACCTCATTTGCCTTCCCTTTTTAACAATCTCACTAGGATTATTGCATTCCTTTTCAGCTTTCTTCTTCTTGGAACCGAAATACCTTCCCTCTGTCCACTCTCTGTATCTCAACGTCTTGGGCCTACCAGGATTTCTTCTTTTACTTGGTGGAAGCAATGGTTGCTTCCCACTCCTAGGCCATAAGTTCTGACCATTAACAGGTTGCAAACTGTAATCATATGCATGAACCGTATAATCTCTATGTAACCAATGGTATACAAACCTATCACAATCATCATTAATAAAACAAATGGGTGACACAGCATGAGCACAAGGAATTCCTGATAACTGCCACATCCTACAACTACAAGTATTGGTCAAAAGATCAACTGAATATCCTTCCATCCCTCTTCTCACTTCAAAGACTTGGTCACCATTATTCTTACACTCCCAAAATTTAAATTCATTCTTGGCAATATCAAGTTTCTTTCTAATTCTAGGGCACAAATGGTCATCCATATTCAGAAACAACTTCTTTTTTTCACTCAACCTACACATCAATGCTTGTCTCACATCCCCTAACATTGAAATCAATGATTTTTGTCTAGCACCTAAGATGTAAGAATTAAATGACTCAGATAGGTTATTCTCCACATTGTCACAACAAGACATTGGTGAAAAAAAGCCCTACACCAGTGTTCTGGTTTACTTATCTTGAGGTACTCGTAGGCTGCATTGCTAGATTTCTTTATTTCATCCATCTTGGCTAAAAACTCAAGCTCTGTACTACTCTTAGCTGCCTTCCAGAAAAGATTTCTCAACAACGCTCCTGAAAAATGTTTCCTACAATAAAATATTAAAGCAAAATAATTATAATTGGAGAGATTATAAATAAAGTTACATGCTTAAAAAAGACGGGTTACCTAAAGTTTGCATATATATGTCTGGCACAATTTCTATGTTCTGCAAATGGAAATATTTGACTTAAACCATTCAATAGTCCCTGTAAAAAACATAACTTATTAGATTATTAGCAAGTAAAATTATTAGAGTAAACTAAAAGTAAATTATTAGAAATTAACCTTTTGTTGGTCCAATATGAATGTTAGACCATGTCCATTATCAAAGCCAATGTCTTGATTAAGCAACTTCAAAAACCATGTCCATGTTTATGTGCTCTCAACATCCACTACTGCCCAAGCAATCGGGTACATATGATTGTTTCCATCTCTCCCCACGGCACACAACAATTGCCCTTTGCAAAAACTCTTAAGAAAACACCCATTCAACCCTATAACTGGTATACATCCAGCTAACCACCCTTTCTTTAGTGCATTAAAACATACGTACAATTTATCAAATAGTGGAGGTGATGAAGGAACTAAGTCGATTCCTTCTAATACCACTGTACTATCTGGATTACTCCTCAACAACTCTTCCCTATAGTCCCACAATCTAGCATAGTGTTCTATCAAAACAGACTCAATTTCAGCCAAACCAAACTTTCTAGCTCTATAGCATTGCAATAAAGTGACATTGATCTTATGCTTTTCCAAGACTGCTTTCTTAAAAGCAGTAAGGCTCCACTTTGAATTTTCCCTGATTTGAGGTGCATACTCTTTTGCCAACCATCTAGAGGTAACTATCTTCACCTTAAAATTGAGCACACATGCTTTCTTATTATGGATATGGTTATAAGACTTAATTTGCATTGTATTGTCCATTTGTTGATAAGTAGCATAGAGCCTCCAGTTACATCCTTTCTTACATCGTGCAAGAACAACATATTTTGAAGATTTGACAAACCTGATCTCTCTCCCATTAGCAACTGCATAATTGGTTATGCAGTGCCTCAACTCATTACTATCAGCAAATAGCATACCCTTTACAGGCTCTTGTTTGTCCCACTCAGCACTAGAGTCAAAAACTGGCCACTTGATCTTCTTACTTTTACTAACACCTTCCACATCTTCACTATCATAAATTGGTGTGTCATACCCTTTATCTGACTCTGCGTAATCACTATTATATCCATCAAGCTTAGTTGCGGTAGAACACTGCCTAATCTCTTGTAAAAAACCAAAATCAGTATATTTTCTAACCTCTTGTTCATTCTCTTTTTCAAGAACATTTCCACCCTCTTCTTCAAACTCTTTCTCAACTTCACCCTCTTCTGCAAACTGCTTTTCAACTTCAACATCTTCTGCAACCTTGTTAATTTGAATTTTATTCTTTTTCTTTTTTTCTTCCAATTTTTTTGCCTAAACAACAATACCTCCTCATTCTCATCTTCACTTACATGGTCTAAACTAGCATTATCATCTTCACTTTCACATTGGCCTTTATCTTCCTCATCATGTTCTACATATATCTCTATAGAACAGTTATGGGCTTTAGACTGCTCAATTAAACCAGTCAATGCATTAGGCCAACACAATCTAAGTCCATTATTTAAGGTTTGCCCAGGTACTCTGTAATGGTACTTACTCACCGGTCTATCACTTGTACTCTTAACTATAATGTCCAACTCATGAAATTGTAAAGTTTCAGTGTTTATACGGTGATAATATGAGACATCACCACCTTCATAATGCATGATAGGACTAGCTTGCATGACACCACCATGATGTATTTCTAAATCTAAATAGAACATCCTGTAAATGGCAAAACAGGGGTTAAATAGAACAATCCAGTAATAATCACCTTCTTCTGCGAGCAAAACACCCAAAACCAACAATTACAAGCATATATAAAATCAACAATCAATAATCAATAATCATTTTTTGTGTGTGTTAGAGAGTACCTTAGGCGATGTATTAGATTTCGCCGGAAGGGGAATTGAGGAGGAACCACTTGGCAATGTCGATTTTCTGGGAGTCGCTTCTTCTCTTTCGATTTCTATATCTGATTTGGATATTTCTCTAGACCCTTCAATTGCACTTCAATCGCCAAGAACGCCTTTGTCCATGGTGAACTGATTTTTTGACTCATCGTATTCTCTGGTGATTAGTAATTGATGATGAGTTAACTCAATTTGTCAACTCAGATGCCATGTCATAATTCCATTAGTTATTTTAACCCCGTTAATTATAAAATTAAAATGTTGCATTATTTGAAAGTAACTCAGAAAATACGTTGTCTTTTTTAGACACTAATTAATACGTTGCATTATTTGATAGACAAGAGTATAGTACGTTACCTTAAAGAGTCATTTTCTCTGAAAGAAACTTTATACTATAATTTTATATTTCTAAAAGGAGATAATCCAAAGCAATAATTGGAAACTGACGGAAAGTGTGATTAATGATCTAACTTTTTATGTATCTCTGGAAAAAAAAAATTACACCATCTCAAAATAAATATCGCAATTTGTTTTATTAAATGTATTATTTTTATTTATATATTGTTTATGATATAATTATAAAACTTCATTAAGATTATTTTTAATGTGAAAATACAATATTTATTTTAGAATAAATCAAAATAATTAAAATGCAATACTTACTAATATATTGATTGAAATATTGTGGTGTTACAATATACTCCCTCCTTTCTGGAGAAATGTGTACAAAATGGAATGACACAAGAATTAAGGTAAAAGATGAAAAAGGTGATGTGTTGTGAGTGTAGATGATTAGGTAGGAGAGAGAAAGTAGAGTAAGTAGATAATTATTGTAAGTAAAGACAAGTAAATCTCATTTCCATTTTGAAACTTTGCAAATTATTATGAACCGCTCAAAAGGCGTCTTTTTGCCTGTGGAACGGAATGAGTATAATGATGTATTTATAGATATAGTTAAGGTGCATATGTTATCCGTGGAATAGCAAGGTCGGCTAGCAGTAGAAATAATGAAGCGGAATAGTAAGAGTTGTGGAAGAAAATTATAAAGGGGAGTGGGCGGCTAATGTTGTAGTTGCACCGGTGTAAAACATATTTTATCGGTCTCACTATAAACTGTACACTTTATTCATTGGATATCTCGTTACAAATTACATATTTTTTCAAATGAAAATATATTTTTATTTTTATATTAATGGTACCCAAATATCATACTTACAACAATAATTCAATTATTATTTCATATCCCACATTATTATGATATTGTTCAATTTAGTCCTAGCCCGCACGAAATTTGTTTTTTGGTCATCTCTCATCTCAAAAGGCGTCAAACTAATAGAATGGATGGACACCTTTATTACTTTATATACTAGACAATTTTTCTTTTAATTGTTGATGTAGGACTTGGGTTAGTATCCCAACAATTCACCCCACAATCCAAGGATCACCTCCAGCGAAATTTACTTGTACCGCCGCTATCTACCACCTGCGGGACACGCCGCCTGATCAGCTATATCAGGAATACTTTCAACACAAGGCACACACCACGTGCTACTCACGAGGTCACATCAGAGAAAATCCCACATATCTTACACACGGTCCACTGTGTCGGACCCATACACTAACCACAGCTCTAATACCTGTTGTTGGGTCTGCGATCACCCCCACCACTCCATATTAGTATGATATTGTCTGCTTTAGGTTCAACCTGTACGAATTTATTTTTGGGTTATCTCCCAAAAGGCCTCATACTAATGAATTTGGTAGACACCTTTATATTATAGGCAATTTTTCTTTCAATTGATGATATGTGACTTGGGTTAATACCTCAATAATCCTCCCCTCAAAACAAGGACCACCTCCAACGAAATTTACTTCATCGTTGCTATATACCATCTACGGGATCGCTCGATCACCTATATCAGAAACACTTTCGACACAAGGCACCACCACGTGTTATTCGCGAGGTCACACCACCAGAGAAAATCCCACATATCTCACACACGCTCGACTGTGTCGTTCCCATCCACTAACCACAACTCTGATACTAGTTGTTAGGTCCGCGACTTCCTCCACCACTCCATATTATTATAATATTGTACGCTTTAAGCTCAACCTGCACGAATTTGTTTTTGGGACATCTCCCAAAAGGCCTCACTCTAATGCAGTGGGTGGACACATTCATATACTATGCAGTTCTTCTTTCAATTGCTTATTTGGGACTTGGGTTGATACCCTAACAATATGTTGTTGGGCCCGCCCACCACTTTACATTAATATGATATTGTTCGCTTTCGATCCAGCCCGCACGAATTTATTTTTAGGTCATCTCCCAAAAGGCATTATAATAAGGGAGTGGGTGAACACCTTTATATACTAGGCAATTGTTCTTTCAATTGCTGATGTGGGACTTGGGTTAATACCCCAACAATCATCCCCTCAAACCAAGGACCACCTCCAGCGAAATTTACTTGTGCCGCTGCTATCTACCATCTGCGGGACACGCCGCCTGATCACCTATATCAGGAATACTTTCGAAACAAGGCACACACCAAGTTCTATTCGCGAGGTCACACTAGAGAAAATCCCACATATTTCACACACAGTTCACTATGTCGGACCCATCCACTAACCACGACTCTAATATCAATTGTTGGGTCCGCGACCACCCCCACCACTCCACATTAGTATGATATTGTCCGCTTTAATCCCATCCCGCACGGATTTGTTTTTTGAATTATCTCCCAAAAGGACTAATACTAATGAAGTGGGTGGACACCTTTATATATTAGGTAATTCTTATTTCAATTGTCGATGTGAAAATTGGGTTGATACCCCTACACGTCCCACCTCAAAAATCGGGCTTTTGAAAATGAAAAAAAATTTACATTATTTTTCTCACTTATTTTCTCTAATACTTTACTTTTATATTACAACACCAATAAATTTACTATTCCTCCCACTTTTTCTTTCTTATTTTACTTTTCATATTTATAACATATCTTTCGTACTTTAATTTTTCTTAATTATCATGCTCAAATATTACCGCTTAAATAATTTAATCAGACAATTACGAAATTTATTGTGAAATGGAGGGCATATAGGTAAAACCGTAAAAGTGAGAAAAATGAACAAGCTTAATGCATGAAGTACATATATGAGGAGGCAAGTGCGGTTAAATCAACATGGAAAGATCCCACTATATCCTAAAGAAGAAAATTCTGAATTTTTTTTTCAGACCTTAAGGCAAGTGCGGTTAAATCAACATGGAAAGATCCCACTACATAATATTAATATAATAAATCAATAACATTAACAACTTTAAATTTTTTATTAGGATAAATAAATTAATTTAAATTTTTTATTAGGATAATTAAATTAATTTAAAATTATTATTTAAAATAAATTCGTGTTAACAAAAAATTTAGGACTTCTAGTCTGATACGGAGGTAGTAATAAATAAAGGAAAATTTGAGGAGTTGCTCTCTTGTAAAATACGTTTTTTAAAATGTGTTTTTAAATGTACGTTAGTATTTTTGTAAATAAATGATTTTTTAAGAAAAAGTGCGGTGATTTTTTTTGTAAATAATCAAAACTTCTCAACACCTACCGACATATTGCAAAACTACAACTGATCATCTTAAACACCAAAACTGGTAATCTTAAACACTATCATAAGCCATCTTTTTAACACTTCAATTGTAAAAAATTCAAAGGCCCGTTTGAGGGCCTAAATGATGTCTTTTAGGGTTATTAAATCGAGTCTCAAGGGGCAAAACTCATTTATATAGTAGGTCTCAAAATTTCATTTCATTCGATTTGATATGTTGTGTTTTTCGTCGTTAATCATGAGTCAAAAGTTACGCTTATTATCGCGTATGCGCTCAAACAAATTCATAAACTCAATTACATATCCAGAAGTATTTGATATTGATATTCAAAGACCTTTAAGATTAATATGTAAAAGGTTTGGTGGTCATGATATTGTTCAAATGTGTTTGTTAATTAATATTCAGAAGTCTTTGATATTATTATTCAGAAACCTTTAAAATTGATATAGAGAAGGTTTGTTGGTTATAACCTTATTTAAATGTGCTCGTTAATTTATATCCACAAGCTGTTAATATGATATCCAGAACTCTTTCTGGTTGAGATACAAATGATTTATTGGTCATGTCCATGTTCAAATGTGTTTGTTAATTAATATCTGAAAACATTTGCTATTAATATTTAGAAATCTTTAATATTGATATACAGTAGGTTTGTTGGTTATTACCTTTTTTCAAATGTGTTTGTTAATTCATATTTAGAAAACTTTAATATTGATATCCAATTGAGGTTGATATCCAGATGATTTGTTGGTCATGATATTGTTCAAATGTGTTTGTTGGTTCATATTCAGTTGTAGCGTTTTTAGCATCAGTTTTGGTGTTTTTTACTGCCAGTTGTGCGGGTTTTGATTTCTCGCACGCACGAAGTTTCACTTATTTATAAAAATGACAACATGCACAAAATTTTACTCATTTATAAAAATGTTATCGCATCGCATGCGAAGTTTTATTTATTTATAAAAGTGTCTTACCGAATTTAAAAGCATATTTTTTTCTAATTATCAGAAGAAACGCGTTTTTTTTTTCCTTCCATATTTTGGCAAATTTGAGTGATCTTCGCATCTGAATTCTGATATCAATAAAGTGGACCCAATGATAAATACAATTAGCCATAATTATAAATCACACCCGCGAGCCCAAATATTTCTATAGCGTATTAAAAAAATTTTGTCCAAGTTTGCATTTCTGATTTGTCCGCAAAACTAGAGTATTATTTTAATTTATTATAATTGAATATATATTGAACGAAACAAAAGTGATGAGCTAAGCCTAATGGGTTGGCCTCATGTTCAAGTCAGTCCAAAGTTCCAACAAACAGAAATGGCCTATCGAGCTGCCCAACACCAACCCATCAAGCTAGATCAATCGAGCAAACTTATTGTCCGACCTTCATTAATCTCAACCTAGATTCGTCCGACATACGGTCCACTCATTGTGCAATTTCCGCCTAACCAAGACACAAATTCAGGTCGACCCCGATCATTCAGGCGACCTAGATCAAAAAACATGTGAGTCTACCCACGTCGTCAGTTGTAACAGTCTTATATAATCTCGTACACCGTTACGCCCACATTATCTCCATGGTCTAAGCGATTCGTAAATATCCCCCATCATCACTATATATATCAGACAATACTCTACGAGCTATATTAACTATTTTGAAATTACGTCATTTTCATACCGTTTATACAACTCTATAATTCTATATCTCATTATCACGTCGGAGGGTATTAGCCGGAAACTATCCCGGCAAGTCATTTGTTCGTGGTTTCAAGTTTTAGTTGATGCAGATCAACATATTGTTGAAATAAAGCTGATTTGAATTGATTCCTGCATCATATATATATATATATATATATATATATATATATATATATATATATATATATATATATATATATATATATATATATATATATATATGTATATACTCCCTCCGTCCTGTAACTTGGTTCACAAACACTGTTTGCACTGGTTTTAAGGAGGGAGTATTATATTGAAAGTGTTGTGAGTGTGAAAATAAAATAGGAGAGAGAATGAGTGGAGAGAATAGTAAATTATAATGGTGTTGTGAGTATTAAAATAATGTAGGAGAGAGAATGAGTGGAGGGAATAGTAAAGATTCCTTTCCATTTTAGGTAAGTTTTAAATGTGTGAAGTAAGTTTTGGGACGCCCAAAAGGGAAAGTGTGAAGATTGTTCAGGATCGGAGGGAGTATATATGTATATATATATATATATACATATATACTCCCTCCGTCCCGGAACATGATTCACAAACACTGTTTGCACTGGTTTTAAGGAGGGAGTATTATATTGAAAGTGTTGTGAGTGTGAAAATAAAATAGGAGAGAGAATGAGTGGAGGGAATAGTAAATTATAATGGTGTTGAGAGTATTAAAATAATGTAGGAGAGAGAATGAGTGGAGGGAATAGTAAAGATTCCTTTCCATTTTAGGTAAGTTTTAAATGTGTGAAGTAAGTTTTGGGACGCCCAAAAGGGAAAGTGTGAAGATTGTTCCGGGACGGAGGGAGTATATATATATATATATGTATATGTATATGTATGTATGTATGTATGTATATGTATGTATGTATGTATATATATATATGTATGTATATATATATATTGGAAGCTTCACTTTTTGCCAAGACGGGTATTCTGTTAAAAGCTTCACCTTTCCTAAAATGGCAAAGAATCTTTACTATTTCACCCACTAATTCTCTCTCCTACTTTACTTTAGGGGACGTTTGGTTCGTGATAAAGTGAGGGAAAGTGGGGGAATGGAATGGGAAATTCCTTTTGACTTTTTCATTGAGCATGTTTGGTTCATTTTTTTGAAAAAAATTTCATTCGAAAAGGAATGAAATTTCATTCCTTGGAATGGATTTTCATTCCATCAAAAAATGGAAGGAATGATCAATTTCATCAATTCATTCCATTGGACTCAAACCCAAATTACTATTATGTCCTCAATCCAAATAATAATAATAATAATAATAAAAAATAATAATAATAAAATAATAAAATAATAATAATAATAATAATAATAATAATAATAATAAAAAATAATAAAATAATTATAATAATAAAATAATAATAATATAATAAAAAATAATAATACTATAATAATAATAATAATAATAATAATAATAATAATAATAATAATAATAATAATAATAAAATAATAATAATAATAATAATAAAATAATAATAATAAAATAATAATAATAATAATAATAATAATAAAATAATAATAATAAAATAATAATAATAATAAAATAATAATAAAAAATAATAATTAAATAATGATAATAATAATAATAAAATAATAATAATAATAATAATAAAAATAATAATATTGTAATAATAAATAATAATAATAAATAATAATAATAATAATAAAATAAAATAATAATATATTATATTATTTGATGTCAAAATAAATTAGATTATAATATTTGCTGTAAAATATTTTTATATTTATTTTTACTTAAATGGGACAAAGGGGGTACATAATTATTGAGTTTTTTAATGAAGTTAAAAAAGGGTAATCTGTACATTTTATCAAATATTAATTTCATTCCAACAGTTCTATCTTGAAATCAAACATAAATTGCCAACGAATTGAATGATAATTCCATTCAATTTCGTGCCTACCAAATACAAGGTTTGACCACTTTTTATTCATTTCCAATTCCTTCAGGAATCCAATTTCATTGACCAATCATTTCCTTTAATTTTTTTCTCTCGAACCAAACGCCCCCTTATACTCACAACACCAATCAACTTTTCTATTCTCTCCACTCATTCTCTCTCCTATTTTACTTTTATACTCACAACACTTTCTCCACTAACTTTTTTTCTTAATTTGCGTGTCATGCTCAAAAGGGTGAAGCTATAAACGGAACGGAGGGAGTATATATATATATAAATTTTGTGTAAAAATTAAATCAACTTGACTTATAAAATTAAAATATGTTTTTTTATCTTTTGAGACTGAGTGCATATAACATGAGCTTTAAAACTTGCTTCGTCTCAAAATTAAAATTATATCTTGATTTTTGAACAACTTGATTAAAATTTGACTAACATTTTATGAAACAATATTTATCATAATGAAATTATAAAAAGAGTTAATTGATGTTTTCTTGAAAATATTACCTATAATAACAATTTTTATAATTTTATAAAAGTAAATAGATTTAATAAATTGTCATATATTTGTGGTCATATATTTGAAGACGACAAACCGTGTTGGTTTTTGGAGCTTCAAAGCCCGGAGGGAGTTTCATATAAACCTCTTCTGCTAAGTCGCCATGCAAGAAGGCATTGTGAACGTCCATCTGATGTAACTCCCAATTCTTGAAAGCAGCGATAGCAAGGAAAGCCCGAACAGTGACCATTTTAGCGACAGGGGCAAAAGTTTCTGTGTAGTCGATGCCTTCTTTCTGATGATTGCCAAGAACAACGAGCCGAGACTTAAGTCGTTCAACTGCCACTACAAGAAAACTGTCATTTAGCGACGGATTTTAGCGACAGACACAATTCCGTCGCTAATAGCGACGGATTAGCGAGGGAATAGTGAGGGATAAAAAATAAAAAATAAAAAGCTGAAAACGACAACTTTAACGACAGATTTAACGACGGACAATATTCCCTCACTATTTCGTCGTAAATTTGGCGCCAAAAAATTGCGCCTCTTTATACCGACGGATTACCGACGAATTAACGAGGGATTGCAATTTTTTTTTACCGACGGATATATTTCGTCGCTATAGAATTAAAAAAATAAAAACATACTCCCTCCGTCCCAGCGAAAGAGCCATTTATTTCCTTTTTGGGCGTCCCATTTAAAAAGCCACTTTCCCAAAAAGGAAACCTTAAATCACTATTCTCTCCACTCATTCTCTCTCCTACTTTACTTTTACACTCACAACATTATCTTTCTTACATCACCTCCCACTCATTCTCTCTCCTATTTAATTTTTCATACTCACAACATTTAAACTTTTTCTCTTTCCTACATCACATTTCTTATTTTGCGTGTCGGACAAATTTACCGACTCTTTCGCTGGGACGGAGGGAGTATTATTTTATTTTCATTTAGCGACGGATTAACGACGGAATTTTGAAAATAATATAACGACGGATAAATTTCGTCGCTATATAAAGTAAAAAATAAATAAATATTATTTATTATTCATTACCGACGGATTAGCGAGGGAATAACGAGGGATTGGAAAATTTTTTTACCGACGGATGCATTTCGTCGCTATATAATTAAAAAAATAAAAAAATATTATTTCAATAAAAAAAAAAAATAATAATAATAATAAAATAATAAAATAATTATAATAATAATTATAATAATAAAATAATAATAATAATAATAATATAATAAAAAATAATAATACTATAATAATAATAATAAATAATAATAATAATATAATAATAATAATAATAATAATAATAATAAAATAATAATAATAATAAAATAATAATAATAATAATATAATAATAATAATAATAAAATAATAATAAAAAATAATAATTAAATAATGATAATAATAATAATAATAAAATAATAATAATAATAATAATAATAATAATAATAAATAATAATAATAATAATAATAATGTAATAAATAATAATAATAAATAATAATAAATAATAATAATAAATAATAATAATAATAATAAATAATAAAATAAAATAATAATATATTATATTATTTGATGTCAAAATAAATTAGATTATAATATTTGCTGTAAAATATTTTTATATTTATTTTTACTTAAATTGGACAAAGGGGGTACATAATTATTGAGTTTTTTTAATGAAGTTAAAAAAGGGTAATCTGTACATTTTATCAAATATTAATTTCATTCCAACAGTTCTATCTTGAAATCAAACATAAATTGCCAATGAATTGAATGACAATTCCATTCAATTTCGTGCCTACCAAATACAAGGTTTGACCACTTTTTATTCATTTCCAATTCCTTCAGTAATCCAATTCCATTGACCAATCCTTTCCTTTAATTTTTTTCTCTCGAACCAAACGCCCCCTTATACTCACAACACCAATCAACTTTACTATTCTCTCCACTCATTCTCTCTCCTATTTTACTTTTATACTCACAACACTTTCTCCACTAACTTTTTTTCTTAATTTGCGTGTCATGCTCAAAAGGGTGAAGCTATAAACGGAACAGAGGGAGTATATATATATATAAATTTTGTGTAAAAATTAAATCAACTTGACTTATAAAATTAAAATATGTTTTTTTATCTTTTGAGACTGAGTGCATATAACATGAGCTTTAAAACTTGCTTCGTCTCAAAATAAAAATTATATCTTGATTTTTGAACAACTTGATTAAAATTTGACTAACATTTTATGAAACAATATTTATCATAATGAAATTATAAAAAGAGTTAATTGATGTTTTCTTGAAAATATTACCTATAATAACAATTTTTATAATTTTATAAAAGTAAATAGATTTAATAATTTTGGGTCAAGGATTATAAGTTGATAAAATAAATCAAAATATGACATTTATTATGGGATAAATAAACTGAGGAAAGTATCGTATCATATATTCCCTCCGTCCCAAAATGTTTGTCACATTTGACTTTTTTGTTGAACTTTGACCACAAATTTATGAGAGATTAATCATGTTCATGAAATTTTAAAAGTTGTTGTTGATAATATTATTAATGGTTAATCAATAGGAATTTTTAGAATTTCATGAAGATAATTAAATTGTCATATATTTGTGGTCAAAGTTAAACAAAAAAGTCAAATGGGACAAACATTTTGGAACGGATGGAGTATTTACTTTAATCTGAAAAACAAAAATATATCTAAAATCAAGAAAGAGCAATACTGAACAAACACGACCGTCAATGATTAATTCGCAATTTAATTAAGAGAAAATGACAAATTAGGGTCCAAGTTTAGGGAGTTTGTCAATCAGGTATAATGATGTTTCAATTTTGTCAATTTAGGGTCTAAAGTTACAGAAATTGTGTAATTAGGAATTTTTGAACTAAAAATTAGTTAAGTCACACGCACCTTATATATATATGTGACTTAACTGTTTATTGTGATATTTGATTTAAAAATACATGGTAATTAATCGTATACGACTCAACGCCGGTTGTAAAATGAATTACGAATTTCTCCTCCATGATTTATTTTCCAGAAATTGTTTTTTAACACCTTCATCCCACCCGCCTTTATCCACCCCAACCCCACCCCAACCCCCATATATAGACACGTTTTGCATGTCCATGTTAAATTTCATGACTTTTCGAAATCGCCACTTTTTTACAGTGCAACACAGTCCCTCTCCACCCATTTTCTTCATACTGAATGCACTTCTTCCACCTCCCTCTCTCCACCCTACCTCCACCCTCTTTCAGCCCATCTCCCCTCACTGCACCACCATACTCACCCCTTTCTTCTAATTTTTGTTCTCTCTCTTAATAGGCTCAAAATTTCTCCATCTATTTCTCTCTTATGTTATTTAGATAAACATTAAAAAGCACAAAATAAAACAATTATTGTAGAATTTTAAATTGGGATAATAATTTCTCTTGTTTATTCTTCTCACATGGAGGAAATATATATATGAGTTACAAAAAGGAGTTGCAGTCCCAAAAGGAATTAGGAAAACCAAAGGAAAAAGGAAACAAAAAGAATTAGGAAACAAAATCCTATTCAAACTAAACTGGGCGGAATTTCTGGTACAGAGGGAGCGGACGCTCCCCCTCTATGGGAGCGGACGCTCCCTGAAGGCAGAAACTTCAAGGCGAGTTCAAGACGAGGTTTGGCTAATGGGAGCAGGCACTCCTTTTCAATGGGAGCAGGCGCTCCCAACTGCGTTCACACCCTCCCTCAAGTTGGAGCGTGAGGATTAAGCATGCCCAACTTGCTAAGTAAAACATCAAACTGTTGCTTCCCGAGTGCTTTAGCAAATATGTCAGCCAACTGAGTCTTCGTGGGAATATAAGAAGGAGCAATAAGGCCATCGGAGATAGCATCACGGACGAAATGACAATCCACCTCAATATGCTTGGTCCGCTCATGGTAAACAGGATTCTTGGCAATGTGAAGAGCCGATTCACTGTCACAGAATATGGGAATAGCCTTGGGATGATGGACACCCATGCTCAATAATAGACCTTTCAGCCATTTAAGCTCGCAAGTAAGGGCCGCCATGGCACGGTATTCAGCCTCAGCAGAAGATCTAGAAACAGTAGGTTGTTTCTTAGTTTTCCAAGATATGGGGGAATGCCCGAGAAAAATGAGCCACCCGGTTAGAGAACGACGAGAGATGGGGCATGCAGCCCAGTCCGAGTCACACCATCCTTGAAGTGTGAGATCGCTGTCAGTGCGCAAAAGAATGCCTTGTCCCGGGGTGCCTTTGAGATACCGAACGACCCGTAGAGCGGCTTCCCAATGCTCGGAACGAGGTTCATTCATGAATTGAGAAAGGATGTGGACCGAATAAGCAAGATCCGGCCGAGTTACAGCCAAGTAAATGAGGCGCCCAACTAGGCGGCGATAGCGTTCCGGATCTTCCAAGGGAGCACCGGTAGCAACACCAAGCTTATGGTTAGGTTCAATGGGGAAGCTAGATGGCTTTGAACCTAGTAAACCGGCCTCAGAAATAATATCCAATGTATACTTTCGTTGGCACAGAAACAGGCCATCAGGATTGCGAGCAACCTCAATGCCAAGAAAGTATTTGAGAGATCCGAGATCCTTCATTTTGAAGCACTCACACAGTACTTTTTGAAGGACAAAGAAGCGGCAAATAAATCGTTCCCGGCTATGATGAGATCGTCAACATACACAAGCACATTTATCTGGATCGTACCTTTTGTGAAGGTAAACAGAGAGTAGTCAGAGTAGGACTGGAGGAAGCCATAAGTCTTCAAGGAAGTCAATAACTTGGCGAACCAACAGCGAGGGGCTTGCTTAAGGCCATAGAGAGACTTATGAAGACTACAAACCGTGTTGGTTTTTGGAGCTTCAAAGCCCGGAGGGAGTTTCATATAAACCTCTTCTGCTAAGTCGCCATGCAAGAAGGCATTGTGAACGTCCATCTGATGTAATTCCCAATTCTTGGAAGCAGCGATAGCAAGGAAAGCCCGAGCAGTGACCATTTTAGCGACAGGGGCAAAAGTTTCTGTGTAGTCGATGCCTTCTTTCTGATGATTGCCAAGAACAACGAGCCGAGACTTAAGTCGTTCAACTGCTCCGTCAGAATTATATTTGATCTTATAGACCCATTGACTTCCCAGGGCCCGTTTGCCAGGAGGCAGAGAAACCATAGACCATGTGCCATTATCCTCCAAGGCACGAATTTCCTCTTGCATTGACTGTTTCCAGCCATCATGAGCCATGGCCTCGCGAAAGGAAGTCGACTCTTTAGCCACTGTAAGCGCTGCAAGAAAAGTACGATATTTTGCAGAAAACCGATCACAGTTTATATAGTGAGCTATAGGATAGGGAGTACCTGAGGAACCGATTGAAGACGGAGAGGCGGGGGATGGACTAGAAGATGTAGTAAGGGCCACAAAATCGCGAAGACGAACAGAAGGCAGTTTCTGTCCCATACCCCTCCCTAAAGGAACAGATCCAGAGTCATCGGAAGGAGCAGTGGGAGCTGAAGGAATAGTAGGAGCAACCTCTTCCTATACATCGGATAGAGGAATGGGCTCGGCTGCAGTTGTTTCAACAGAAGGAGCAGCGGAGTCTTCTTCAATAGGAAAATCAATGTGACCAAAAGCTTCTTCCTCAGCAAGAACATCAACAGAATCCTGGATATGAGGAACAGTAGTAGAATCGCTGTATGGAAACACAGTCTCAAAGAACTTCACATCACGAGAGACGAAAAATTTCTTGGTCTCGAGATCAAATAGCTTCCACCCCTTTTTACCAAGAGGATACCCCACAAAGATGCATTTACGGCTGCGACTAGCAAATTTGTCACCCCTAGCCTGTTGATTATGAGCATAACACATCGAACCAAAGACTCGAAGAGAATCATAAAAGGGGGCTTTGCTAAACAAGATATCATAGGGAGTTTTATTATCCAACAAAGGAGAAGGGGTTCTATTAATCAAATGAGCAGCGGTAAGAACCGCTTCGCCCCAAAAGTAAATGGGAAGGTGAGCCTGAAACCTCAAGGCTCTAGCTATGTTCAAAATATGACGGTGTTTACGTTCGACACGCCCATTTTGTTGGGGGGTGCCAACACATGATGTTTGAAAAAGGATTCCGGTGGAAAGAAAATAATCAAACAGGGAGTTAAACTCAGTGCCATTGTCTGATTGAACAATTTTGATTTTTTGAGAAAACTGTCGATCTACCATTGCAACAAAGGCCATAAACATGCGAAAAACTTCCGTTTTATCAACTAATAAATAAATCCAAACAACACGTGAATAATCATCTACCAAAGTCAAGAAATAACGGGCACCACAAGAGGAAACATGGATGTAAGGACCCCATAAGTCACAGTGAACTTTCTCAAAAACTCTAGTAGACTTATACTCACTAATAGGAAAGCTATCTCTAGAATGTTTAGCACGAAAACAAACGTCGCAAGGTTGATGAAGACTACCCGACAGATGAGAGACTGGAGGAAGAAGTTTCACTAATTTTTCAGAAGGATGCCCCATACGATTATGCCACAACTCGAGTAAAGCAGATGCATTGTTGACAGAGACATGACAAGCAGAAGGTGCGCCCCCGAAGTAGTATAGTCCATCCCGCCTAACACCCGTTCCAATCAGGTTCCTCGACTGGTCCTGTATAGCACACAGAGAAGCATTAAAATGGACAAAGGTCAATGAACATCATCGATAATTGAGAAACGAGAAGAAGACTGCAGTTTAAGTTTGGTATATAAAGAACATGATGAAGAACAAGGGTGTCTGTCAGGCGAACAGAGCCCTCTATATGAGCAAAGACTGAAGCACCGTTAGGAAGCTTGACAGGGCAAGCATGTATAGAATATGAATCAAAGAGACAAGCAGCGTTTCCGGTCACATGATTGGATGCTCTCGTATCAATGATTCAAGAAGATGTATCAAACGTACCATGAAGGCGATTATCCGGAATACGAGTGTTACCAACTAGGCCGGCCAAATCATTCCATTGTTCTGCAGTAAACAAGGATGAAGAAGTAGAGGGTCCAGCAGCCATGCCGACTTGGGCGGCACCAACTTGGGCAACTGAGTTGGTGCGCGCAACTCCTCTGCCTCGACCTTGTTGAGGACGACCGCCACCACGAGCACTTGTTTTGCTACTGTCTCCCCACCATTCTGGATAACCAACAAGCTCAAAGCAAGAAGAGACATCATGACCCTTTTTCTGACAGTAAGAACATGCAAGGTGGGATTTATCGGGCTTGTCACGACCACGAGAACCGCCGGTTTTGAGAGAAAATCCAACTGCATCCGGAGGTTCATCAAGAATTGGTTTAGCAAGTCGTACTAGTTCAGCCTGTGCTACCAATTGATAAGCTCGATCAAGAGTGGGCAAGGGATCCTGAGACAAGAGGTTAGTACGAAGAGAGGCATAGTATTCGGAATTTAAACCCATAAGAAATTCATGAAGCTTGCCAGTCGCCCTTCGTGCCACGTGTTTCTGTCCGGCTGTGCAGTTGTCGCAGCAAGAACAATCTATAAGCGGCTCGTAATTGTGCAGAGATTCCCACAATCCAGTCAACTTACCGAAATACACAGCCACAGGCATGGTCTTGGTTTGCTCACATCGTGCTATCGACATCTTTAGTTGTTGAATGCGGGGTCCATCCACCAACGCATATCGAGATTTAAGAGAATCCCATAAACGCCTAGCATCCCTATACTTGGACAGCGTGCTCTTAACCTCGGGATCAATAGTGTTCATGAGCCATGATACCAACATAGCATGAATGGTAATCCAATCTGACTCGGTGCAAGGAGGAACGGCGGATGGAATAGATCCATCCAAGAAGCCGAATTTGCGTCCCAGCCTCGGCGAGAGCAGTATATCACCAGCCCAATCATCGTAGTTATCACCACGGAAGCGAGTAGGAGTTATGAAATCACCAGGTCGATCTTGGGGACCTAGGTAGAAGGGAGAGTTGTATTCAATCTTCAAAACCGGAGGAGGTCGTCTTTCTCTCATCTCAATTCTTAACCGTAGAAATCAAATTGATTTTTCATGGCGGCGCCCTGATTTCGAATCAGCTGTCCAACCACGGCACCACCGTCGATCTCTACCGACGGCGCAGCTGTAACAAAAAAAATTAATCTACGACTCAGATCTGTTTTTTCGTGCGAGTTGCATAACATCATTACTGTGTTATTTTTCCTCTCAAATCTCCAATAAAAGGTAATTATTTAATGAGATTTTGATGTTATTTTTTCAGTCTCTACCTCCAATCTACTCGTATTTTCAATTTTCTTACAATTTTGCATCTGAATTTAGTTATTAGGGTCTGAATCATGTTTATGTTTTTCTCTTTTGTTCCTCTATTTCAGTTAATTTGTTGTATGTCTGTATATTTTTATTTGAACTTTGTTTATGTAATCGTCCTATATTTTGGTTTCATGAAAAAAATAGGTGTTGCATGTTTTATCTTTAGAAAAATATATAGTAGTGTAACTTGTGAAACCGATGGAACCGGACATGGACCGAACCAATAGAACCGGACCAATGTGACCGGTCATGTAATGTAATGGTGTGGTCCTGGTCCTGAATTTAGGCAGAACCGAACAATTGATCCGATCCTATTGTTTTGAAATTTTAATAAAATCCGGACCAATCCGAATCGTGAATACCCCTAGTTGGCTCCAATAACACAAAGCCCTGACTTTCATTCAGAAGGTTCAGGGTTCGAATCCCTTCTCTCACATATTGCAATTGAAATTTTGAAATTTGACAAAAAAAATATCATTTAAGGCCTTCATAGTACTCATTTCGGTTCAAAATAAATACTCCCTCCGTCCCATACCTACGTGCACACTTTTCATTTTGGGCGTCCCAAACCTACGTGCACATTTCCTAAAATGGAAAGGAATCTTTACTATTCCCTCCACTCATTCTCTCTCCTACATTATTTTAATACTCACAACACCATTATAATTTACTATTCCCTCCACTCATTCTCTCTCCTATTTTATCTTCACACTCACAACACTTTCAATATAATACTCTCTCCTTAATTTACGTGAAAAGTCAAACTAGGCACCAAAGTTCGGGACGGAGGGAGTACTTTTTATGGTATGGTACAAAATAATTGTCACTTTTGAGCAAAATTTTTTATCCAAAATAATTGTTACTTTCGAGTTAAAAGCATTTAACTTTCACTTTTACCCTTTCATTTGAAACTTGTAACAATTCATTAATTTTTTTTTTTTTTTGAGTGAAGTATTGTATGAGAGAGAAACAATTAATATGGGAAAAATTGGAAATTTTTTCATTAAATTATAGTAATAATTGCTTTTCTTAAGATCGATAAGAACTTAAAAAACGACAGTTATTTTGGATCGAATATAATATCGTTTTAAGATCTAAATTTTGATTTAAAATGAATATTCCCTCCATTCACTCGACTTGGGATTATCTCTCTCGACACCAAAACTATTAGAATAAGAGGAGAGAGAATAAGTGTAGCAGGTGTTGTGAGTATGAAAAATAAAATAGAAGAGAAAATGAGTGAGAATAATAGTAAGAGAATCGTTGTTGTAATTATAAAAATTGAGTCTCATTGAATATAAAAATAATATAAACATGCTATTTTGGGATGTCCTGAGTCGAGTGGGACGTCCAAAATGACAAATTATCATAAGTCGGATGACACGAATGATGTACTCCCTCCATCCCTGCCGAGTAGATACTTATTTCCTTTTTGGTCCGTCTCAGTTCAATAGAGACTGCCCAAAATGGAAGGGAATCTTTACTATTTTCTCCACTCATTCTCCCTCCTATTTTACTTTTACACTTACAATATCAATCAAATCACTATTCCTCTCACTCATTCTCTTTCCTATTTAATTTTTCATACTCACTACATTTCCTTCCATTTTTTATCTCTTTTACTTTTTCTTAATCTTTGTGCCCAAATTTTTGATATCCACTCGACTGGGACGGAGGGAGTGTTGTTTTAGGTTAAATCTCCAATTTACTCAAACATTGAAAGTTATAACATTTTAATAGAAATAATTAATAAGGGGTAAAGTTTTTGTCTTGCACGAAAATTAAGAAAAATGATGTAGAAAAGAGAAAAAGTGTATAGTGAAATAAATGTTGTGAATATGAAAAGTGATGTAGAAAAGAGAAAGTGGAGTAGAGAATAGTTAGTGAATATTTATTGTGAGTATGACAAGTGAGTCCCACAAATAAAGAACTAATAAAAAAATTTCCATTTTTGAATTGTGCCCTTTCAAATGAAACGCTAAAAAAGAAAATTTATGCCCCTCAAACAAACGGGCGGAAGGGAGTATTTAATACTCCTTCCGTCCCATAAGTCTTAGGAATTTTTGAAATGGCACGGGAATTAAGAAATATTATTATAGTATTAGGAGAGAGAATGAGTGGAAGAAGTGTTGTGAGTGTGAAAAATTAAATAAGAGAGAGAATGAGTGGAGGGAATAGTAAATTATAATGGTATTGTGAGTATTAAAATAATGTAGGAGAGAGAATGAGTGGAGAGAATAGTGATTTAAGGTTTCCATTTTGGAAATTCTTAAGACTTATGGGACGCCCAAAATGAAAAGTTTTCTTAAGAATTATAGAACGGAGGGAGTATTTTAGTTAGTAAGTTGAATTAATTATATTTTTAATAATTGTATAACCTTACAAAAACAAAAGCGATATTTATTTTGAACCGGATAAAGTAACTTTACACACACAGTTATATATCTCCCCACTTCCCATCCCTCCTGGTCCCTTTCCAGTTTTTTTTTTCTTGCTTTCCCCATTAATGTACCTGTCTGTCTTCTTCTTTCTCACACACAAATCCCACCCCTTCTTTCCCTGCTGAAACCTTCACTGTTTTCCCACCTGTCATACAAGTTCAAAGTGCCCAGGTGAACATATTTTCTCTCTCTACAATTTTCTTCTTCAAACCCATAATTCGGCCTTACATTTCTGCGATTTCTCAGGTTTATAACTTCAAATTTGTCAGTATGAGGTTTTTCTTGTACCCTTTTTGTTTGTGTTTCTTCTGGGAGTTACTGAAAGATCTCTTCTTTATTTTTTCTTTTGATAATGCTTAATTTTTCTGTTTGTTTCCTGAGAAAATAAAGAGGAAAAAAAATGTTAACGAAAAGAAAGATTTAATAAAAACAAAAAAAACAATGGCATTTGGGTTTCAGTTTGTTTGGATCTATTATTTAGAAACATAGTTATTGTGTGTTGAATTTCTTGGCTACTCAAGTTGTTTGTCGATTTCCTGCTGTTCTGCTTTCAATTTTTAATTTTTTTTTTTTTTGATTTACTCTGCAGTTTTTGAGGTTCAAATTTGAAATTCAAACATAATAATGTTATATCTTATTGCCATTTTTTTAGAGTAATTTCTTGCAGAGATTGTTGAATTATTCTTGGTTTTGTCATAGTGTGGTTTAAATTGAAGGTCAATAATATTAGAAATTGATTTTTCTTGTATAAATTATAATTTGAGGGAATAAATCAAAATGACTCAATAAATTGGTTGCCACTTCTTTGTTACGAAGCAGCAGTCAATCCTTTCAATTTTCGACGCAATTTTCATTATGGGTCATCCGAAAACAACCTCTTATGTGCCTTAATACAGAGTTAAGGCTGCTTACATCCGATCTCCCTTACCCCACTCTGTAGGTGGAAGCCTTTGCGGCACTGGGGTAATGTTGTTGTATATTACAATTTGATGGGTTGGCTAGCCTTCATATGTATGCACAAAAATTTCCCAGTTGCTTATATAATAATTATATCTCTCTTTGAAGACTGATGACTCTGATTATGGCTTGTATTTTATATTAGTTGCTCACATGCAAGATCCCTTAAACTGTTGTCCTTGATGTGGAAGTCGTTACACATGCATCAATTTCTATCTTTGGTGGAAGTTAAGAATAATCAATTCATTTTAATACTACTTTCTTGATTTTGTTTAGCTGGGTCGTTATGCTTTCAAGCCTCCGTCAACGGTATTGATGTTTGACCAAGAGAAGACAGGCCCTAGTTTTCCGTGTTAGGACAAACAGACTCCCCGGTTTCATTGCTGTGGGAATATTTGGAGTTTTATATGTCCGTCCCGGGGAATGATTTTAGATTTCTAGTGAGATTTTTGTGAGCACTGAGGAAGAAAACGGATGCCCTTTTCTTGAGGTCTGAGCATAATGGGGTGTTCCCTCTCGACTAGTAGTGGGAGTAGTAGTAGCAGCAGCAGGAGCAATGGAGAGGTAGTTTCCCCTTGTTGTATGGGCATTAATGTATGTGGACCAAAGAGGACTCGGAGGACATTTTCTGACCACATTAATGGATTGCAGCACTTGAGCTCCATATCTAATCGGATTTTCACGAATGGGAAAAGCCGGAGTTCTTGTATATTCACTCAACAAGGTCGTAAGGGCATAAACCAGGATGCAATGATTGTTTGGGAAGTAAGTTTGTATATCTTCTTTCAGAGTCAATTTTTTGCCGGTCTTGGTTTTTTATTTTTGTTTGTTTATTCATTTACTAAATCGTAATTTCCTGCAGGATTTCATGTTAGGAGATACGACTTTTTGTGGTATCTTTGATGGTCATGGTCCACACGGCCATCTTGTAGCCCGCAAAGTGAGGGATGCATTGCCATTAAAGTTATTTTCTTTAATGCATTCGCGTGAATCAAACCGCAAGGGGTCTAATCCTACATGCTGTAATGGGAAATCCAGATCAGACGGAGTAGATTCTGATGAAGGAACGGAGGAAAAAGTAGATTTATTATGGAGAGAAGCTTTCCTTAAGTCATATAAAGCCATGGATAAAGAATTAAAGTCCCATCCCAACTTGGATTGCTTTTGCAGTGGCAGTACTGCTGTGACTATCATAAAGCAGGTATTGATCTAACCATGGGATGACTTGTAGCTATTATGCTCGTACCCCCCCCCCCCCCTTCAAATTCACTCCCTCCTTCCCAAAATGAATGACCAAATTTTATCAATTTAATTGGTAGGGATCAAATCTTTTCATGGGAAGTATAGGAGATTCTAGGGCTATCTTGGCATCCGAAGACAGTAATAATTCAATGGAAGCAATTCAGTTGACTGTGGATCTGAAGCCTGATTTACCAAGTATGTATTGTCATATGAAAAATATATAGCTATTGTTGTTTCCGTGCGAGCCTGATTATCCTAAAATGTTGCTAATTTTATATTTTTTCCCTTCCTTTCCTTTAGGGGAAGCTGAAAGGATTAAACGGTGCAAAGGTCGTGTTTTTGCATTGCAAGATGAACCTGAAGTGTGCAGAGTTTGGCTACCGTTTGATGATGCCCCTGGGTTAGCTATGGCTAGAGCATTTGGGGATTTTTGTTTGAAAGATTATGGAGTGATCTCTGTTCCTGAATTCTCACACCGGATTCTTACAGATAGTGACAAGTTCATTGTTCTTGCCTCGGATGGGGTACATGTGTTCTACCTTTGAGTCTCTATGTTGCTGATTTTTTGGTCATTCATTTTGGGGCGGAGGGAGTAACCATTATTTGTTATACGGAAAGTTATCTTTGGGTTGCATTTACGTTAACTTGATTCACTTCTCCAGTGTTCCCATTAAATTTCTCAGTAATCCTTACATGTTGTTGCAGGTTTGGGATGTATTGAGCAACAAAGAAGTGGTGGAGATCGTTTCATCATCCCCAAGCCGATCCTCAGCAGCAAGAACAGTGGTTGACTCAGCTGCTCGTGAATGGAAATCCAAATACCCAACATCAAAAATGGACGATTGTGCAGTTGTCTGCCTTTTCTTGGATGGAAAAATGGATTCGGAATCAGATTACGACGAACAAGGTTTCTCTTCTGCCACCATTCAAAGCAACCATGAATCCGACGATGGCCACAACTCTGAGCCATCATTGCAGAGGAATTTTACGGTGCGTTCTTCTGAAGATAATGAGTTGAACAGAAGAGGGTCGGTTGAGGTAGAAGGAAATGTTGAAGGTGGTGTAGTGGAAGATCAGAATTGGTCTGGGTTGGAAGGTGTTACCCGAGTCAACTCACTTGTGCAGCTTCCTAGATTTTCTGAAGAAAGATCAAGGACATAAAATTTGTTTTAGTTAAGAATTTGTGTTTATGTTGTTGCATTAATGTTGTCTTCTCTCTCAGTTGAAAAATGTAAAATGTTTTTAACCTGTTGCAATTTTTGTTGATAATTTCTTGTTTTTTTTTTTTTTTTTTTTGAATATTCATTTTGAGACGGAGTATTAAAATAATACTCATATTTGAAAATAGTATTATCAGCATGCTCCTAATGTGTGTTTTTCAGGTAAAACTAGTACAACAGACATAAATGCAGCAGCATTTGTTCGCCGCAGTACATGACATACCCGATGCCGACGTGAAACATCCCAACTCGTTTATCAACTCCGACCCCACCACGAAAAAGTGATCCATACCTATAATCCGGTCAGCGGTAAGTCCGGGACCAACGGTGGGACCGGTGGGAGTGCTCCCGGCATTGTTGGTGTCTCTGACCAGAGCTATGTTCAGGGTGAAGATGACACTTATGTTCCTAACCCTGGTGTTGAGGTCCTTGCCAACCCTGGATCATCAACGGGTGGCTCATTTTTTCCTTCCGCAGCTCGTCCTTGAATGTTTTCTGCAACTTTTTGGGTTGATTTCCAAGAAATGAGATGTTACGAAACCTATGGAGAATATCTATAAAATCCTTAAGTAGTTCTCGCAAATAAATCATTCTCACAAGGAAAAACGGCTAGATACATTATTGTTGCATTCTTAGATCTGTACCTGCGACAACTACAGACGCATAACAATCTAACTTCGTAAAACATCTCCAATAAAACAAGCAGATCTAATGAGGTCAAAAGACATAGCTTAGGGTCTGTTGTGTAAATAGTTGTAAAGTTAGGAACTAAATGTAAATAGGTTGGTTAGTTTGTTAGGAGGTTAAGAAAGTTGTTCAAGGTTGTTATATTCAATGTATATATACTGAAGTAGCTAAGCTCTAATATTCAAGATAATGAATTCATCTTTTGAGATTCAGTTCATCATGCTCAGTGTTCACAGTTGTAACATGGTATCAGAGCAATTGATCTGATGGCCTGATTTGCTTCCGCTGATTCAATCGATTTGCTTTCGCTGATTCATTCAAGTTGTAATATTCTTCCTCAATTCAGGTGATATCCTTCATCTTCTTTATAAATTTGTGATGGAATTTGTTTGTAATTGATAGAAGAATTTGTGTCTACGAGATTTGATCATTTTCTCGATTGATTCTTCGTATTTCATTGATTGATTTGTACTCTGTTGATCGTAATTCCGTCCGCAATCTGTTGATTCTTCATCATCTGCAATTTGTTGATCCTTCGTTTTTCTTCGATCTGATTTGTTGATTTGTTCTTCATTTGTTGAAATCGACAATGACTGATTCAAGTGATTCTGATACCGATCCATATGAAATCAGTGAAACTCTCATTCAATTAAGCCCAAATCATTCTCTCTTTCTTCATCAAAATGATCATCCTGGCATGAAGTTGATTACTCATGTTCTTACTGAATCCAATTACTCTCAGTGGAGTAGAGCTATGACATTGTCTTTGGAATCCAAGATAAAATTAGGCATGATAAATGGCCTATCACCCAAACCTAAATCTAATTCCAAATACTTCCCTCTTTGGACCAGATGCAACAGCATGGTCATTTCCTGGATTACAAATGTTCTATCTCCTGACATTGCTTCTAGCATTGCCTACCTTCCAACAGCTCAGCTTGTATGGGAAGATCTCAGAACTAAATTCTCAGTGTCAAATGCCCCCAAGATCTTCCAGATTCGTAAAGAGCTCGCATCATTTTCTCAGGGACACTTGTCTATCTCTGCTTACTATACAAAGTTCAGGAGTATGTGGGATGAATATTATGAACTCACACATCTATCCAAACGTCTATGTCAGTGCACTTGTGGTCATACCAAATCTCAAGAGGATTTTGAGCTATTGCATAAGTTGACACAATTTTTAATGGGACTTAATGATAGCTTTACCTCTATCAGAGGTCAAATTTTAATGATGAAGCCTGTACCTACTGTGAATGAAGCTCTGAGCATGCTTCTTCAAGAGGAACAACAAAGGGGTCAGCTTACTGTGAACATGAATATGCAAGAACATGATAGTTCTTTGTCCACTGCATTACTTAGCAGGGGTAGTGGCAACAATTTTAGAAGCAATCAATTCAAATCTAAACCAAGAGGTCAACTGTTCTGTGATTACTGCCATGGTGATACTCACTCTATGGATAAATGTTTCTTTCTTCATGGGTATCCTGACTGGCATGCTCTCTATGGGTCAAAACCTGATTTGGTAAGGATGCCTAAGAACTACAAAGGAAAGTTTGGAAGAAACACAAGTGGTACTTATCAGAACAATCACAATGTTGCTGCAGTCTCTTCTGAGCAAAATGGGAACAATATTTCATCTGATTCTTCTAGTGAACCTTCATCCAAGACAATAGCTGCTTCCTCTCTTGGAAATCTCTCTGCAGGGCAAGTGCAACAACTGTTGCAACTTCTCAATATGCCTAGTTCTACTTCTGGTGACTCACCTTCTGCAGGTATCCACTTGTCCAACACATGTATTGCTAATTCTCTATGCTTAAATTCATTTTTCACTGCAAATACTACTTGGATATTAGATACTGGGGCTACTGATCATATAACTTCTTCATTTGATCTTCTCAGTAATCCCACACCAATCACTTCATATATGTATCTTCCAAATGGTCAAAAATCTCTTATTACTCACAAAGGCACCATTCACTTGACAGATTACATTACTTTGTTCAATGTCCTGTTTGTGCCTGATTTTTCTTTAATCTCATCTATGTGAGTAAACTTACATCTGATAGTCATTGTACTATTTCCTTCACTGCTGGTGATTGTCATAGGCAGGACCAAGTGTTGAAGAAATTCAGACTGATTGGTAAAAAACAACAGGGTCTGTATACACTGCTCTTATCAAATTCCATCTCCAGTAGCATTCATAATTCTTCAGATAAACAATGTTCTCATATGTGTACTAGTTCAACTTCTTCTTTTTCTCTTTGGCATCATAGATTAGGTCACATTCCTATTCAGAAGTTGAAATTGATTCCTTCTATAGTTTGTAATGACACTCATAAATGCAATGAATTTCTTTGTGATATCTGTCATTTGTCAAGGCAAACTAGATCTCCTTTTCCTCTCAGTATATCAAAGAGCAATTCTCCTTTTTCTCTTCTACATTGTGATGTGTGGGGCCCTTATAATAAAATGACTCATGATGGATTCACTTCCTTTTTAACCATAGTAGATGATTTTTCTAGATCTACTTGGTTATACCTTCTGAAATCAAAAGATCAAATCCCTCAAATGCTTCTAAACTTTCTCACTCTTGTCAAAACTCAGTTCAAAGGTATTGTTCAAGTCATTCATTCTGACAATGGGACAGAATTCTTCAGTAAAGCAGTTTCTGCTATTCTTCAACCTCTTGGCATTTTGCAAACCAGTACATGTATTGAAACCCCACAACAAAATGGTAGAGCTGAGAGAAAACATAAATATGTCTTGGAAATTGCTAGATCTCTCAGATTTCAAGCCAATCTTCCATTGAAATTTTGGGGGGATTGTGTTATCACAACCACTTACTTGATCAATCGACTTCCAAGCACTGTTCTTCTTAACAAAACTCCTTTTGAAGTTCTTCTTGGTTTCAAACCAACATATTCTCATCTCAAAGTCTTTGGATGTCTATGTTTTGCTTCTACATTGTCTCATAACAGAGATAAATTCTCACCTAGAGCCACCAAATGTGTATTTCTTGGATATCCTCCTCACAAGAAAGCCTACAAGCTTTATGATCTTCAATCTCACAAAATTTTCTACAGTAGAGATGTAAGATTCTATGAATCTATATTCCCTTTCTTCTCCAAAGACATTTCTTCACCTGTTGCATCTCCTATTTTACCAAACACTGATATTGATTGGTTATGCACTGAAAATGATATCATTTCTTATCCATCTCCATCTGCTCCTACATCTCAATCTGGCTCTTCATCTCATAAATCTCCCATTCTTCATTCTTCTACATCCCCTATTTCACCTCATTCTCCTTCTATTTCACCTCCTGTTTCTACCAGACCTATCAGAAAGAAGAGTGTACCTATAAAATATCAGGATTATGGTAATCTTCCAAGTTCTTTTACCAATCATGCTGCATCTCTCATCACAAGGTACACCTCTCCCCTTATCCCTTGCATAATTACATTTCTTATGACAATCTTTCTCCTCAATACACTGCCTTCTGTTTAAATATATCTTCCTCTCCTAAAGAACCATCCACATATAAACAAGCTGTTAAGAGCTCTGAGTGGTGTGATGCTATGAAAAATGAACTTGAAGCTTTAGAACGTAATAATACATGGGTTCTACAAGCTTTACCTATTGGGAAACACACTGTGGGATGCAAATGGATTTACAAGCTGAAATATAACTCTGATGGCTCATTGGATAAGTACAAGGCTAGGTTGGTAGCCAAAGGTTTCACTCAGGTTGAAGGACAAGATTTTTTTGAGACATTTGCTCCTGTAGCAAAGATGACAACTGTTAGAACATTGCTAGCTATTGCAGTGTCTAAAGGTTAGTCTCTCTCTCATATGGATGTATCTAATGCATTCTTGCATGGAGACCTTCATGAGGAAGTTTATATGGATATACCTCCAGGTCTTGTTCTTCCTTCTCATCTTCAACAGCCAAGTGAAACTTCTCCCATAGTGTGCAAGCTTCTGAAATCTTTATATGGACTGAAACAGGCTCCTAGGCAATGGTTTCATAAGTTCTCAGATGCTCTTGTGGAATTTGGCTTCAATTCTACTCATGGAGATCACTCATTGTTTATTCTCAAGACTTCTACTAAGATCACTGCTGTGTTGGTCTATGTAGATGATTTGATTATAACTGGTAATGATCCAAATGTTATTGATGCTGTTAAAAATCATTTACACTCTAAGTTCAAGATCAAGGACCTTGGCTCTCTCAAATACTTTTTGGGCTTAGAAATTGGGAGGTCAGATAAGGGTATTTACCTACATCAAAGGAAATACACCTTAGACATTATAAAGGATACAAAGCTTGAGTCTTGTAAACCTGCAAAAGTGCCTATGGATGTTCATCATGAGCTTGCAGCTGATCAAGGTGTTCTTTTATCTGATCCTAGTCCTTATAGAAGATTGGTGGGTAGATTGATCTATCTCACAATTACAAGGCCTGAATTATCTTATCCAGTTCATATATTGAGTCAATTCCTTTCTTCTCCTAGGGAGCCTCATATGTCTGCTGCACTCAAACTGGTGAAATTTCTCAAAGGGAATCCAGGTCAAGGCTTGTTTTATGGTCCATCTTCTCTTACTCTCACTGCCTATAGTGACTCAGATTGGGCTGCATGTCCAACCACCAGGAAATCAGTGTCAGGCTTCTGTATATTCTTAGGACAATCCCTAATATCTTGGAAGTGCAAGAAGCAATCCATTGTTTCCAGGTCCTCAGCTGAGGCTGAATACAGAGCTCTAGCCAATGTTTGTTGTGAAGTAACTTGGCTTCTCTCTTTACTCAATGCTTTTGGGATCTCAGACTTAACTCCTGTCTCTCTATATTGTGACAATAAGGCAGCACTTCATCTTGCTGCCAATCCAGTGTTTCATGAAAGGTCCAAGCAAATTGAGATTGATTGTCATCTAGTCAGAGAAAAGATTGTTCAAGGGATCATCAATACTCACCACATATCTACAGCAGAACAACCAGCTGACTTATTCACTAAATCACTTTCTTCTGATAGACTGACTCATTTATTATCCAAGATGAATGTGTTCAACTTATTCCACACATCCATCTTGAGGGGGGGTAATGAGGTCAAAAGCATAGCTTAGGGTCTGTTGTGTAAATAGTTGTAAAGTTAGGATCTAAATGTAAATAGGTTGGTTAGTTTGTTAGGAGGTTAAGAAAGTTGTTCAGGTTGTTATATTCAATGTATATATACTGAAGTAGCTAAGCTGTAATATTCAAGATAATGAATTCATCTTTTGAGATTCAGTTCATCATGCTCAGTGTTCACAGTTGTAACAAGATCCAACTAATTCGCTTATAAAGACACCACTTAAGACTCAAGGCCCCTCGCGTCCGCCACAGTAACCTTCCCACGGGAAGAAACTATTAACATAAAAAGAGTACTGCGCTACAGTCACGACAACTTAATCAATCAATTTCCAGCCCGTGCCATGCAGAGAAATCTCATTAAAAAACATGTCAGAGCCCTTGCCGTAAAATAAGTTTGAATTATTTTAAATACATTTCATAAACGAGTCATGAAATCTATCACTGAAATCTGTCACAGAAATCATACGCAAAAAGAAGGAAGATAATCACTTATCTAAGAGAAAAGGGACTAGTACTAAAACCTTTGCATGCACAATTTGCATTCCAGAATGAGTTGATATTCAATGTATGAAGTTCAGTAGGAAATGCGGAAATGCTGCTACGCTAATAATGAAACCTTGGAGTCATTACGGCAGGCGCTTCTCCTTGGGGAAATGCTAAGAATATGAAAATCTTGAATACGAAACTTGAATCTGATGACATCCGGGTTTGAATAACTCTTAAACCTTAAACTGTCTCTTGAACTGATAAAAGCCATCTTGTTAGGTCTGCACCAAATAAATAAGAAATTAAGCCCATCAAATAGAGAATTGTTATTCGCCCCAGCAACATTACTGAATAATTCTCATCAAATAAGAGTTGATGAGAGAAAAGTAGTGGGCATTCGGTCAAACAACAAATTGGTTTTTAAGAAACTAGTTTTGAAGTAAATTTGCAAGGTACGGGAATGATTATCCTAAGTTCCCTGGTTTAAGTATCCTTCTATTGGAAATGATTCGAACTTATTTTATCATTCTTACAAATTTTAATCACACTAGGAATAACCTTTCTGTGATGCACAGACTCTTCACTTTAGGCAGTTGTACCCGTGTGTGTCGACACGACATGGACGGGATATGTGTCTGACATGGCAGGGAGAAAGCGGACTCCTTAAAGTTGTAAAGCTGGGATACAACTCATGCATCCAATTTCAAATTTAAACATAGTATATTAAACATGATTTAAATGTGGTAGGCATATTCTTATAAATTTAAAGATAAATTTTTATAATAATATGCTTTATATTAAAGAAATAAATTGTACTACCTTATCATAATGCCAAAATCTCACAAAAAACGCGTTTTTTGTGAGCTTAAGAAAAAAACAGATTTTTACTTTACCCTAACCCTCCGCTTGCGCACACCCCCTCTCTCTCTATCGTGAAATCTTCGACCGTCCGAGAGAGACCTGCAGAATCTCCATGGATCTGGAAGATTGTTGAATGAATCTAACAACAATCCGGAAAAGTTCTTGACTCCAATCATCGTCATCTTTAAGAATCTGAATTGGGTCTGACAGATTCTTAAGCAAGTCCCTTTCCAATCTCTGATTTTGAGTAGTAATAATAATCCTTCCTTTGTTGAAATTGGTATCTAGTGATTTCGATAGTGATTTTGAACTGCCGCCGTTCATTGCCCCACCTAGAATTTTCCTATTTTTTCCATGTTTCCTTCCTAGCCAAATCAAGGATTTAAGGCTTTTCTTCTGGAAAAATCCATCCGATCACCGGCGTTTGTGCCAGCAAGTGGTGTTTGTGAGTGCCAACAAGTGGTGTTAAAAAAGCCAGCGATAGTGTTAAAAAATGCCGGTGCATGCGCTATTGAGTACCGGTGCACGTGTAAAAGAGTGTCAGTGATCGTCTAAAAAAATGTCGGCGTTAGTGTAAAAAAAGTGTCGGTGCACGTCTAAAAAAGTGTCAGTGTAAAAGGTGCCGGTGTTAGGGTAAAAAGTGTCAATGTTAGTGTAAAAAAGTGCCATTGTAAAAGAGCGTCAGTGTATTTATTATTAAGTGTCACTGTAAAAGAGTGTCAATGTTACGGTAAAAAAGTGCAGTGCTAGTGTAAAAAAATGTCAATGTAAAAGAGTGTCGGTAAATGTATTATTAAGTGCCAGAATAAAAGGAGTGTCAGCGTTATTGTAGGCAAGGCAGCGAGTGAGGGAAGTCTGTGTACGTGTGTTTAAGTGTCAGTGGCACAAAAATGGTTTTTCCTAAAGCATAGAAAAAAACTAGTTTTTTATAAGACCAACTCTATCATAAAATAGTATTTTTACTTTTTTATTTGTATTAAAAATATTATTTTATGAAATATATTTATAATATAATTTTATTAAACTACTGGAACATCAACGTTAAAAGTAACAGCAATTTGCAGATCAAATTTATCATGTTGAACTGGACTGGCAATAGGATCGATCATGCCATCATGTTTTCCAAAACATCATATTTGTGGGGAAAGCTCATAGACCACAATGACAAATCCAGAATAAGACCAAATAGTAAATAATTAACAGCAATTTGCAGATCAAATTTATTTTCTTAATGTCAGTATGGAGTAATATTTGTGATATAGAAATGTTCCACGGCTCATTCCTAACACTTAGAGCTTTGCTATTAGGATCTTATTCTCTGACATTTTAAGTTAATCTTTCAAAGAGACCTTCACACTATTCCGAAGCATAAAACCACCCTATAATTAAGGGGTTCACTTTATCCCAATACAAGCTGTGGCTCCACCCCTTTCCATGGCACTCTATGTGTTACCAACTACTCCTTCCATCCCATTTTTTTGCCATTAGTAAGAAGGAACTTAGATCAATAATTTCAGATTTGTTAATTATACAAATGAAAATCCAAAACTTGTTATTGATACACCATCGACAATACTATCAATAACAAGTTTTAGATTTTCATTAGGATAATTAAATCAATCTAAAATTATTACTCAAAGTTCATTCGTAATAACGACAAATAGAGTGGGTTGATCATTTTAGGACGGAGGGAGTACAATGGTATATGTGTTGCTTTAGTTTCTTCTTAGTTCTTTGCAATATTGGATGATCCCAAAGCTGTAAAGATTTTGGAAAATGATCACTCCTTAGTTATTAGGTTTTCACCCTTTGTATCCAAATATTGGATAACTTTCTTGTTAACCTGATCTCGTTGTGTGCACCACCGGCCAGAGGGCACAACCCTATTGAAACACACGTCACATCTTCAGATTTACGTACTATTCTTTAAGTAATACTTCTCCTAGAAAATTTCCATTGATGTATGTTTAAAGCCTACCTACTTACCAGTCAAGGTTTCAAAGCCATTACTAGACCCAATTAGTCCTTGGTATCCAGGGCTAAAGGTGGGTATCAATGGCTGTGTTTCTCACACCAATTCATAATTGAATTCTAAACCAATTCGGTACAAGTTGCCATTTTAACTCAAATCTCAATGCTACTATAAATCAAAGACTCACTATTTTTTTGGCTTGGGAATACGATGGAATAAAGCAAAATGGCTTACTAAACTATCTGCGCTTCTTTATTATGTAGCAGCAGTCAGTCCATTCAATTTTTGACGCAATTTTCATCCTAGGTCATCCGGAAACATCCTCTCTGTACTTTAATGCAAGGGCAAGGCTGTATACATCCAACCCCTTTGCCCCATCGTAGGTGGAAAGCATTTGCTGCACTGGAATAAAGTTGTTGTTGTTGTTGTCTCAATGCTACTATACATAATAAAAATAGAATATAGGGGCAAAATTAAAACACCACCAAAATCCAGCAGAGCTAGCCTATAAATGATAATAAACCAATCTACCCAATTCATCTTCATCCTCCACCCAAGAAACAGGTACACAGATCTCATTCAAAATTGAGCACATTCCAGACATGGGTATTACAATAAAAACTAAATTCGGCACATTATAACAAATGGGTATTGCAAAAGGATGAAATTCGAGTACATTATATAGCAAACAATTATAAAAATTGAGCAGATTAAATTCAAGAGAAGATAGGTTATTAGATGAATGACCTGTCTGAAAGAATCAAATACTGCCGAGCATCTTGAAGATAATGAAGCAAAGGAAAGCGAAGAAGATGAGGAGGAAGAGGTAATCAACGAAGACGAAGAATCTATTAGGTTTTATCTTCTTCGTTGGTTGCAGTTTTCTGGGTTCGTCAATCGCTTCAAGCTTCGCCATTGTTACCAAATTTTCAGATCACGATCTCTAATTTCTCTCTGGCGCTGTGAATCTTCAATGGCAGTTTGTTGCTAACCCCGGCTCGCTTTTGTTTCATTAAGTGCTCATCATGTGCATTGCACCTGACAGCAATTTCATATACGGAGTATTTAAAAATAACTAGTGTAGCACCCGTGCGTTAAACGCACGGATAAAAAGTTGTGACAACAAATTTATACAAATAAGGAAAGTGCAAAATATATATATATATATTTTTTTTTTACAATGAATATAATTTTTTCTCAAAAAACAATTACTTAAATTGAAGTGGCTGAATAAAATTAAAGAAAAAATATCATTTTATGTGATTTAGAGGGATAATTAGTAGCATTATTGTAGTATAAGTAGTGTCTCTTTTTTTTTTTAAATAAAGAAAATATAAAAAAGTTGGTCTAAATAATTCGATAAATCAATAGCTATTGTTATTTCTCCTTAGAATATGCTTAGCAAATTAACTGTCATTTTAGACTTCTGCCCATCTTAGAAATTAAGAATTTATCATGAAGAAATATTCAAAATTGATTGTTTGTAGGTGAAAACAGTTTTATGAATGTGATATTGGGGAGGAGGATAAAAAAGGTGCAAGAGTGTGGAATTGGGTGAAGGTGATTTTTAAAAAGAGAGAAATGAGTAATTAAGAAAATTTGAGGAAACATTAATCATTAATTAAATTATTGGCTACTTGAAGGAAGCAATTAAAGATTTTCTACATTACTTTGAAATTGGTGCACTTGAAATAACTAAATTCTAGAATCATCTTTGTTTTGGAGGGAAAATAAGTGCTCTTATGCACTTCCCTCTTTATATAATTATAGATAATAATCTATTATACAATACATGAATGAATAACCGCCTCTTAGCCCCCTATAAGTAGTGGCTGAGATTGAAAGTTAAAATTTTGATCCGACGGCCCAAATCCTCTCACCCTCCTTAACCGCCTGTAACTTTCAACTCTCCATAACCGTCCACCTCCCTGTAACTGTCCTTACCTTCCCATATTAATAATATTATGACCCAAATTATCAAATCAAGATCAATTCACGTATTTTGACCCAGACACAAACTCTAAGTCAGTAAAAAATAAATATTATAAAAATAAAGTTTAAAAATTAAATATTATAAATTAAAATTTAAAAAGTATTATGTTTTGAAAATAAAAATTTACCAAAATAAAAAAATATAATCATGGACATTTCTAATTGTATGACCCAGATAGATAAATGCTTAAAAAATTGGCCACCAATGGCCAGTCTAAAAAATAATGGACATTTCTAATAGTATGGTCAAATAGATAAATGATTAAAAATTTGGCCACCAATGGCCAATTTAAAAAATATTATGCTTTGAAAATACAAATTTATCAAAATAAAATAATATAATCATGGACATTTCTAATAGTATGATCCAGATAGAAAAATGCTTAAAAAATTGGCCACCAATGACCAAAATGATCAAATCGGCCCACAATTTAATAATATTGCCAAAATAAAAAATGCTTAAAAAATTGGTCCACCAGTAGCCCAATTTATCTAATCTGGCCCAAATCAAATATTAAATTTATTCTTACAAAAATAATTTATTTATTCTCATCAATATTTAGTTAAATAATACTAATAATTTTTGTATTAGTTATTACTCTCTCGCCCAAACTAATTGTTATTTTTTTTCTTTTTGACGAGTTTAAAAAAAAAAGTATATTTTAATTTTCAAGTATCGTAGTTTATTCCAACTTGAAGAAAATACAACTATATTATTATTATTTTTTGCAGAAAAACTACAATACTTCCTTATATTCTCTACGATAGTTACACAAACAAATTACCCTCCAACAAATGTTGATTATGGCACAAAGTAATCATCAGGATATTGGGTATATATTTTTATTTTTTGACGGGAGAAATGCGATTTCATCATTTTTTTTAATTTGTGTACTGACACCGTGCCAATGTAATCATACTAAGTAATGTAACAAGATTAAGAGTAGTTCGATGTGGCCAACGTATTATTGAGGCTGAAATCTTGACGGGAGATAAAGCAGGCAATTTGGTATTTATAACAAGAATTTCTCTTATGCCTTCTTCGATCGAACTTATTATTCCAATTACAAGGCGTCAATTTTCAATTAGGTTGTGCTTTGCAATGAGTATAAATAAGTCACAAGGTCAATCTGTTAAATTTATCGGCATTGATCTTCGGACACCGGTGTTCACTCATGGCCAATTATATGTTGCTTTATCAAGATGTACTACATTCAGTAGGATAACGATTCTCATTCCATCACCATCGAAAGATGACACATCCACAACAAATTAATATTGTTTATTCTGAAGTACTTCTGTAAATCATATAGCTTAATTGATACGGTAAATAGTTATTATGTTCGCATAATTGTTATATTTACTTAACTCTATTACTGTCTATATATCGCTAATATAATTTTAATTTTTGATACAATCCGTGTTTGACATAGGTGAATAGAGATATAGCCGATGATAAGAATCACATTTATATAACTATAAATAATGAATTATATTCGAGTGTATACATATATATATATATATATATATACTCAAATATAATTCATCATTTATAGTTATATAAATGTGGTTCTTATCTATTTTTGTCTAAGTGCAGAAAGCAGTAGCTAGAAGAGTTGAAAAAAATTTTGCAGCTGTCAATGTAGTCGAAGAGGAACCAACGGATTAATCTTTTATTGTTAACAAATGTTAATCCTATATTATTTTCTCTGAATAATTTTTGATTGTTTGCCTTAGAATGATCGAGGCGTAGAACGCTTTTCATTTATTTATCGATTCTAAAGTTCATTTTTCATGGGTTCATTATTTTTTCCTTTTAACTTTTTGTTGGGTACCATCTGGGTTTGAAGACCGGTAATTATACACTTGAGATGAAGCAACCAGTCATTCCCTCCATCTCTCTCCTTTCTCTTTCTCTTTTCCTTCACCGGGAACTTTTAGTCGGGTTTCATATGATTTTTTTTTAAGGTTGCTCCCATATCAATTCCTCTCTTGAAGGTTTACATTGACAAATTCAAGTATGTTTTTGCTCTCACTTTCAACTGCAAGGTAAAGGTTTTTTATATCTTCAACATTATCTCACAAAAAGCTCAGTATTTACCTTTTTGTTACATTCTCATTTTACTTCTTCTGAATATCTGATTTTATTTTTAATATGGGCTTCCGATGGTTTCTCAGGTACCCTCTCTCAAAAAGTTTCGACTCCCAGGTAAATATCTTTGTACTTCATATATTTGAATAGGTTTAAAATTACATTTAAAATGTCATATAGTTAGCATGCGATTTCAGTTTCTCCGAGTCTTTCTCTTTCCATACTGTCTCCCTTCCCATACTGACCCGTGCCAATGGCACGGACTTTTGAGTACTAGTCTATATTACAATAGGGAATGAGAAAAACCGCCAAGACAAAGAGGGGCTCAGATTCATTCTCATAAAATTGATCCGACGGTCTAAATTCGCCCTCCCTTTCCACTTCCCACACTTACAAAAAACTGTCACGAAAAAAAAAAAACTGCAAAGTAGAACTGTTAATAGAAAACTGCAAAGTAAAACTACTAAATTTTTCAAAATGTTCTCACTCTAATAATAAATTTGCTTAAAATTTAATGAAATACATTTTTGTTTGTTTTATATAACCTCCATCCCATAAAGTTTATAACATTTTTTAATCCTTTCAGAGCTTGAATCAAATATTAAGATTGTAGTTTAACAAAAAAAATTGCATTCTTTAACCGGGCTAATCAATTTAATTATTAAGTTCAAATCAAGCAAGGCTTCGGGTGATGATATAAAACTTTAACCATACATTAAGGCAATCGACCTCTCCATCCTCCCCATCGCAGAATATGTTATACATTTTTATAGGACCGGCCAAATTCATACTGTCACCGTGTCATTGGCACGGGTAAGAGTACTAGTATATACTAATAAAATAAATTGAGTAATTTTTACTCCCTCCGACCCAATAGAAGCTTCCCATTTTGCCATTTTGAGTGTCTCGTTAAAAGCTTTCACTTTTCTTTTTTGACAAAGAATCTTTACTATTTTCTCCCCTCATTCTCTCTCCTACATTATTTTAATACTCACAACACCATTATAATTTACTAATCCTCCCACTCATTCTCTCTCCTATTTTCAAATTACACTCACAATATTTTTTCTTTCTACCCATTTTCTTAATTTGCGTGAAAAACCAAAAGTAAAAAGCTTATGTTGGAACGGAGGGAGTATATGACTTACTCCATTCCTCCTCAAATAAATTTTGCGCTTAATTTGTGTTAATTCTAATTTCAAACTTTTTAAGAATAAAATTAAAAAGTTCTTGCCATAGACTATATAACAAAAAGGTGGAATATAATTTTCTTCTAACAACAATCTACTTACTATTTATTCTACTTATTTTCTCTTTTATTTACTTTTCATACTCACATAATTCCTGGGTACGTCAATGCTTTCATCTCGCGTGAGGGTATACTTATTTTCTTTGTCGTCCGTCTCACGTGAGTGTAGTCTATCCAAAATGGCAAAAAAAATATAATTTTATATTCACTGGGCCCACTTATCATACTTACAACAATAATTTACTTACTATTCTTCTTACTTATTTTCTCTTCTATTTACTTTTTATACTCGCAACACCTCCTCCACTCACTTGATTAAGGTCTCGTTTGTTTTTATTTTCGGCTCTTATTCAGATCTAAACGGGTGGGTGTATCAGACATAACACAAATCAGACTGTTTGTTTTTTTTCTCCATTCAGATCTGAATGCCTCTTATTTTTCACTTAATTTTCAGATATAAAACTATCACTTATTTGCCTATTAATTGAATTTTTTTATATACTCCCTCCGTCCCATAGAACATTACACGTTTACTATTGAGAACGGAAAATAAGGAATAATGTTATTAAAGTAGGTGTTGTGAGTGGGAGGAGAGAGAATGAGTGGAGAAAATAGTAAATTATAATGGTGTTGTGAGTATTAAAATAATGTAGGAGAGAGAATGAGTGGAGAGAATAGTGATTTAAGGTTTCCTTTTTAGGAAAGTGGGACTTTAAAGAGTGACGCCCAAAATAGCAAAAGGGGTAATGTTCTATGGGACGGAGGGAGTATATCTTTTTCATAAATTCGTAATTTCAAAAATACCCGACCCAAACACTAGATCAACAACCATTCATCTCATCTCTCCACTCAATTAAATGTCGTAACCTATTTTCATATGTGAATTCAGATGAATATTCAAATAGTTTGAGTAATTCAGAAATCAGTGTTCAGACGCTACCTCTTATCAGTTCAACCAAATTTAGACGTGAAATCAGATTTTAGCACTTAACACTTAAAAAAATCAAACGCCACCTAAGTGTTGTGAGTATGAAAAGTAAAGTATGAGAAAGAATGTGGGGTAGAAAATAATAAGTGGATAACTATTGTGATTATGACAAGTGAGTTGTATGAATAAAGAAATATTAAATAGTTTTCATTTTGAGAGTGCCTTTTTAAATGGGACATCCAAAATGAAATTTTGTATCTTTTCGATCGAGACGGAGTGAGTATTTATTTTGAGACATAAAAAAAATTGATGACATTTGTCTTGCAACTAATTGATCTTCAAGTTCAGTTCAGTAGCTGTGATATTCCCATCCCACATTGGAAATATGTGAAAATTTAATGTGATATATAGAAGACACATACACTACTATTATTAAGCATCAAATCATCCATTGGACTTTGGAGGCCTGTGATGGACGATGCTTAGTGGGCCAATGTGTGGTGCCTGCTTAGCGGGCAAGCTACGGGCTAGAGTCGTTACAGTAGCAACCATTCCAAAAAGTCTGTCACTGACAAGTCAAAAAAAATCTCAAATATCTGGCAACTAACTGCTAATAACACAAGAATAGTAGTAGTATATTTCTCAGATGAATCCTATATATACATATTGGCAAATCTGGCAGTCACTTGAGCACCACCAGTGTCTCAGTTGTCTCTGTATATACTGCTCTTAATCGATCATATATATTCACTAACAAGTTCAATCTCTTCGGTTCATCATTTCCGGCGGACCGACCGGGTAGTTCTTCACTCGATGACTTCCCAAGTCTTTATTTGACTTCATCCTGCCATGACCACATCGATAAAAGTGAGTACTCGAAACATTATCACCGAAAAACACCAAAATCTATTGTGACCATCGATAAAAGAGAGATGTGTGGGATCGTTGATGGGGAACAGTTGAAGGGAGGAAGACAAGACGTGCATTCATGGCATAGCATACGGAGTTGTTGATATGAATAATCTAAAGTGGTTTAGTTTTTTTTTTTTATTTTTAAAGAAAAAAGGAAAATGTTTTAAGTTTGTTTAATATTTAAAATCGTAGATTACGAATACTCCCTTCGTCTCAGCCTAGTGTACACTTATTTCCCTTTTGGTCCGTCCCAGCCGAGTGTGAACTACCATAAATGGCAAAGGTTTTAATATTTTATATTCTCCCTACCCCACCCACTCATTCTCTCTCTTCATTTTCTACCATACAATTTATTCAACCAACCTACTATTAACTTCACTCATTCTCTCTCTTCATTTTCTACCACACATTTTCATTATCTTAATAGTATTTCTTAGTTATTGTGCCCAAAATCTTGGTGCACACTTGGGTGGGACGGAGGGAGTACATTATTAGAATAGAAATTATTTATTACCTAGCTAGACTAATCTTGACTAATTGGATTGAAGTTACTTATTCAAATACTACTTCCTCCGTCCCACCGTCCAATGTCCAAATATTTTTCAAATTTATCCATGTTCAAGAGCAAAATAAATATATTTTTGGACATTCATTTTGAGACGGAGGTAATAATAATATAATTAGAAAAAATGGTGCCCTTTAAAATCAGGGCCTGAGCGGTCGCTTGAACCGCACACCCTAAAGAGCCGGCCCTGGTGCTTCACTTGTTTGTACATTGAATGTACAATGATTAAATTGCACTAAGAGTATTTCCTAATTTAGAATGGCGACATTTTTTGGGACAGACAAAAAAGAAAGTGTGACATTTACTATGGGACGGAGGGAGTAGGTATTATATACTTCACTGAATGTGGTTGCTCTCAGAACAGGTGTTCATGATTTGTAATAGCCCTTCTGTCTTTGCATTTGTAATTGGCTTATATTTTCTCAAAGACGATATTCTGTAAAACAAGTGCCTTATTGACCGTAGGGATTTTCGTTATACCTCAGATACATTTGTTGATGAAAAACTGGATAGTTCTTCAGTTGTTGCCTCAGTAATTCGCGCTTCTGATTTCTCATTCGAGTACCTGTAACAAAGTGGAGAAATGAAATCATAAGATTATTTTAAAGTCCATCCCACATGAAGCAAGCACAAATTAGGATTAGGCTACTTACGTTGAGAGTATGGTGACCCATATGAGCTCCACGCAGTCCACCCAAAGAAGCCTTTGCTCAACTGGGATTAAACCATAAGTGACCAGATGTGCAAATGGCCAAAGTTTCCACCCTGCCTGCAGTCAATCAAATACCCGTCAATAAAGGCGCAACAGAATCCTGATACATGCGTTAGATGTGCAAGACAGCATCAGAATTACTATCGTCTATTCCCTCTGTCCCTAAATGAATGTCCCCAGTGTTTTTAAAATGCATTTGATCAAGAGTAAATTTGGAAATTTTTGGGACGGAGAAAAGTATCTTCTAACTTTTATCTCATCGTAAATTGAATCAATAGTTTAGCTATTAATGGACTCTCGATATTTCCTCAAATATCATAAAGTAACAAACCGTTCTTCAGAAGTTGTACTAGTATACAGATAGACACACCATGCATAAATTTCTACAATAAGTAGAGATCATGGAGAGAAGTAGTGATATATGACATAAACATAGAAGAAATTACTTTTTTGGACTGAAAGAATCCACAACCACAGTCGAGTTCAAATCTGGTCTCCAGAAAGAAGCTGCTTAATCATGAATCTTCTTTGGATGTTGATTTTCACTATATATTTTTTCCATTTTTTATCATTTGTCTTTCATACTGTTTGGTAGAGAGCCTAAAGAGTGTTTCCTTAAAAACCTTTTAAGGTTGCATAACATTTGACTTAATGCGTGTCACATTAGTAGCTATTTGGTACAGAACCTAACGAGTGTTTCTTTACAACCTCTTAAGGTTGAATAACATTTGACTTCCTACATATCACATTCACAACATCAATTATTGTCACCCTATACTCTTAAAAACTAGAGAGAATGAGCGATTGACTGATAGAGAGAAGGGAAAAAAGAGCTCAATCGATAAGCAAAGAGGGGGTAAGAATATATTCATGAAAACATCACCCAACTGATTAATAAAATATAAAAGGCACATGACCACAATTCCAAATATTTAGAAAGTCAGAAACCCCATTCATCATTTATTCTCACCATAATCATATTGTCCATGCCAAGGGTTACGGAATTGACGAAAGCTTTCTTTATTTAACTTGAAACTATTTCCGTCCCAAAGGAGTGGCTCATTGGTAAAAGCCAAGCCTCACAGTGTGAGGTATAGGGTTCGATCCCTCTCCTTGCCTTCTGGCTCGGGACATCGTCAAAAAAAAAAGTTAGAATATCCCAAAAAGGCACACAGGAGATAGGGAAGAATCCAAGAAGATGCACCTACGAATATCTCACACTAGCCATATATACTCCATCATGGCTGCATTAAAAAGTCGGGAAGACTGAAATGCAGATGTACCATTACTAATGCCAACATCATCATCAACCACACCCGACTGAATGCCACCAAATAAAACCTTTGCTTTAAGTCCACTTTGCATCAACAATAGCATCACCTTTCACATACTCCCTCCGTCCCACTTCACTTGACACTAATTTCCATTTTGGTCCGTCCCACCTCACTTGACACTGCCCAAAATGGAAAGTTTTTACACTCACAACACCAATCAAATCACTATTCTCTCCACTCATTCTCTCTCCTACTTTACCTTTTCTACTCACAACATTTTCTTTAATTAATTATCTCTCTTACTTTTTCTTAGTTACCGTGCCCACCTCTTTGGTGCCAAGTGAACCGGGACGGAGGGAGTATGTAATTGGATAGCCATGCTCACAAATGAAAGCAACCATGATCTTTACAGCTTTGAAATTGTCCAATATCTCAATGGACAAAGAAATTCAAGTAAAATAGATATATTGAGGTTAAAGTTTAACAGAGGATGCCATGCGCAGGAGAAGATCCACAGCTCTTTTTTTGGCAAGCAAGTCAGCCTTGAATTCTGGGGTTGTTTTGTGTCCATTTGATAAAATAGTAGGTAGGTCTTTTCGATAGATAAACTACAAATGTGAAAGAAGTGACACCTATATTTTGGAAAACGATTCCATTGTTATTAGGTTTTGAGTCTTTTGATCCTTTGATTCCAAATATTTGATGATTACTTACTCGTAAATTTTAGTCTATGACCTCCTTGCCGGTATGCCTCTGGCCAAGGCACAACCATGTTGAAACAAAGATACCACATCTTCAGATAGACACCTGATTTTACTTCTCCCAAAAGATGTACAATGATGCATGTTTAAAACCTACTTAATTAAATTGTGCATTATTGGATCTTTTTTTTTTTCATCTTTTTTCAGATTTTAGAAGAAGAAAATGGAAGAAGCATACGCAGAAACTTATGCATAACTTAAGCACGTAATCAAGTTCTTAGTACTCCTCCCTCCATAATAAATGTCTTAGTGTGAAATCATAAGGATTACTTACCGTCAACATTGGCGAAAAAGTTGACTTGAGTTCCTTTAAAATATTGGTCGGTGATTCAAAACGCAAGAAACCCAGAGCCACAAAATAAATGCTATTCCACAAAGCGGCCCAAGCTGTTTGGTCAAAGGCAATTTTTGCAGGGACCACCCACCAATCTTTGGAAGGAATAAGTGCCTGAAAACCAATGCAAAACAATCAACACCATAGAAAAGACATATGTCAAAAAATAAGTAGCATAAGATAAGATATGAGCCACACGATCACCTCGCAAATTTGATAATAGTAATGAGAAAGGGATCCGTGAAGAGCAAAACCAACAAGGCCAGATCTAAACAACCGAGTCCTATCAAACTCAAAAAGAGGCTTTCCTTCATAACACTGCAGAACATTTCACATATAACTCTTAGAGAATGTGATAATAATCAGTTGCACAGACCAAAACAAACTAATGACATATGCTTACTTGTGCAATCCAATCACCTATGGAGTAAACAATGCCACTTATCGCCATTTTAGACAATACGGGATTTTCTTTTAGAGCTTCTTCATAAGCAATCCAATTGTGCTCAGGGGCATACCTCAATATCTCATAAAGAGTCCATCCCTGTAAAAACATAGATCGATAAAAACTAAAGCCTCACATATGGACGCACACCACCTTTAAGGACAACTATAAAACTACCTCCATCACGGGAAAAAAAACCGCATTTAGCATTTTTGCTCCAAGAGAGGAAATAGTTTTAGTGCAATTTCATGAAGAAGCAAGTAAAACTACATTTTGATAAAGTTAAGCGACTCAGATGGAGGGAGCGGTGGCGAGGCTACCCTTGTGCCAAGAGGGTCATCCGACCGACCCCCTTCAATTTTGGAATGTGTCAATTTAGTACTATCAAATTTTAAGAAAATGAAAATTAATTAGTTTTGATCCCTTTGTACACTAATTTCAAATACCTCAATCATAATAGTTATCCTGTAAAAAACCTTGACCCCCTTCCAAAAAAATCCTGGCTTCGCCACCGGGAGGGAGTACACATTTCAGAACGACTAACACTTTACCTGATTAACCTTCTCCTGATTTGAGTATTCAAAGTTAACCATTTCTTTGAACGGAGGATTGATGTAAATTAATTAGTTTTTGACTTGAACTCATGAAATTACAAAAACCCATGAGAGGAAATGACAATTGACTAAAAACAGAATAAGATAAAATAAATTGAAAGCAAAACTCACATGCCAATAATCATGATCAATGGAGAGCAACCTAGTGATTGCAACAGTACCAAAGCCAAGAACAATAGAAGCATTAATTGCTTTACCCACAAACCTATCAGTTTCTACAGACCCATCCAATTTCAACCCGTTTTCTCTCTCTAGTTCCTTCTCAATCCCATCATCTTCTTCTTCCTGATTGAAAATCTTGAGGCTTGACTTTGCTGTAACCATGTCTCTGTCATCTGTAGCAGACTTTATGACCCTAATGGATGCTCTGTTTCGCTGTGGGGCTAATTTGGTGAAGAATTTCGATGGGGAATGGGAAATATAGATTGAAGAGGAGATGGGTTTGGTGGGTGGAGGAAGAATGGTGAGGGTAGCCATGGTTGATCAAGGGTATATGATGTGAGTCGAAATGAAAATACAAAAATGAATTTGAACTATGAGTAATTTCATTTTCCTTCTCCTTCTTCTCGAATTGACATTTGAGTAAGTGAGACGTGTGATTTCATCATCCTTTCTTTCGCTCTTCTTTTCTGTCGACATTTTTATCATTTGGACTTGATGATGGCCAAAATGGGCCTTAGCCTAGCCAGTGGACATTTTTTTGGCCCATGGCATGTGTCCCGTATTGCCCGTGGCCCGTAGTCCAGCCCATTGTCCGGCCCGTGATTTAAAAGGTACAGGCTTGATTTTGAAAATTCTCGACGGGTCGGGCTTAGCCCGTGGGCCTCAAAGCCCGTTTGACCCAAAATCCGTTTGGCCACTTTTTTTGTTTTTTTTTTTTGTTTGTAAAATGTCCTTAAACGGTACTGGCTTCATTTATTAAAAAAAATGTACACTGAAAAAAAACAACTTAGTCCCATTAATGTTAATTATATTTTCTAATAAGTATAATTATAAACTTTTATTTGCTTAAGTAAATAAAAATTTATATTAAATAAAAATTTATAATTATAAACTTTTATTTACTTAAGTTAATAAAAATTAATAATATTACCTCTTAGAAAATATAATTAACATTATTGGGACTAAGTTGATTTTTTTTATATAAAATTCTTTGTTTAATTCTAAAGAATTTTGTATTTTTTTAAAAAAAATTTAAAGCATTATTTTCAGATTTTTCTTTTTTTTAAAAAAGGTGAAATCTGTTTGGCCTGTGGATCTTTGGATCCGGGCTATACTGGCGGACCTTGAATCCATGAAACGGAAGGGACGGGCCGGGCTCTAACCCGTTTCTTCTCACGGATGGGCCGGATAAAACCCGTTTGTCCGTTTGGCCCTTTGACGACGGACCGGGCCGGGCCGAGCTTACTGTGTATGGCCTTCATCATTTAGACTTATTCCCCTAAAGCCACTTGAAACCAAGTTAATTCTTAGACCACTCTCATCGGTCGGTGACCCTCAACCATAAGAGACAAAATCAAAAACAAAAAAAAAAAATTAGAAAGTCATGCTATTTCCACAACCTGGGCAATTGGCCGACCCCAATGTTGGGTCAGGTTGTTGCTTCTTTTTTGACACATGTAATCCAATAATTGGGTGGCATGTATTTATATAAATATATTTTTAAAATTAATATATTTTATATAATTATATAAAATAAAAAAATAAAAAATATATCAAAATTTTTATTTTTTTTATAATTGTATGGATAATTATTTTTAATAATTGTACGAATAATTATAAAAATATTATTACTAATACATTATTTTAAAAAATAAAATGATAAGTATTTTAGATAAGTTAAAGTAAAGAAAAAATAAATATTTTATTTTTAAAAGGTTAGGTTAGGATGGGTTGGGTTGGATCACTAATGGGAGTATAAATTATACTCCCTCCGTCCCAGCGAAAGAGCCATTTATTTTCTTTTTGGGCGTCCCATTTAAAAAGCCACTTTCCCAAAAAGGAAACCTTAAATCACTATTATCTCCACTCATTCTCTCTCCTACTTTACTTTTACACTCACAACATTATCTTTCTTACATCACCTCCCACTCATTCTCTCTCCTATTTAATTTTTCATACTCACAACATTTAAACTTTTTCTCTTTCCTACATCACATTTCTTATTTTGCGTGTCAGACAAATTTACCGACTCTTTCGCTGGGACGGAGGGAGTATAAGGTTGAGGTTGTGTATATGGAAGTGAGAGAAATTAATATTTTATTTGAGGTTGGGTTGGGTCGGGCTCACTGATGGGAATAGTCTTATGAATGAAGTAACTATTTTATTTATTTTCGTCGTGTCTATGGAAATATATAATCCCTTAGCCCCCGTTAATGTAATGAAATAATGAAAATCTCAAACTACCCTTCCCCACCAAAACCATAAAAACGTCACCTAGCCATAAAATGTTTGGTTTGTATCTCGCATCGCATAGGGGTGGAAATGGTTTGGTTCAAATTGTGGTTTGGAGTCGAATCGAGTCAAATCAAGTGGTTTGATTTGGTTTTTAGACATAAGTGACTTAGCTCGGTTTAATAAATCATGTGGTTCAGCTCAGCTTGAAATTTGGCACTCCTAAATCGAACCGAGCCAAATCGTTTAAGACGAAACATCGGTTTGAAACCGTGAAACCGAACAATTAAACCGAACCGTGAAATCGAGCCGTGAACCGAACCATGGAACATCAAGAATTATGTATTATATACTGGCTTACCTTATGTTTACGTTAAATTTTGTCAAATCTATGTACTGTGATTACATTGGTGTGCTCCTTATAAGGCAAGTTATTTTATGTATTCTTTTTGTAGTCTGTAGTCAAACTTGAATTAACTTTTGGGTATCACAAATCATGAATTCAGGTACTTAGTCACACTTTGTCCAATCTAAGTACTTAGTCATAAAATGGTTAACAAAAAAGATTATGGTTTGAAATGCGATTTGGACTGTGGTCTAGATCGCGATTTGGACCATGGTATGAACCACAAAATCAAATCGCAAATCAAATCGTGGTTTAGACCGAACCATAGCGGTTTGGTTTAGCTCGGTCTGAATTTTTTTATGATTTAGCTTGGTTTGAAATTTCTCCAAACCGATGCTAGCAGTTTGACTTCTAAATTTTTCAAACCGAGCTAAACTGAACCATTTCTACCCCTAATCTCGCACACACAATCAATCCCCATCTCTATCCCTCACCTCCTCCTTCGGCTTCTACGCTCCCCTCCCAAGCTTAGTCTCTTCCAACGACCATCGCTGACCTACCCCCTCAATAAATCAGCATCATCTATACTTCTTTAAGATCACATCCCCTTCCCGGTAACTCTAGAATTGTGCTCTCTGTCAAACGATCGTCACCACCATCGGCGACATCATTGTCGCGACCTAGATTTTAACAACCTAGCACCAACCTCGTCTTGTCCGACCATCTCCTTGTCGGAGGGCAACATACATCAATGCACCACCTAGACCCTCTCTTTTCATCTCCATCCACTACAACAAAAATGCTCTTTCACAAAAAACATTGTGAAAGTTTTAACGTAGCTAGGAATGTGAGATTCAAACAATTAAGAGGATCAAATGTGTGTACAAATGTGAGACACAGCTGTTCACACAGCCGATAATACGCAACGGAAAATTAAATAAAAATAACACAAAGTATTAAACGTTTACTGGTTCAACTCCAGCAAACAAGGCTTACGCCTAAAAAGGAATTCACTATTAAAAGATCTGATTTACAGAGTAATAACCTTACTAGTGAAATAAGAAAATATGAAAATACTAAAAATAAATATTGTGATTTTAAGAAAGCAATCCATATGCTGAACAAATAGCAAAGCAGAAGCGGTAATAAAACTTAAGAATTAAATACTTTGCAGAAAAACTGACGTGAGTAGTAATGTGAGACACAACTTCGCACACATCCAAAGACAATTCTCTTGATACCTTCTCACGAATTTCTAGAATTTTTCTCTGCATTTTGCTCTATGAAAATATGTGTTTTTGATCTGAGAAAAGCCCATTTATATAGTCCATTAAGAGTGTTGCAAAAGAAAAAGATAACCACTAGATAAAGTAATTGTTATCTATTAAGGAAACATAATATATGTACAATTCTATAATCTAAAAATTAGGAAATAAAAGATATACAAATATATACATAAATATCTAGCATCGGATTCCTTAACTAAGAATGATACAATTCTACTTTGACTAGAAAAAAAAATTTAATTGAAAATTCAATATTCAAAAAAGACAAAAATCTTTTTAAGCTTGAAAAATATCTTTTAACAAAAAACTAAAGTACTACTCGTACTCTTTCACGTTGTGAAAGACATTTTACAACGTTTTAAGAAACATTGTGATATTTAGCGTTGTAATAGATCCCAACTTAAAGATAACGTTTGAAAAAATGTTGTAGAAAAGGCCTGCAACATTTTCGAAAACTTTGTAAAATAGTGATTTTCGAAAACATTGTAAACTAGTGACAGTAACGTTTTTGAAAATGTTGTAGTTCTTTTTTCACAACTTTTTTTAAAATGTGGTGAATGCTATTTTTTTGAGAAAAAAAAAAACTTTTTTTCCACCTCTTCCCCAAATTATAGAAAAAACAACAATCGCAACAGATTTAAATAATCATTTCTTGTTTACTTCACAAATGAATTCCGAGTTGCTCTTATGAAAAACTAGTTTTTTCATAACATTATGAAAAAATGTGTTTTTGGACCCGGTTAAACTTGTGATACGCGAATTGAATCGGAGACCGGTTCAGTAACAAAATTGAACCGTCTTTTGTCAAATCAAATCCAAACGAACACACAGTCACACACAGTAAAACACAGAGTTACGACGCCGCAACAGAGAAATTCATCGAGCTAAATCAAAATTCAATCGAAAATTTCAGACGATTTAGGTAATATATGATTCACTGTCAATTATAGACTATGAATTCATATATTTACAATCGTTCCTAATTGTTTTATTCAATACTGGCGATTTTTTATTAGGTTAAGATGGGCTTACGTGATTTTGAAGATGAAACTGGAAGTAATGCTACTGTAATTGATCGAATTCAGCACGAAGATGAAACTGTAGATAATGCTACGGCAATTGGTCAAATTCAGTACGAAGATGAAACTGGAGATAATGCTACTGTAATTGATCGAATTCTGCACGAAGTTGATGATAATCACGATACAGGTAATCCAATTTCATAATGCCAGTTTTTTTTATATATAATGCTAGTAGTTTGAAGTACCAGTTTTAATTTTTTTAATTGCCAGATTGTGTTATTTGGATTGCCAGTATCACTTATTTGGAGTGCCAGTTTTAATTTTTTAGGATACTTTGTTCATTGAAGTGCCAGTTTGTGTTTATATGAGTGCCAGTATCATTTATTTAGAGTGCCAGATTGTGTTATTTAGTTCCAGTTTGTGTTATTTGTAGCTTCAGCCAATGTCTTGTTATTGAATTGCCAGTTTGTGTTTTTAGGAGTGCCAGTATCACATATTTGAAGTGCCAGTTTGACTTATTGAAGTTCCAGTTTGTGTTATTTGTAGCTTCAGCCAATGTCTTTTTATTGAAATGCCAGTTTGTGTTTTTAATAGTGCCAGTATCACTTATTTGGAGTGCCAGTTTGTGTTATTTAGTTCCAGTTTGTGTTATTTGTAGCTTCAGCCACTGTCTTGATATTGAAGTGCCAGTTAGTGTTGTTAGGACTGCCAGTATCACATATTTGGAGTGCCAGTTTGACTTATTGAAGTTCCAGTTTGTGTTATTTGTAGCTTCATCCACTGTCTTGTTATTGAAGTGCCAGTTAGTGTGGATTGAATTGCCAGTATCACATATTTGGAGTGCCAGTTTGACTTATTGAAGTTCCAGTTTGTGTTATTTGTAGCTTCAGCCAATGTCTTGTTATTGAAGTGCCAGTTTGTGTTTTTAGGAGTGCCAGTATCACTTATTTGGAGTGTCAGTTTGTGTTATTTAGTTCCAGTTTGTGTTATTTGTAGCTTCAGCCACTGCCTTGTTATTGAAGTGCCCGGTTTGTGTTGTTAGATCGCATCACTTATTTGGAGTGCCAGTTTTAATTTTTTAGGATACTTTGTTCATTGAAGTGCCAGTTTGTATTTTTAAGAGTGCCAGTATCACTTATTTGGAGTGCCAGTTTGTATTATTTAGTTCCAATTTGTGCTATTTGTAGCTTCAGCCAATGTCTTATTATTGAAGTGCCAGTTTGTATTTTTAGGAGTGCCAGTATCACTTACTTGGAATGCCAATTTGTGTTATTTAGTTCCAGTTTGTGTTATTTGTATCTTCAGCCACTTTCTTGTTATTGTAGTGCCAGTTTGTATTGTTAGGAGTGCCAGTATCACATATTTAGAATGCCAGTTTGATTTATTGAAGTTTCAGTTTGTGTTATTTGTAGCTTCATCCACTCTCTTGTTATTGAAGTGCCATTTAGTGTGGTTTGAAGTGCCAATTTTAATTTTTTAATGTGCCATCAAATAAGTAATACTGACACATTCAAAAATTAAAACTAGCACTTCAAACCAAACTAACTAGCACTTCTGATCTAAAGAAAAATATATTAAACAGTAGATATTATTCATTAAAAAAAAACTACAAACAAACAAGCCAACTCAACAAACAAAACACTAAACACATAACAAATTATTCATTCATTCATGCTCTGCATAAACTTATAGAGTGCGTAGAGGCCTTTGGAACATATCATGCTCTCCATAAGCTTTAGTTGCCCCACGATCCTTGGCATGTAATAAGAGAATCCCAAATCCATGTTGATTTCTTGTCGTTCTTATTGTCACAGAATGGACAGTGAAGGTTATCTGAACTGTTCCACAAACTATAATATCCCTCCTTAATATCTTCTAAGAAACCTGCAATTTTTTTAGCACCTCTTTCTTCTTCATTATCTTCAACATTTTTCTCAGTCTTGACTGACCTACTCATACTCATACCGAGAAATTGATTGTTTTTTAGATGAAATTTAGAAATAAAAAAGAAGTGAAGATCTAACTTATTTATACTGAATCCGTGACTGTACACATTTACTACTCGTGACTCTTTGAATTCGTGACTGTTGAATCCGTTACTGTACACATTTATTACTCATGACTCTTTGAATTCGTGATTTGTTGAATCCGTGATCGTACACATTTATTACTCTTTGAATACAATAGTAAATTTGAATGCTTTTTGTACACATTTATTACTCTTTGAATTCAATAGTAAGTTTAAATAATATCCAGCAATTTGGCACTATTGAATCCGTGACTGCTTTTGTTCAAAATTTGCGCATTGCTTATGGACAAAATGGAGCAGTACTAGTTGGGACAACTATTGAATCCGTGACTGTTTTTGTTTTTTTATTACTCAACATGGAACACCTAACTTTGGAACACCTGCCCTAGTGCATGCATTTAAACAACATTCACTGAAAATATTAAAAAAACACAAACTGGCACTCCAAATAACACAAACTGGCAATCCTAACAACACAAACTGGCACTTCAATCAACAAAGTATCACTGACACTCTAAACAACTCACTGGACAATATTATAAAAAACACTAGCACATTAAAAAATTAAAACTGGCACTTCAAACCACACAAACTGGCACTTCAAAAAAAGACAGTGGCCAAACTGGAACTTTAATAAGTCAAACTGGCACTCTAAATATATAATACTGGCACTCCTAACAACACAAACTGGCACTTCAATAACAAAACAGTGGCTGAATCTACAAATAAAACAAACTGGAACTAAATAACACAAACTGGCACTCCAAATAAGTGATACTAAGACTCCTAAAAACACAAACGGGCACTTCAATGAACAAAGTATCATAAAAATACATCAAAACACAACAATATTAAAAACAGAATTTAGTACCATTAAACACTACCACTACCACCTGCTCCATCATCGCCTACGTTGTCATTCAATTTGTTTTTTGGATCATATTCATTCAAAATACATTCCAAATACATTTCCAAAGCCTTGTGGTGAATTTTAGCAGCTTCATCAATGTTGTGAGCGTTGCCAAACACATGAGCATGATTGACTATCCCCACATAATCCTTATCCCTATAATTGTGTCCATTACATGGCTCCAATGGACAACGAAATGAGGGAGTACCATTTGCAGAAGAAGGCTCCAAAACAACAAGATGACCATAGATGAATTTTTGGTCGCACACCATGTATATTTTCCAACTTTTGTCTTCATTTGAATCACCCAAAGTTGGCTCACTAGAATTTCTCTTGCCTTTGTTCATCACTAGAAAAATTATTAAAGGTAGAATTTTTCTTGAACTTGATGTATATGCTTGCCTTTGGACAGATTTATATAGGCTGAGTACTTGAAACCAGTCAAAAAAGTTGGTCAATGAATTCAATGCACTTACCAACTGTACACATTTATTACTCTTTGACCATTAAAGACAAGCAAACTTATCATTATTTATTACTGTTGAAGGAGGTATATTCGACGAAATATACTTCCTCAATAAATATAATATCCAGTGTATGTTGTTTGAATTGCCAGTTTATGTTGATAGGAGTGCCAGTATTAATTATTTTAAGTACCGCTTGTGTTATTTCGAGTGCCAGTGTTACTTATTTGTAGCTTCAGCCACTTTGTTATTATTGAAGTGCCAGTTAGTGTGGTTTGAAGTGTCAGTTTTAATTTTTGAATGATCCAGTGTTTTTTATAATATTGTCATGTGAGTGTTTTGAAGTGCCAGTGAGTTTTATTTGGAATGCCAGTATTACTTATTTGAAGTACCAGTATTTCCAATGTAATATGCCAGCATCTGTTTTTTCAATGTTATTTCCAATCTAATTTTTTATTTTTATTTGCGGCCCGAAGCCATATTGATATTACTTCATCACTGCTGGGTATAAAAGCAAAGACATGGGAAGAACTGTATCAATTGTACAAGGATCATTCCAATGCATTGGGATTCAGTGTTAAAATGACAACCTCGCGTGTCTCTAAGAAAACATCAAGGCCAATAGATAAATATTTTATGTGTTCATGCCAAGGATACACACAAAGAGGAAAAGAAATTGATGTTCCAGCTCCAATAGAAGTCGGTGAAGTAGAGATTCCATCTCCATTGGAACGAATTGAAAACCCAAAGAGAAAAATAAGGAAAAAGAAAGCCCCTTCTAAAAGGACAGGTTGTCAGGCTCTTATGAGAGTAAAATTGTTAATTAAGGAAGTCTTGTATGTGGTTGCACGGCACGAAACTGAACACAACCATGAGATGACAAGGCCAGAATGGAACCACTTCAAGCGTAGCGAGAGGTCGATATCAGAAGCTACAGGAAAAATAATAGAGCAATTTAAAGAAGCTGGCATCAAGCCAACTGATGGATTTAATGTTTTGGCAAAAACAGCTGGTGGGGAAGAATATGTTGGGCATACAAGAAGAGATCATCTTAACTTTGTACAGAGATTGAGAATGGAATAAATAGAAATGGGCGATGCACAAACTGTAGCTGATAGACTGAGCCAAATTCAGGATGAAGGATTCTACTTCAAATTCAGTTTGGGGAAGAAAGTAGACTCAGTACTTTGTTTTGGAGAGATGGTATGATGAGGGAGGATTATGAATTGTATGGGGATGTTGTTGTGTTTGATACAACTTATAACACAAATAAATACAATTTGATTTGTGCACCAATAGTTGGGGTGAACAACCATTGGAACACTGTGATGTTTGGTTGTGCTTTCTTAACAAGTGAAAAGACAAAAACATTTGCTTGGCTTCTCAAAGAATTTGTAAAATCAATGGGTGGAAAAGAACCAAAAATAATTTTCACCGATCAAGACTTTGCAATGTCGAAAGCGATTGAAGAGGTAACTTTTATTTTATTTCCAATGTTTCATTTATTGTTTTTTTACTATGTGCCATTGCATGTGTTATTGTGTGTCAGTACATGTTTTAGACAGTGCCAGTACTTGTGTTAGTAAGTGCCAATACATGTTTTAGATAATGCCACTACTTGTCTAATTTAGTGCCAGTTCATGTTTTAGACAGTACCAGTACTTGTGTTAGTAAGTGCCAGATAATTTGTTTTAATGTACCAGTGTTAGATTTTATAGTGTTTGACTATATTATAAATTATTGACAGGTTTTTGAGGGAAGAACAAGACATAGGTTATGCTTGTGGCACATTCAACAAAATGTTATATCTCACTTTGGACAACTAAAGACAGATGAAGAATTTAAAAAGGAATTCAACAATTGCTTGAGAGGATGTAGTGATGAATCTGAGTTTGAAAATTGTTGGCATTCAATGCTAGAAAAATATAATCTTCTTGAGAACAGATGGTTCAATCGTTTATATAGCTTAAGAGAGAAATGGTGTACAGTATTGAGTAAAGATTTCTTCTCAACTGGCATATTATCTTCACAGAGAAGTGAGCACAAATCATGTCATATGTTTCAAAGCAAATAGAAGCACGTCCCTAACACAATTCTTTGATATATTCACTGAGACGGTAAAACGTTGGAGAAGTATGGAGCAACAAAAGGAATTTGATTCAATAAACTCAAAGCCTCGTACAGAAATACATGGAGCTTTAATAAGACATGCAAGGGAGGTTTACACGGAGGAAATATTCAGATTTTTTGAGAATGAGGTCAAGGCAGCTTTTGCTGCAAAGTTTAATATTGGCTTTTGCTTGGATGAAAACAACAAGTTGTTTGATGTTGCTCATGAGAACCATCCAGACAAGTTTGAAAGGGTACTTTTCTCGCGAAATAATGAAAAGATAACTGTGAACTGTACATGCAATCATTTTAGTGAAGTCGTTTGGTTGTGCTTTCATTGCATTAAGGTTCTCAACTTGACAAATATCGATCGGATACCGGAAGAGTACATTCAAAAAAGGTGGACAAAGACAGCCAAATCAAATGTATGGAATAAAACATACCAAGGAATATCTACTACTCCAACTGAGCAACACAATTCAATTCCTTGGAAACAACAGATGGCGAGAAAGTACTACGATTTAATGATGACATGCCATGAAAACAGTGATGCAAGAAGAATTCTAGAAGATGGGTTTAATAGAGATACATTGCTAGTACAAGAAATACTCTCCTGAAATGTACAAGGTGTTGGACCAACAATAAGTGAAAATAATAGTGCTTCAACAAGCACAACATTCAGTGCACCTACAGTGACGGATCCTGTACGTGCAGATACAAAGGGTAGAAAAAGAAAACCTAAAACAAAGTTTGAACGGAGAAAACCAATTACTAATGAGTATGGTTCGAAGACCCCGAATGAACACTTGATTTGATATTTTTGTAACCAAACTTTATTGTTTTCACACTGTTACAACTGATTGTATTATAATTTTTTAAGTAGTGCCAGTTTTGCATATTTAATATGCCAGTGTTTGTTATTGAATGTGCTATTGTTTAATATTTTAAGTACCAGTGATGCCTGTTTCTGTTTATTAAATATATTGCCAGTACATAGGTTTTGTATTGCCAGTCTTTGTTATTGAATGTGCTAGTGTTTATTATTTGATGAAGTATTTGAAGGGTGATTGCTGCAAAAAAAAAAAAGCAAAATTAATATGCCAGTTAGTGCCAGTTTGTGTTGTTTGGAGTGCCAGTATCACTTATTAGGAGTGCCAGTTTGTGTTATTTCAAGTGCCAGTCTTACTTATTTGTAGCTTCAGCCACTCTTTTGTTATTGAAGTGTCAGTTAGTGTGGTTTGAAGTGCCAGTTTTTGTTATTTAGAATGCCGCATTTTTTATAATATTGTCCAGTGAGTGTTGTTTAGAGTCGGTAATACTTAGTTGATTGAAGTGTCGGTTTGTGTTATTTAGAATGCCAAGATTACTTATTTGGAGTGCCGCTATGTTATTTGGAGTGCCGCTTGTCTTTAATGGTGAAATAGTGATAAGTTTGTACTGCAGTAATGGTAAATCGCATTGAATTCATTGACCATGAGCTGTTCCATGGACACATGTACCAACATTGCATCAATAAAAATGTTAAAAATAACACTAATTCACTCATAAAAAAATAATAATTCAAATACAAACAATTCAAATACAAACAATTCAGATACAAACAATAATTCATTGTTTTGTTGTTGCTTTCCTAGTCCGATACTTTTTCCCAACCCTCATATCATCATCTGATTTTTTCTTCTTTTCTACCTCTTTCTTTTTTTTTCTTCTTCTTTCCTTTTCTTTTCTTCTTCTTTCTTTTTTTCTTCTTCTTCTTCCCTTTTCTTTTCTTCTTCTTCATCAATCTTCTTCACGGCTTCTCTTTTATCGCTTGTAAACAACCCTAACCGCTTCAAGAATGATGCCGTTCAGTATTAATATCACAAAGAAGTAAGCTTGCTAGAATCTCGGCCCTCATACGCACTCTTGATGACTTATCACACAACTCAGGGCAAGAGTAAATTGCGCCATTAAATTGTCTCATTTCAGCCATTATGTATACTCCATAGTCATTATTACCATCAGAATTATCTTTCAAAATCCAATCAACTTGCATATGCTCAAACTGAAACTTCGATATATCTCGCAAAGACTTGGATGATTTATGTGATTTAAGAACATTTGAAGGGTGCTTGCCGCAACGAAAAAAACAAAGAAAATTAATACGGAAGTTTTGGTAAAGAAAATAACAAAAAAAAAAAAACAATTCAATAAATAAGATTACCATGCTATGAGCAAGTTTTGGCACGTTCTGTCTCTTCCAATCATTCATTGGCAAGTTGTCAAGATACTGAAATGATTGGCTCTCGCATTGACAACAAAAAGTGTGTAATGGCCACTCTTGTTGTCACCTCTATGGCAGGGCAAAAAGAACTGCAAGAAAATAAGTGCCAATATCAGAGTTTGAAAGTACCAGTTCAAGTGATCTTTTATACCAATTTATTGATTAATAAGTGCCAGTACATGTATGTATAAAATGACAATGCATACCAATTTAACTTCACTCAAATCAGCTCCTCAAAGATCATTAAAATTAATATCAATCCAATGTTTTAAACTATCAGTGATTTCTTGCCCAGCTGATGATATAACATCTTGAGATGTCTTCGTTGTACGTCGAATCCAAGCAACCTGTATAACACATTAATAACATCAAATTTAAAAATGCACACAAATATAATTTAATTAACAAACAATCATAAATAATATAATTATTGAATGTACTAGCATCATAGATAAAGAACTTACAGAATGACTAAGCCCAAACATAAACTTCTTCATTCTATCAGACTTTCGCTCCATCTTATTAAGAAGAATAGCCCAACTCTCGATAGTATTTGAAGTTATTTCCTTGTCTTCATCCATTCTCAAAATATCTTCAACCGTTAAGCTATGGAACATTGAGTAAATAGGATCACAACTGTTGTAAAAGAAAAATAAATTAGTAAATGCTTTTACATACAAGTGTATACATTCATAAAAGGTGCCATTGTTTGGGTATTGATAAATTTATAGCTTACTCCTTCAGATTTTTTGAAAAGTGTGTCAACATGCACATGTCAACAGCCTCCTTTCTCAGCTTCAATATCGGTCGCAACAAATCAGCGTTGTTGATCATAAACCGAGAACAGTATACAAATTCCTCATTAGCTTCCCCACGGTCCACTGTGCACCCTACATTCAACATCTCATAACAACTCATAAAGCTGCTCTCATTTATATTCGCAATAATGTTATCAATATCAACATCATCTGTCTCAACATCATCCGTCTCCTGAAAAATCTCATTAACTTCCTGTTCTTTCTTCTCTGTATGTTCTCTTCTCTCCTCACTAGATACCTGAGATAAAAGCTCAAATGATGGAATTGAACCTTTTCTTTTTTTTTCCATGTCACCTTTTGTTGTCTTCAAAATGTCTGAAATAATATTGTCAATCTCAGACAAATATTCCTCATCAAAAATATCATCTTCTACTTCCTCCCCCTCCACATTCCCCTCATTCTCTTTCTCTACCCCCATCTCATCTGCTACATTTCTTCCCTTATCTTTCTTGATACATTTAAGTCTTTCAATGTGAGCATGGACAGCATTATCAATGTCCTTCCTCAATATATCCCATGACTCCTTAACAGCCTACATCAATGAAAAATAGTAAGAATGAAAAATAGTGTGTGTATTTTAAGTGCCAGTACATGTTATTCATTATGCCAGTTTAAGTAATCAATAGTGCCATCATAAGAAATTCAAAGTACCAGTTTAAGTAATAAATAGTAAGAATGAAAAATAGTGTGTGTATTTTAAGTGTCAGTACATGTTATTCATTGTGCCAGTTTAAGTAATCAATAGTGGCATCATAAGAAATTCAAAGTACCAGTTTAAGTAATAAATAGTGACAGTACTTACATTGCTTGCTCTGCATTTTTTTCCTTTGCAGCACTTTCAATCCTTAACGGAATACATTCTTCCTCCACAAAATCACTGGGTACTTCCTCCACAAAATCGTCGTCAACCCTACTTATAGGATAAACATTCTGTCCATACAACAACAACAACAACAACAAAGCCTTAGTCCCAAAATAATTTGGGGTCGGCTAACATGAATCCTCATATGTCATCGTGAAAAAAAAATAAATAAAAAAAAAATAATAAAAAAAAATAATAAATAAATAATAATAAAAATAAATAAACAAATAAATAAACAAATAAATAAATAAACATAAAAATCAAAATAAAAAAAAATCAAAAAAAATAAAAAAAAAAATAATAATAAAAAAAAAAAAAAAAATTAAAATTAAAAAAAAAAATCAAGAAAAAAATCAACCCCCCACATGGATTTTTGCCCTCCACTTCGGCCTCTTCAACACCATACTTTCATCCACTCCAAGTAAACTCATATCCTTTTCAATTACTCTAATTCAAGTTTGTTTGGGTCTTTCCCTACCCCTCGCCACTTTATCATTTCTCCACTGTTCCGGCCTCCTAACCGGTGCATCACTCGGTCTCCTTCTAACATGTCCAAACCACCTTAGACGATTTTCCCTCATTTTATTCTCAATGGGCGCAACTCCTACTTTACCTCTGATCACCTCATTCCCCAATCGATCCTTTCTTGTATGACCGCACATCCATTGCAGCATACGCATCTCCGCCACATTCATCTTATGCACGTGACACTGTTTCACGGCCCAACATTCGGTGCCGTAAAGCAATGCCGGCCTAATTGCCGTGCGGTAGAATTTTCCCTTTAATCTATTGGGCATGCCGCGATCACATAGAAACCCTGTGGCACTCTTCCACTTCAACCAACCTGCTTTAATCCTATGAGCCACATCTCCATCTAATTCTCCATCCTTTTGGATAATGGATCCAAGATAGCGAAAAAACTCAGAAGCTTGGATAATATTTTCATCAAATGTGACCGCCCCTGCCTCCCTACTTCCAACTATGCTAAACTTACACTTCAAATACTCAGTCTTGCTTCTGCTTAATCGAAAACCTCGAGATTCCAAAGTGTGACTCCACAACTCCAATTTAATTTCAACACCCTCTCTTGTCTCATCAATCAGCACAATATCATCTGCGAACAGCATACACTTTGGTATATCATCTTGGATTGACCTCATCAATTCGTCCATTATCAAAGCAAAAATAAAGGGGCTAAGTGCGGAACCTTGATGCACTCCAATCTTTATAGGGAACTCTTCAGTCTTCCCAACACTAGTCTTTACACAAGTACTAACTCCATTATACATGTTCTTGATAATATCAATATATTTCTTTGAAACACCCTTCTTTGCTAATGCCCACCAAAGTACCTCTCTTGGCACTTTATCATACGCCTTCTCAAAATCAATGAAAACCATATGCAAATCTTTCTTTTGATCCCGATATTTCTCCATGGTTTGTCTCATAAGATATATTGCCTCCATAGTCGATCTTCCTGGCATAAACCCAAATTGGTTATTCGAAATATCTACAATTTTTCGCAGCCTCTGTGCAATCACTCTTTCCCAAAGTTTCATAGTATGACTCATTAGTTTGATCCCCCGATAGTTGGCACAATCTTGGACATCACCTTTATTCTTATACAAAGGGATCAGAGTACTCTTCCGCCACTCCAATGGCATTGTGTTAACTCTCCATATCTTGTTAAATAGCGTTGTTAACCAATCTACTCCCCTCTCCCCGAAACATCTCCAAACCTCAATTGGTATACCATCCGGTCCAACGGCTTTCTTCAATCTCATCTTTTTCATTGCCATTTCCACTTCACTCTTTCGAATTCTCCGCATAAAATCTCGATTAACCATACTCGAAGAGATATTTAAATCGCCAACATCCTGCTCTTGACCGCCATTGAACAAGTTATCAAAGTACGAACTCCATCTATCTTTTATCTCTTTATCCCCGACTAAAACTCTTTGGTCTACATCCTTCACACATTTAACCGTCCCAATATCTCGTGTCCTCTTATCCCTCATACGAGCGAGTCTGTAGATGTCCTTTTCCCCTTCTTTTGTATCCAACTTATCATAAAGTTTCTGATTCACCTTTGCTCTTGCGTCTCTTACTGCTTTCTTAGCATCTCTTCTAGCTTCCTTATACTTCTCATAGTTCTCGTCGCTCCTACATTTCCCCAATAATTTGTAGCATTCTCACTTGCCCTTCATTGCTTGTTTTACTTCCTCGTTCCACCATGATGTGTCCTTACTTGGTGGCCCATTTCCTCTAGATTCTTCAAGGACTTCTTTCGCCACCTCCTTTATGGTGTGTACCATCTTAGTCCAAGTCGAATCTATATCCATATCCTCCGTATTATCCGACCAAATACCGATATCGACCATTTTAGCTACAAATTTCGGTTGATTCTCCCCTTGAAGTCTCCACCACTTGATTCTAGGGTCTACCTGTGATTTTCTCTTCCTCGAAATTCTCTTACTTAAAAAATCAAGTACCACCAGTCTATGTTGAGTTGCTGTGCTCTCACCCGGAACAACCTTGCAATCTGTATAACTCTTTCTACAAGTATTTCTTACTAAGAAGAAGTCAATCTGACTCGCATTACCCCCACTCCTATAGGACACCAAGTGAGATTCTCTCTTCTTGAACCAAGTGTTCATTATACTCAAGTCATATGCCAACGCAAAGTCCATGATACTATTTTCTGCTTCATTCCTCTCTCCAAAATCAAAACCTCCATGTATGCTCTCAAAGCCATGTCGACTAGACCCCACATGCCCGTTCAGATCACCACCAATCACTAATTTCTCACCACTAGGTACTCGTTGCACTACCTCCTCCAAATCTTTCCAGAACACTTGTTTAATAGATGCATCTAACCCTACTTGTGGTGCATAGGCGGAAATAATAGTTATAATATCATCACGTATCACCAGTTTAATGCCCATAATTCGATCACTCTTCCTGTACACTTCCACCACATCATTAATATACTCCTTATCAATAATGATACCCACTCCATTTCTACCCTTATCCTTTCCTGAGTACCAAAGCTTAAAACCCCAAGGCGATATTTCTTTTGCTTTCTCTCCAACCCACTTAGTTTCCTGTAGACACATTATGTGAATCTTCCTCCTCCTCATAACTTCCACCACCTCTGCTGATCTCCCTGTCAATGATCCAATGTTCCAAGTTCCAAAGCGCATCCCACTACCCTTACACCTACCATGGACTAGCTTCTTTACCCGCACTCGTCTGCAATGCGAGAACCCTTGCATATTTGACACCACCCCCTGGCAAAGAGATGGCGCGTCGCTTCTGGGCGACGACCTAGCAACCTTTGCATACTTATCACTACACACAGGTCTTTGAAGTGTAGCACACCCTTGCATATTTGACACCACCCCCGGGCGAAGAGATGGCGCGTCGCTTACGGGCGACGACCTAGCAACCTTTGCATACTTATCACTACAACCAGGTCTTTGAAGTGTAGCGCGTCGCTGCTGAGGAAACGCCCCAACGATATTCATATTCAGATTCATGTCATGTTAATGTGACAAAATTTTTACGCTGGCTGTCACATGCCTACCGCAACCCTCGCCCTTTATCCTGACTTGGGACAGGCAAGGATAAATCCTTGGTGGGTTTATAAACATTCTGTCCATAAAAAATTAAATTCCCCTAGCCAACTTTCGCTTCGGAATCAATCCTCACTTTGAATTTTTCAGCATTCCAATGATTAATCAAAGGGAGAACAGTTGATTCTTTCACCCCTTGAAATGGAAATCTTTGAAGGTAAGCAATCATCAACACCATAACACATCCACTACAGTTTTTTGAATTCTTTTTTTGAGTCTTAAACCTCGATACACCCTGACATAATTTGTCCAAAACATATTGACACCAATCAAACTTGCTTATCTGTGAAACGTCTTTTACAATACTTAGCAGTGACACATCAATTGTTTTTGTAACTACTGGGGCAAGAAAAATTCCAACAACAAACAGCACAAACAAGCGTTTAAATTCATCCCCACCTTGATGTAACTCAGAAATGCGTTCCAAAAGTTTATAGGCAGGAAGACCATCTTGAGTACGCCCAAATTCCTCAAAATATCGATTTCTCAATTCCATATTTGTGTTGGATGATTGATTTATCTTATACTTTGCAACATTCCTAGGTAGACAAAATATATCATAGACATCTGATGCTGTAATAACATATTTATCTGATGAATTGATTTGTTGTATCCTTGTGATTGGTTCAAATCTATCAACAAGAAACTGAACAAGCCTAAGCGGCAATACCTTAACCTCAAGATTCAACAGAGATCCAAATCCAATAGCCCTAACATCTCTCTTCTGTTCTGGAGTTAAACAAAGCTCAACGAGTCTTTTGGGAGTACACGAATGCTCAAATTTATCACCCCCTTTAGGCCTCTTAATAGTGATATCAAAATCATCATCATCCAAAACTCTTTTACGCTTTGATGGAACTGAAAATAAATATCAAAAACATTACATCAGCCAAGCGAAGTATGATTTCAAAGTGCCAGTTTTATGATTTCAAAGTGCCAGAATTATGGTTTCAAAGTGCCAGTTTTATGGTTTCAAAGTGCCAGTCTTAAGGTTTGAAAGTGCCCGTGTTATGGTTTCAAATAGCCAGTGTTATATATAGTGCCAACATTTGCTTATTTTTGCAATTAAATGTGAATGTGCAACTGTTTCGATAGTGCAAGTGCAAGTAAATGTGACAGTGCAATGGTTTCAAAGTTCCATATTTAGGGTTTCAATAGAGCCAACATTTGCTTATGTTTTCTTATATTTAGGGTTTAAATAGAGCCAACATTTGCTTATATTTGCTTGTGTTTTCTAAAGTACCAGAGCAACTGATTTGAAATCGAAGAACAATATGACTGAAAACAAGTAAAATTATACCTTCGTTACGCTTCTTGCTCCTCATTTCTTTGGATTGACCGATCATAATGTCGAATAACAAGTAAAAACACGAATGAAAACAGCTCAGAGATGATGAAACTCGGTGGAAATTGACACGCCGCAACAGCTCGGAGATGATGAAAATAGGGAAAATCGAATTGAAAGGTACAAATGAGGAAATCAAAAATCAAATACGCCGCGAGAAATTGAACCGGACCGGAAAAGCGTATGAACCGTCCGTTAAATTGAACCGCGGGCGAAAAACACGTTTTTTGTTAAGCTTAACAAAAAATGCGTTTTTTGCAAGTTTTTGGCATGAATTCCACATCCAATTCACAGAAAAAAAATTATAAAAAAAATACTAACACCACAAAATAGAATGTTAACACATGGAAAGAAATACATTAATATAAAAACTCTATATTAATAACATTGAGACCACTTCCATAATAACATTGAAAAGCCTAATTGTTTGTCTCAAGATGGTACCAACCGTGCCAGCAGCCTGGAACTCGAAATGCGAGGAAACAATCTCCTTCTCACCTAATGAGCTTGCCGCCAGTCACGCGCTCGCGAGCAGCCTCTGATCGTTAAAGGAAGAATTGATGATCGCAAAGTAAGAAAGATACTCGTAGATACTAGACCCTGCAGGGACATACTCTATTATAATACGTTCAAAGAAATGGAGTTGTCAGACACCATGCTCGCTCCCTACGCTGACAAGCTGGAGGGATCCACAAACCAGAAAGTGACTGTTAAGGGAACGATCGAGATGATGGTTGAGTTCGGCAAGCCACCATACCGAGCAGAAGAAAAGATTAGCTACTTAGTCATAGACGTAAACGTGACTACCACACGATCTTGGGGATCCCCAGTCAAGTTTGGCATGGTCGCCTCACTCCCTCGTCAACGAGTAAAGTTCCCCACTCCTGCAGAAAGTGGTTGTCTGCAAGGACGAGCAAATAAATTCTTAGAGTACATCACGGAGAAAAGGAAAACAAAGAGAAATTTAGAAATTAACACTCTAGAAAAGAGCATCGACATCTCAAAATCAATAAAGACATGTAATGATTCATACATTGGGGTAATCGTCTCAGGTGAGGAGGATGAGCAAAAAGAAGAACAAGTGGAAGAGACAAGTCAACTCCAAGGCATGAATGAGAAAGGCAAGAGCAAGCGAACAAGGGAGAGTTACGAGACAGACGTAAGTGAAGAGGGTACACAACCGACTAAACCGTTAAAGAAGAAATCTAGGAAATTGAGGTCGAAACCTTACAAGCACGAGATGGGACTGAGCTCGAGGTCGATGAGATCGTGATTAACCCAGCTTTCCAAGAGTAGAAGGTGAAGATCGACAGTCAGTTGTCGAACGAGGAACAAAATGAAGATTGGTCGACTTACTAAAGCGTAGCCTAGATGTCTCCGCCTGACAGGTCGAGGACATGAGGGGTGTCAAGGAGGACGTAACCGTGCATGAGTTCAAAATCAACTCCAAATTCAGATTCGTTTAACAACGAGAAAGGACCTTTGGGATCGAGAAAGATGTTGTGATAAAGAAGGAGATTGAAAAACTGTTGCGAGCAACAATAATACGAGATGTCAAATATCACATCTAGTTGGCAAACATAGTCCTCATAAAGAAGTCAAGCGGCAAGTGAAGAATGTGCTAGGGGTGGAAATGGTTCGGTTTAGCTCGATTTGGACAAATTTAGAAGTCAAACCGCTAGCATCGGTTTGGAGAAATTTCAAACCGAGCTAAACCATAAAAAAATCAGACTGAGCTAAACCAAACCGCTATGGTTTGGTTTGGTTCGGTCTAAACCGCGGTTTGATTTGCAGTTTGATTTTGCGATTCCGACCACGGTCCAAACCGCATTCAAACCATAATTTTTTTTGTTAACCATTTTATGACTAATGAATATAAATAAGTACTTATGACTAATGAATATAAATAAGTACTTATAATAAATACAAGCATAACTTGATTACTTTGAACTAAAGTACCAAATATCAATCACCAAACAACAATCATAGAACAATCTTTAAAGTAGAATACAAAACATACCATATGAAAATTACAAACAACAATCTTAAAGTATCGTAGAACGGTCCGGCTCGATTCGGTTTAGGAGTGCCAAACCCCAAGCTAAGCTGAACCGCATGGTTTGTTAATTTATCAAACCGAGCTAAACTATTTATGTCTAAAAATCGAACCAAACCATACGGTTTGACTCGGTTTGACTCCAAACTGCAGCTTGAACCAAACCATTTCCACCCCTAAAATGTGCGTAGACTTCACCGACCTAAACAAAACTTGCCCAAAGAATTGCTATCCACTCCCAAGAATCGACTGCCTAGTTGATTCTGATAAGAATAAATCTTGATCTTCATAATATTAGTCAATATCTTCAGCATTTGATCTTCACAATATCAGTCAATATCTTCAGCATTTGATAGGATATATTCTTCTTTTATTTATGTATATCTTTTCATTATTTTATGCAATCTTTTGTAATCTCTACATAGCCATAGGTTGTATATATATACATCAGACATCTCATATCAATATACAAGTTATTTCACAACTCTTATTATCTTATATGGTATCAGAGCTTTTTGATCCTAAACCCTAACCCATCCGCCAACCTAGTTTTTTTTTCTGTGCTTTCGCCGTTGCCCCACCACTACCCACTGCCATGGCCGCCCCAGCTTCCACCATCTCAAACCCGGCAGACCCATCCTCCCCTCTCATCCTTGTTAACCTCTCTAGTTGTATCAAACTCACACCCCTCACTTATCTTCCATGGGCATCCCAACTTCAATCCCTACTTTTTGGCCTCGACTTGCTTAAATTTTTCGATGGCACTCACCCACAACCTCCGGCCAAATTCACAGCCGATGGCAAAGAAATCAACAACCCTGCCCACACAACCTGGAACCGACAGGATCGCCTCCTCCTAGGTTCCCTTCTAGGTACTCTTGACACCACCATCGCACCACTAGTTCTTCAAGCCAAAACCTCTAAAGAGGCTTGGGATATTCTCCAAACAACCTATATATGCCAACCCTTCTCGTGGACATATCCTTCAAGTGAAGGATTCTCTTGACTCCCTAACCAAATCAACCCTCTCCATTGCTGAATACATGCATGCCGTAAAATCCTATACCGACAAACTTGCAATTCTAGGTAAGGCCATGGATGCCGAGGATATTATTGCTAAAACCCTAACAGGCCTAGATTATGAAACCTATAAGCCGGTCATAGACTCTGTTAGGGCTCGTGACACTCCAATCTCATTCGAAGCCCTCCACGAAAAACTAATTCATCACGAACTCACCTTGAAACAGCAACAGCATCCCGCTCCTTTCCCCATTACTGCCTATGCCGCCCACTTTCGCCATAACAACCCTCGACAGACCACCCGTACCTTCGCCCCAACTACCCAGCCAAATACCCAAGCCGCCCAACCCTCCTCCCTTGCACCATTCAAGGGTAAGTGTCAGTACTGTTGTTTCGTGGGTCATGTTATATCTCAGTGTCGTCAGTTTAAACGGGACAATCCCACAGTTGTGTTCCCCCCCTCCGCCACTCGTCCCTCTCGGCCAAACCCTATCACCGCCTACTCCCAACCACAGGTTCATACTGCCACAGCTCCTTCTGATACCCCTCCATCTTCCTGGCTTTTAGACAGCAGAGCCACTCATCACATCACCAACGATCTCAACAATCTCTCTCTCCATCATCCTTATAATGAGAGTGATGATGTTATTATTGGTGACGGTTCTGCTCTCCCCATATCCGACATAGGTTCCTTTCAACTCTCTCTCCACCCTAATATGTCTCTTAAATTTAATAATGTTCTTGTTGTCCCTTTAATATCCCGTAATATCTTGTCTGTCTCTCAATTCTGTCGTGATAATAATGCTGTTATAGAATTTTCACACTCTTCTTTTTTTATTAAGGAAATCTCGACAAACCAAGTCCTTCTTCATGGCACCAGTAGTCACATCATCTATATATGGATCCCGTCATCTCCACAAGTTCATCAAAGTGTCTCAAAGTCTCCACTCTCCTGGCATCATCGACTAGGGCATCCCAGCTCCTCTGTTATTTCTATTCTTAAGAAACAGTTTTCATTGACTTTTCCTTTCAGTTATTTTCCAAATTGTAATGCATGCGACATTGATAAAAGTCATAAGCTTCCATTTTCCACCTCGTCTCTTGTCTCATCTGCACCATTACAACTTGTTTTCTCTGATGTATGGACATCTTCGGTTCATTCTATAGACAACTTCAAGTACTATGTTATTTTTGTCGACCACTTCACCAAATATATGTGGTTCTACCCTCTCAAAAATAAATCTGACACTTTCACCACCTTCCAAAGATTCAAAGCACTCGTTGAAAAGTTTTTCAATAAACCCATCATTCAATTCTTCTCTGATAATGGCGGGGAACACTTAAAACTCACTCCTTCACTCGCACAAAATGGTATCTCCCATCTTACCACTCCTCCCCATACACCACAACACAACGACTATGCCGAACGACGCCATCGGCACATTTTCGAAACCGGATTAGCCCTTCTATCTCATGCAAACCTCCCACTCCAATTTTGGACATTTGCTTTCATCACTGCTACATATATTATAAATCGTCTCCCTACTCCTACTCTTGACAATGACTCTCCCTATCTCCGTCTCTTCTAAACACCTCCTAATTATTCCAAACTCAGAAATTTCGGTTGTCTCTGTTACCCCTGGCTACATCCCTACACTTCCCATAAATTAGCTCCCCGCTCCGCTCCATGTATTTTCGTTGGGTACTCTCCAACTCAAAGTGCCTTTTACTGTCTTGACCCAACTTCAAACCGTGTCTATGTGTCTCGTCATGTCAAATTCGTAGATGATGTTTTTCTGTACTCTTCTCTTGTCAAACCTCGTTCCACTTCTACCACTATGTCGCCCACTGAATGATGCACCCTCTCTATCCCTATACTCCAGCCGTACCTAAACACCACCCTCACACCTCAGACGCCACCCTCCAACCCTGCTCCTGCCCATACACCGCCAATGCCACAGCCCTCTCCTCCACCGTCTGCCTCAAACCCCAACCTGTTACCCCCTGCTACTGCCTCTCACACTCACCAACCCGCTTCAAGTCCCACCACATCAGACCCTGCTCCTCCTCCCCCATCTTCGAACCATGCTGCCTCTGTTCCACCTGCCAACCCCGACCTCTCATCACCTGTTACCACACCCAATCCTCCTCATCACCCCATGGTCACACGCCTCCAAAACAATATCATCAAACCCAATCCAAAGTATGCAACCCTTGCAGCATTATCCTCTCCAACTAACCTACCCACCACCGTCAAACAGGCACTTTCTTCTCCTCATTGGCGTGCTGCCATGGAGGAGGAATTTTCTGCCCTTACCAAAAATCACACTTGGTCCTTAGTTCCCACTCATTCCGCACCCAACATTGTCGGTTGTAAATGGGTCTTTCGGATCAAATATAATCCTGACAACTCAATTCAGAAATACAAGGCCCGTCTTGTCGCCAAAGGGTTTCATGGCGTCACCGAGTCGACTTACTCAGAAACCTTCGTTCCGGTTGTTAAACACATCACGGTTAGTTTGCTTGCTTTCTATCATTGTCAGTCCATGTGGAGTATTCGCAACTTGACGTCGAACAATGCATTTCTTCAAGGAAACCTCAGGTGAAGCTTGAGTTTCATGTCCCGACCTCACGGGATTTGTCAATCCATCCGATCCTTCTCATGTTTTGTCACTTACACAAAGCTTAATTAAGGGCCTCAAACAAGCTCCTAGGTGCGTGGTACAGGGCTTCAAAACCTATCTCCTTCACTTTGGGTTCAAACCTTCCTTGGCCGACCCCTCACTCTTCACTTACATCACATCTTCTCACCGAATCTACCTGTTAGTATACGTTGATGACATTATTCTTACTGGCCCATCTCCCCAATTCTTAACAGAATTTATTCATACTCTTGCCTCTCGTTTTTCCCTCAAGGACCTCGGTCCTCTGCCCTACTTCTTGGGCATTGAGGTAACTCCGAACCCTCGTGGCCTACTCCCATCTCAAATAAAATACATGTATGACCTTCTCTCTCGTCACAACATGCTTAACTCAAAACCTTCTCCCACGCCTATGGCCACCTACCCCACCCTTACTCATCATCCAGTTACATCCATCTGTGATCCGACTGAGTATCAGGCAATCGTAGGGAGTCTCCAGTATCTCTCCATCACCCATCCCGACATTGCTTTTTCGGTCAATAAGCTGGCACAGTTTATGCAACATCCCCAATCCTCTCACTGGGTGGCCCTCAAGCGCTTGTTGCGCTACATTTATGGCACTCTTCATCTTGGTATTCAGCTTTACAAAACCACTCCTTCCTCTCTTCACGGGTTTTGTGACGCTGACTGGGCGGGGGACAAGGATGACTAAATCTCCACCACCGGCTATCTATGGACATTGCACACTCAATTTACTGGATGCTTACTCAGGACATCACCATGTCCGAATGGCCGAGCACGACGTGGAACATACTGCCTTCCCAGCGGCTGGGGGAGATAGTGTTATCAAATGATGTCGTTCAATATCAATAAATATGTTCGCCCTTTTATTTTTGCATGTAGCTAACATATAGTTACAGTTAGTTAGTGAACCATATAAATATACTCCCTCCGTTTCAAAATGTTTGTCCCATTTAACTTTTTTGTTGAATTTTGACCACATATTTATGAGAGATTAATTATGTTCATGAAATTCTAAAAATTCCTATTGATTCACCATTAATAATATTATCAACAACAACTTTTAGAATTTCATGAACATAATTAATCTCTCATAGGGATGAAAGAAATATAGCTAGTTTTAGAAATTGCTAATTGACTAGCTATAGGGAGAAGGCTTTCATTGTAGGAGAAAAGGACCCGAGACATCTGAAACAGGGTGATCCGGCAGCCGCTCCCGCGGGAAAGGAGTATTGTAGCTTTCCCAAGCCATACTTGATCGATAGTGGCTCCATACGGCATACCATATCGTATTGATCTCAAACAAATATTAGAATTTCAATCAATAAAATCGATTGAAAAAGTGGTAAGTTTGAGCTCAGCGTGGTAGGCCTGCGCCGGGGGAGCATAGCATAGGGAGGAAAGGGAGCCCGGACGGTGGAAGAGCCAGGGGAGGCCGGGTCATTTGACGGAAATGGAAGGCTTTTCATAACCTATTAAAGAAGGCCCTATGGAGTAAAGGGAAGTGCATGAATTCTTGGAAAAAGAGGGAGCGAGCCTATATCCAAAATGGAATCAAGCAAATTCAATGAATAAATAGAGTCAACGGTACTGACAGGGCATTGGCTCTACACGCTTACTTCCGAAGTCGAGCAGTCTAAATTTCACTACAGGATTTGCGAATGAATGCTGGGCTAAAAAAGGCCACCTCGAATGACGTGAGCCGTATGCAGGGAGACCCGCATGTACGGTTTTTAGGGGGATCCGGTCGATCGGCGCCCACCCGACTAGAGGGACTGAGAAATTAACCTCACATGATTAACCTTGCCATATTTGTAACTAATTGCTACATTTCGAAATCCATTTTCACCACCATTGCAGTCACCAACACTAACAAATTTAAACCCACATTCAATATCACAAATTTAATAATAGATCTATTTTTTTAACGAATGAACCAAAATATCTAAAATTATGAACAATTTTCAATTATTTTATCTAAAATGTTATGACATGATATAAAATATTCATATCAAAATAAACGTAAAGCAAGAAACATACTTCCTTCGTTCCAAAATGTTTGTCCCGTTTAACTTTTTTGTTGAACTTTGACCACATATTTATGAGAGATTAATTATGTTCATGAAATTCTAAAAGTTGTTGATAATATTATTAATGGTGAATCAATAGGAATTTTTAGAATTTCATGAACATAATTAATCTCTCATAAACATGTGGTCAAAGTTCAACAAAAAAGTCAAATGGGACAAACATTTTGGGACGGAGAGAGCATGTTTCTTGCTTTACGTTTATTTTGATATGAATATTTTATATCATGTCATAACATTTTAGATAAAATAATTGAAAATTGTTCATAATTTTAGATATTTTGGTTCATTCGTTAAAAAATAGATCTATTATTAAATTTGTGATATTGAATGTGGGTTTAAATTTGTTAGTGTTGGTGACTGCAGTCTGCAATGGTGGTGAAAATGGGTTTCAAAATGTAGCAATTAGTTACAAATATGGCAAGGTTAATCATGTGAGGTTAAATTTCTAACCGCTGTTATTTTTATTTAACAAAATTATGGACGGGAGTAATGACATTACCAAAGTTGGTTCTTGCCGGAAAAAAGAGAAAGGTCCTACCGAGATTTGAACTCGGGTTACTGGATTCAGAGTCCAATGTCCTAACCGCTAGACCATAGGACCTTCTTGTTCTCAATTTCCCGTTAAACATATTTATAGTTAAAATACTTTCCATCTTTGAAATTGCAAGAAGCCACTGCACTAGTCTCCCTCCACTGAGCAAAAACCCTGATCTGATGAGAAGAACCCTAACAAAATCCCTCCCCACCTTCTTCCCCAAATCAATCTCCACACCTCACAATCCATACATCCATGGCTTCCTCCTCCCTACACCTCCCTCAAAACCCAGATGTGTATTATTCACAACCGCCTCCCTCCCACCCCCAGAATGGGTCCAACCTTTCTCCGACCTCTCAGACCTCATCACTCACCCAAATAACCTCCACCCTTCCCCATGGCTCCCCCAAATCCAAACCCTCTTGCAAAACAACACAAATTCCCCTCCCATGGAGCAAAATTTGACCCAGTTCTGCAAGAAGTTTCTAATCAAACTCTCCCCACCTTTCGTTGCCTACATTCTCCTCTCCGATCCCCTCCGCCGTCAATTTGATACCGCATTTCGATTCTTCCAGTGGGCCGGTAAGCAGAAAGGGTATAAACATAATCTTGAATGCTATGTCGCTTTGATTGATGTTTTATCTGATTCTTCTGATTTGGATAGGATTAAGCATGTGTTTAATGAATTGAAGGGTGGAGGGTTTGTTATGAGTGTTTCAGGTGCTAATTCGTTGATTAAGGCTTTTGGGACTCTTGGGTTGGTTGAGGAATTGTTGTGGGTTTGGCGTGGGATGAAGGAGAATGGTATTGAACCTAGTTTGTATACTTATAATTTTTTGATTAATGGGTTGGTGAATTCCATGTTTATTGAGTCTGCGGAACAGGTTCTTGAGGTTATGGAGAATGGGAAGGTTGGGCCTGATGTTGTCACTTATAATACGATAATTAAAGGGTATTGTAAGTCGGGGAAGACTAGAAAAGGCATGGAGAAGTTGAGAGATATGGGGGCGAGAAATGTGGAGCCTGATAAGATTACTTATCTAACTTTGATGCAGGCATGTTATTCAGAAGGTGATTATGATTCTTGTTTGGCACTTTATCATGAGATGGAGGAGAGGGAGTTGGAAATTCCACCACACGCTTATAGTTTGGTGATTGGTGGGCTTTGTAAAAATGGGAAGATTATGGAAGGCTATGCTGTTTTTGAGAAGATGATATTGGAAGGTTGTAAAGCTAATGTGGCTATATATACTGCTTTAATTGATTCACATGCGAAAAATGGGAACATGGAAGATGCAATCAGGATTTTTGAGAGAATGACTACTGAAGGTTTCGAACCGGATGAGGTTACATATGGGGTAGTTGTCAATGTTTTGTGCAAGAGTGGTAGATTGGAGGAGGCCATGGAGTATTTTAAACTGTGTCAAGATAACAATGTGGCAGTTAATGCAATGTTTTACTCGAGTCTCATTGATGGTCTTGGAAAGGCTGGGAGAGTACATGAGGCTGAAAGCCTCTTTGAAGAGATGGGAAACAAGGGGTGTACTCGAGATTCATATTGCTACAATGCCCTTATTGATGCACTGGCCAAGAATGGGGAGATCGATGGGGCTTTGGCGCTTTTCAAAAGAATGGAAGATGAAGGTTGTGATCAGACTGTTTATTCATACACAATAGTAATGAGTGGACTGTTCAAAGAGCATAAAAATGAAGAAGCATTGAAGTTGTGGGATTTGATGGTTGATAAGGGTATTACCCCTACTGCTGCTTCTTTTAGAGTTCTTTCAACTGGTCTTTGTCTTTCGGGCAAGGTAGCCCGAGCATGTAAGATTTTGGATGAGCTAGCACCTATGGGTGTTATTCCAGAAACGGCTTTTGAAGATATGATTAATGTCTTGTGCAAAGCAGGGCGTGTCCGGGAGGCTTGCAAGCTGGCTGATGGAATTGTTGATCGGGGTCGAGAAATACCAGGCAGGGTTCGCACCGTTTTGATCAATGCATTGAGGAAAGCTGGGAATGCAGATTTGGCAATTAAGTTGATGCATAGTAAGATTGGTATTGGATATGATAGAATGGGTAGCATTAAAAGGCGGGTAAAATTTCGGTTGCTTGTTGACAAGTGAGTCTCTTGTTACCTGTACTAGCCAGTTGCTAAATTATCAGTCTTTTAAGTACTGGTAGAGCTACCCTGTATTCTTGGCCTGCTGACTTTATTATGATTTCTTTGCCTCAACCATCTTGACTATACCATTGTGCAAAGAATTCTTCTTTTTGGCTTCTAGTTGGTTCCTACATCTATAAAGTTTGTTTGTACAAAAGTGTATAATCTGGGTTGTAATATTTCCTTGCCCGGTACATTCCTCTAGTTTGATGTTATCTGAAGCAGTGATAAGTGAATTGCAATTTGGTGTTCAAGGAACTTGGATATTTCCTCTTCTGAAGCTACTAACTCGTCCATTGAGCACGAGAGAAAGTTATTGTGATAAGTTCAAGTACTTCATTGAACTAATAACTTGTATCAACAAGATTACTATGAATAATAGTTTTGGTCTGTTCATGGCTTTCCACACTTTTCTTTGCAGCTAATGCTAGACTCTTAGAGGTTATACATGAGTTAAAAAATTAATCCGTAGTTGTAAATGCTTGTTTATGCATGTTATGATAGTAACCAGTTTGTTCACCAGAGTAGAACTGGACTGATTAGACTCCATACATTTATTTTAGGCTAAGTGTTTTTTATTTTGTTTATTATCAAGCCCACAAAATGTTTACCCCCTCAGATCTCAAGTATCCACAAAATCCCACTTAGCCACCTCGATAAAATGTCCCAAACACACCTCATGTTTGGAATTGTTGCACTTTACTGCCTAGTTCAAACGAACGTGAGAAATCTAACAAAGGTGTCCTTGTGTGGTCACATGCAGAGTAGTGTGGTCATTTTGTCTATATCAGAGGTGGTTATTAAGTCAATTTTCACGTGGGTCGTGGCGAAGCTAGAATTTTTGTAGAAGGGGTCAAAATATAGTGCTATTTTTTCCTAAATCAAAGGGGCTCAAAACTGATAAAACGGTCATTTTTAGTAGTAAAAATGTTACTTTCTTAAATTCGAAGGAGATAAAAATGAAATTGTTCCAAAATAAGGGGGTCGAATGACCACCATGACATGTGACTAGCTTCGCCACTGGATCCCACAAGGAAAGCAACCGGGGGGGGGGGTTAATTAAAGGCGACAATTACTCTCTAGCCAATCTCAACCAGACCACCACCAAAGATTCAAGTTTTTGTTCCTAAAAATTAGGTTGAAGAAAATTAGATGTTCATAGAACGTTTTTGAATTCAATCCGAATGCACTTTCTATACAAAGCTTTCTTTATGGGATTCTCAACTACTGGCATTTGTACAGGAAGTTCTTCAGATTGCAGAATATCTTTCTTGGTAGTCTAGCGAGGGTCAGCATCACAAGTATAAACTTCGAAGATGCTTTCAGTTATTTATTATCTGGACGTGAATCTAACTTTGAAGATGCTTTTAATCACTATATTATCTAGATAATACTCCATATTTTGTGCTAGTGATATATACATATGGAGTATATATATTTATATATGAATATGTGTATATATGTATGTATATAATAACTCTGACTGATAATGCCTTGAGATTCACGATTTCCATAACGTGTGAACAACCTTGCTCCCAACAATGAGAGACCTAAAGTTGACAAAAGGAATTATCTGTATGATCAAATTTCAAACACTATGATTTCGGTTGCCAGGTGCCTGGAGTTCTTGTTGCATTTTGCTATAGAACCCGTCATGAGACTGACGCCTTCGTTTATTTCTTTCCATGCATAAGTTATGGCGAGGAGAAAGGCACAGTTTTTGGAGTTTAGAGATAATGTGGCGATCTGCAACATGTCGTAAATGGTTTAAATGGTATTTAGGTACTCTGTACTCACTTGACCATACACAAATACAGTGATGTTCTACTGATCTTCGTCTGTAATGTGTTGGTCCTATACACTTCAATATAAACGATATCAGAATAAAACCCTTGATGGTTGCTATTTTCCCATCCTAATTATGCAATAATGCAAATGGATGGAGTTGGTTGCATCATTTTGATCGGATGAGGTTGCGAGTTTATTGCTTGGCCTCTTACTGGTGCAATTTAGCTGATTCTGTTTCCATTTGATATCCGAGATTGTCAATGTTTATAGCTTCATACCATGGTCCAATCTAACTGTTGCTCTCCTTTTCTTCTCCTTATATTGTTGACATCTTCATGTATCCCGTTGTTGAAACAGAATGATGAAATTACCTGTGATAAAAGCTGCTCTCAGTTTCAAATATAGTCCTGTCAACGACTGTCATGGGTGTTGCTGTAAGCTCAAGGTGATCTTTCCAGCATAAAAAAGTTACCCACATGGATAGAAGAATTATTTAAGTAGCTTGGAAAATGTCTCTGACATATCCATCTGAATTTGCATTTTGAATATGTCTATGACGTCTTAATAGGTCTTTTGTTTGGGTTTATGTTTGAAAAATGTTATCTAACCGAGGGCCAAATTGCACTCATACCATGAGACACTTTTCACTGTTTAGCAATTTTTTCTGCGATGGTTATACAGAGATCAGGGATCAACCACCGAGGAAGAAAGGAAAACAATAAGGAAAAAAATCAGATTACAGAAGATGCATCTATGAATCCCAAGCTTTTTGTGCTACTTTAGGTTTTATGATTTTTACGTTATTTTGATAGGCTGGAAGAACAAGTATACGAGCTAGTTGGGCATGCCTTAACAGTGTAATGGCTTTGTCACTCACCAGAATATTTCGTCTGCTAGCCCTGTAACTCTGCCGCACAACGGATAATGCAGTTTCTGGAGGTTGATTTTAGTTGAATATAAGTATTGTTTTCTTCTAATTATTGGTTAAAGTTGCATAATTGCCTTAAGCCTATGCAAGAAACCATAAAATGGTCCAGCAATAGTTGGCCAGCTTATCACTAGGTGTTTCCTGTTACTGGTTCTGTTTAGCTGTTGCGCAGTCCTTTTGATTCCTGAATTTCTTCATTTTTTCACTTAAATTTTGTAATATATTCATGCATCTACTTGATAATTTTCTCTGGAAGTACCTTACAAGATGTTTTGTAATATATTCGTGTATCTACTATTGCCCCTATATGGGATGTCTTGTTTTATTTACTAGGCGCCTAGCATGTGAAAAATGGTACATATTGATATACTCTGTATTGTTTTCTATGCTTGAGCTTTCCCCTATTTTAGACCAAAATCAATCATTGTCCAGATTTCTTGGGTATCAGTACTTGAATATTTTTTCGTCATGTTCTATGATCCAAAAGAAAGATCCTAAAACGCATTTGCTCGTGTCCATTAATATTTTTACTCGTGTTAGCTTTAGTCCGTCCTTGCATTGCTATCCTTTTTAGCCCTGCCATGAATGTAACTCGTTCATTATTGTATGTAGAGTTGTTCCAACCGGATTCAAATCCGGATAAAGGAGACGACGTCTGTTACGGGTCTTGAAATACAAAGGTATGTCACAGGCCTTGAAATAGAACCCTAATTTTGTTTGATCCCATGAGTACAACGTATCATGTTCATTTGATGTTTATGACATTGACATCTTAGTTGCAGTGTAAAACTTTGTTCGATCCCATCAGCGCTGCATAAAATTTCCATCTGAACGTTGATTTAAACATGTTTATGATATCTTAACAGGTCTTTTGGTTGGGTTTCTGTTAGAAAATTGTGATCCCACTTATTGTAGGACAAGAAGGTATTGTTTATAGGGTTATACCCTTCAGGTCCAGATAAAGGGGACTTGCATTATGTAGCTTGAAATGCAATGTAAGACTTTGGTAATTCCCAGCAGTTCTAGATGGCGTATCCATCTAAACTTGTGTTTTGGATATGTCTATGAAAGCTTAATTTTTCTTCTTTTGAGTTTCTGTTCTTAAACAAACTTTCATCGACCTATTGGAGGACAAAAGTGCACCTTATACCACTGGCGGAGCCAGCTGAGAGCTTAAGGGGTATTCCCCCCTTTGTTTTTTAAAATGCAACAATTTAGCACTACACAATTTAAAAATATTCATTTTACCTTTAAAACTTAGATTCCCCCCCCCCCCCTTTTGTACTAAGAAAAAATAACACTGTTAAAAATTTGCCCCCCTTTAAACTAAATTTATTATTCAGATTATAATATTTATATTTCAAAATAATCTTTCCCCGTTTACAAAAACTTCTGGCCCCGCCACTGCCTTATACTATGGTGAACTCTTCCACTTTTAGCTACGATGGTCATGCTGAGATCAGGAATCAACCCCTGAGGAACAAAGGAATCAGGATGTAATAGAATTCAGAAGACAGAAGCTACATCTTGAATTCCAAGGTTTTTGCCTTGTGCTACATTTTTAATGATTTTTAAGAGTCTGTAATAGGATGGAAGAACTCGGTATAAGTATAGACTTAGTTGGCATGCCTTAATAGTGCAAAGGCTTTGTCAATGACCAGACCATTTCATCTGTTAGCCGTGACCACACAATCGATAATGCAGTATCTGGATGTTGATATTTAGTTGAATTCTCCCTCCGTCCCATAATAAATGTCAAGCTTTTCATTTTGGTTCGTCCCAAAATAAATGTCGCGTTTCTGAATCAAGAAATTATCTTGGTGCAATTTTATCATTAGACATACAATGTACAAACAAGTAAATTAAGTAAAGCACATTCTTTACACACGCGATGCTCAAATGCAACATTTATTATGGGACGAAGGGATTAATATTCCTGTCTTCAAATTTTTAGTTGAAGTAGCATAGCCTTAACTTAAGCATATGGAAGGACCCATAAAATGGTCCAGCTCCAGCAACAGTTAGCCAGCATACCACATGGTGTTGCCCAGATTAGCTATATTGTCCTGTCCTTTGAATACCTGAAATTCTCCATTTATTTTACTTAATCTGGTTAATATATTTATGTATCAACTTGTGGATTTGATCTGGAACCATATTGTTTGTTTACCTGCTCACACTTTCAAATATTGCCAGCATGTCTATAATGTCTTAGTTGGGTTAAAAAATTATCTCGCTAACTTATTTGAGGACGAAAGAACACCTTATAATGTTGTGTCATTTTCAAACATTTTCTTGTCTTTGACATCAACTCTTGGTACAGTAGGAGATCCAACTTTTTGTGCCTCGTGAAAATTATCTCGCTAACTTATTTGAGGACGAAAGAACACCTTATAATGTTGTGTCATTTTCAAACATTTTCTTGTCTTTGACATCAACTCTTGGTACAGTAGGAGATCCAACTTTTTGTGCCTCGTGACTTTCTAAAAAACTCCTTCCCCCTAGGATTATCAAAGTATTGGCATGGTACATAAAGTTCTTATGATTGCATAATATCGTCCCTTTCTCTGGCAATCTATTATGAGGATAAGCATCACAAGTACGAACTTCGAAGATGCTTTCAATCACTATATTATCCAGATATTACACCATATTTTTGTGCAAGTAGCATCATACCATCTATATTCCGCAATGATGATTCCAGATAAAACTTGAGATTCAAAATATCCATAAAGTGTAAAGATCCCACATTAGCGCCTGAATTCAACAAAATACAATTGATGTATGGTCAGATTTCTAACACTGATTTTTATTGCTAGTTATTGGTGCCTGGGTTTTCGGCTGCATTTTGTTGGCACAAAGCGTTACACCACACAGGTATTTAGGCTGAAGTCTTCATTATTTTTTTTGATCCTTGAGTTATGGCTAGGAGGAAGGCACATAGCTTGGGGGTAGTTGGGGGGAGGAAAAGGAGTCTTACGTGTGATTCCCTATAACATGTACTCCCTCCGTCCCTAAATGAATGTCCGAATTTCATTTTGAGGGACACTCTTGTGTGCTTTTTATACGTTTTATGGCAAAAATGCATAAATATTCTTGTTATCCACTTTTGTGAACATTTAGTTTTATGATAATAAAATGAGTAGCAATTTTTTTTTTTTTTTGGTAAAAAAGCATTTAGAACGAAGTTTTCACAAAAAAAAAGGCATTCATTTTGGGACTACAATTTCTTGAATTTGAGCATTCATTTAGGGACAAAGGGAGTATGTTATTGTTTTATATGGCGAAACCATTAAAAATATCTGCAACTGTTAGTTATTCAAAAAACGAGTTGGTCTACTAATCCTCTTCAGTGTTTTCTTGGTCCTATACATGTTTAATTGACTTTAGCTTATTTGTGCGAGTGGCTCCATCTGTTTGTTTAATCATGAAACTTGAAAGTTAACGCTATCATAGTAAATCACTTTGTTTGTTTACAGAGGGAGTGGTCACTAAGTTGTCAGATGCCATGTTTTAAACCCTTAACTGCATGGTCCAATCTAGCTGTTACACTCCATTTTTCGCTACTTATATTGATGATATATTCATGTATCCAATTGTTGATTTTCTCTTGAAGCATTTTATAAAATGATTAAAGTAGTGTAATAAAAGCTGCTCTCAGTTCCAAATATAGTTCCTTTTGGGCAGTCCTGTCCTCTTTGTTTATTTACTGCAAGTGGATCTGTCCAGGACGGAAAAATAAAGTAACTTGTCCAGTAGAGTCGTACAGTGTTGTTGCGCCGTCCTTTTGATACCTGGATTTCTTCTATTTTTGTTACTTAAGTTTGGTAGATATTCACGTCTCTACTTGTTGATTTGCTTTGTAAGTATCTTACATTTTTCGACAAAAGTACCTTTTTAGTCCTTAAACTAGTTTAAATTTTACCTTTTCGTCCTTAAACTATTTTTTCGTTACATTTTCGTCCTTAAACTATTGCTTTCAGGATTATTACGTCCTTCCGTCTATCTCCCATCCAACCCACCGTTAAACCCTTCCTTGCTGGCACCATGTTGGCATTTTTGGTCTTGTGTTGAGATGACTCAGCGTCTACATCTTGTAATGAAGACAAGTCAAACCCACGCACAAAGCACGTGAGTGAGAATAGCAAGCGGCGGGTAAATTCCCCCAGATGTGTTTGGCGATTAGAGAGAGAGAAAGCATTCCAGGAAGAAAGCTGAAGAATCAAACCAAGTTTCAACTAAATCGAGTAAGTTTATCCATTGATTGACTGTTATTGAGTAATTTTTTGATTGATTTGGTTTAAAAAATGAATGGTATACTTGATGATGGTTTTATGATAATTAAGATTTCTTTTTGAGCATTATATACTCCCTCCGTCCCATATATTTATAGACTTTTGAGTTTTTCACGGGAATTAAGGAGGAATTATTATATTGAAAGTGTTGTGAGTGTGAAAATAAAATAGGAGAGAGAATGAGTTGAGAGAATAGTAAATTATAATGGTGATGTGAGTATTAAAATAATGTAGGAGAGAGAATGGGTGGAGGGAATAATAAAGATTCCTTTCTATTTTAGGAAAGTTATATATTATTGTGGGACGCCCAAAAAGGAAAGTTTATATATTATCATGGGACGGAGGGAGTATATGTTTTTCATTTTTCCACAGTATGGATGGTAATGATGATATCATTTCAAGTTTGAATGATATACTTGATGATGGGTCGAACTGATGATGTGAATGACCCCAATTCTAACAATAATAATGGAGAGAACATGGATTATGATATATGGTGGACTGATTATGTGTATGAAATCGATACTATAGTTTTTAAGTGCAAGACAAAGGATGGTGGTGGGTTGAATATAAATCAAAATGATAATGTGAATGTTGATGGAAATGACAATGGGATTGGGGATGAGAATGTTAATAGTTTTGTTGATGTGAATGATAATGGGAGTGTGATGATGGAGATGATAAAAGTGATGATGGAGATGATACTGATGTAGTTGATGATAGTGATGATGATGCCATAACAGATGATGAGGAATATATGACTAATAAAGAGGTAGCAATGCAAGTAGAAAAAGCTAGGGAAGAGATTGAAGCTATGTTGAATGATAATGGTGACATCATGGGTCAACAACAAAATGAAAATGTGAGTGGTGGGAATAGTTCCAATGTAATTGGTATTGGTAGGGCTGGTGTGTATCAGTCAAATTACTTTGACTTTTAACATTGGAGGTCAATTTCAAATTACTTTGACTTTAACATTGGAGGTCAATTTCAACCATGGAAGAGTGATGATGATGGGGGAAATTCTGACTCAGATTTTGTTCCAGTGAGTAGTAGTGATGAAGAAGATTGGGTTAAAAAGCCTAGATCAAAACCAGGTGAGGAGATACACTTCAATCCGAATGTTGATATTAAAGACTTTGACTTTTGTGTGAATATGATATTCGAAGCACCTGCATAGTTGAAACATCAAATTAGGTCATACGTTGCAAAACATAGGTATCCCATCTGGTTTTAAAAAAATGATAAACTGAGGATTCAAGCTAAGTGCACTGATTGTCCATGGTCTTTATATGCAAGTTATGAAGGCAATGAGCAAACTTTTAAGATGAAATAATACCAAAAAATTCATAGGTGTTCAAGCAAAACAAGTATAAAAGCTGTTAATTCTGAATGGTTGGAAAAAAAGTTAGGTGAAAGGATAAGGTTAAACCTTTCATGGGTTTAATTGAAATAAAAAACTTGGTCCATGTTTCAAACTTAGTCAAACTGTGCAAGTCTTTATTTGCATATTGTATTATATTATTGTCTTTTGGATTTAGAAAAGGGTGTGGGATTCCTTGTTTTGAACATGGTTTTTGGACAGTGTTCTTTGAAACACAATTATGTATTTGGGAACACCATTAAGTATGGTAGTTTTTGGACAATGGAAGAATGTTTTTCTTATTTGATTACTTGAAGGTTATGCATATTTATACACTAATGTTTTTTTACTTTCGGCTAAGCACATTCTAATACAGCTAATACACTTTACTTTTAGCTTAGGATCTAATAACACCCGTACGAATATAGTGCACATTGGGGTGCGACCTCAAATGGGAATTGGGCAATGGGTTAGAACTACTGATTTTAGAACCACCCCCCAGGAATGATGTGAATGGATTTCTTTCCCTGTGCAGCCTTGAGGAGTGATGCAACGTCTGATAGGCTAGCGATGCATGCGGGCCTCGACAGCGATTGCAGCTAAATGTACACCTGAATCTGGTATGGCAGCAACAGGCTTGGTTAATGGCTTTTTGGGGGCCACACGCGATCTTGAAGATGATCCTGGTGGTTCCACTCGTTGCGCTGCTGTAAGGATCGAATCTGGTTTCGAGCATGGGTGCCAGCAGAAGAAGTTTCGGCCACAGTAGGATGCAAAGAGTTATTGGGTGTAATGTTGGGAGTCGTCCCAGCTGTTTTCACATCAAGAAAACATTAGATATGCTAGCAGACAATAGTTGCATAAATTTTAAAGATGTAAAAAAATGTGACTAATATGAGAAAGAAAAGAATGTTTACGCAATCAGTAGGAGCCAAATCAAGTCATCACAAATCCTATTTTCTTCCATCTTTTCCCCTCTACTTTATTAAAAAAAAAAAAACTACAGCATGCGTCACCACATATGGACTAAACTTACAATCTGAAATCTACTTGGATCAGTCGAAATGACAACTCAAGATAGCATTTAATGGTTACACCTTGAAACAATAAAGAAAGCAGTAAACAAAGAAGGCGTAAACCAAGAGGGCTTAACGGAAACTAAGAAGGTCCTAAGCCGGGCAGCAAGAAACAGGGCGTGGCCGGCCAAAGGAGCAACTGGGCCGAGGAAAGGAGCAGCCGTGGCCGAGGCTAGTAAGGCAGTGGCCGATGCTGGCAAGGCATTGGCCGAGGAAACAGGTGTTGGGTTTGGAGTCAAATCGTGAAGGAATTTCGCAGGAGCAGTTTCTGACCATGTGCGCGACCGCGCTGAGGGCCAGAGCGGCCGCGCTGGAGTGTCGAGCAAGGAGCTGGAGTTTCTGGATATTAGCGCGGACGCGCTCGTAGGGAGGGCGGCCGCGCTTGGTACGATTCTGGACTGATTCAGTTTCCTATTTTGATCAGATTTCCTCTTGGATTTGGGATTCCTTGTGACAGCAATATTTGGGAAGACTTGTTAAGGAAGAAGAATACTTTCTTAAGTTAGGAATCCTTTTATTGTTAGGATTTGATTTCTTGTATCCTATAAATACATGTGGTAGCCTAGAAACAAATTGGTGCTGTGATTGTAAACATCTGAAAATATTATAGTGAGAATATTTTGGCTTGGTAGCGCCCTGACGTAGTTGTCGTAACGAACCGGGTTAACATTCTTGTGTGTTCTTTGTGTGTGATTTACTTTTCGTGTGTGTTGCATCTTATTTATTCATTCTCAAGGCTTCGATCCGTTATTCCGCCGCAAGTTAACGTGATTTTCACAAACAACCGGTATCACAGCTCTTGGTTTTGCCGAATCATCTTGGGTTATCTTTTGCTACGGATTTCTTGGGAGCTTTGGAGGATGGTAATAAGGTGTTGATCGAAAAGTTTGATGGGACGGATTTCCAATTTTGGAAGACGCGCAGATCGAGGATGTTTTATGGAAACAAGGATTTGTATCTACCATTAAAAGAAAAGCCTATGACATAGAGGAAGCAAAATTCAAATCTTGGATCGGAAAGCGTTAGGGCCTCATAGGCAAACGTTGACCAAGGATGTCGCGAAGAATGTTTTGGAGGCGAAGACTACCACGGAGATGTCGCAGATGTCATGCGAGCATGTACGAGGCACCATCGGCGAACAAGGCTCATCCGACGAGGAAGCCGTCGAACATAAAGGATGGTAGAGGCACTGTCGGCGACAAAGCACATAAGTGAATTCAAATCTACCGCGACCCAACCGTCTTCCGTGGTCAGCAGTACTCTTGATGATGAGGTACTAGCGTTGATTTTACTTTCTTTCTTTACCGGAAAGTTTGGGATAACGATCGCGATAGCAGCTTAACGTTTCAACAGAAAAGCTGAAGTTCAAGCTCATGGATGTCGCTGATGTGATTCTCGCGAAGAAATTCGCAGAAAAGAGTAAGTGCGTGTGACATCGGGCTAGCACCGAATATCGGTGAAAAGGGTAAGAGTGGCAAGAAGGTGATTACTTGCTACGATCATGGGAGTAAGGGCACTTTAGAGAAGTTGTCCGGCGGTCGAGCAGAGCCCAAGGAATTGAATGTCATAGAGGAGTTAGCGGATCGCATTAATCTTTGGGCGGAGCAAGCTCAACTGATTCGGTTTTCGATTCGGGCTCGACGTTTCATTCGCAGACTAGCGCAGTAGGATGGGCATTTGAGTATGTTCCTCGGTGATTTTGGGTTGCTTCGCTGGGGAAACGATCATCCCGTCAAGGTCATCGGAAAGCGGGGTTGTTCGGGTCAAAGCAACTACGGATGGATCGTTTACTGCGCTTGATCGCCACGTGCGACATATTCCGGATTTGAAGAGGAACTTGATTTCCATAAGGCAACTTGATAAGGAGGGTCATGTGGTGACCTTCGGCCATGGGACGTGGAAGGTAAACCGCGGAGCTAGCTTCGTGGCTCATGGCGGCGTGGAAAATATGTTGTATACCACATGCAACATGAGTCGTCGGGGGAAACGAAGGCGCATCCCAATGATGAATGGTGGTGGCCGAGATCGCCATGGTGGGAGAAATTTCACTAAACGGTATGTTGATAGAAAATTGGGATGAAGTCGGCCGACGCAGAGCCAATTTGGTCAACATGGGAGCGGGATCTAGAACGGTGATGCGATTGGGTCGCAAAGAACACACAAAGGTTCCAAGCTTGTGATTGTGTGGGGCACGTGGATTCGCGCTGCTCAGATCGATAGTTAGCACGAAGTGAGCGGGATGTGCAGTGAGGATCATTCGGAATGAAGACTCGAGCACGGTAGAACCGACGCTATGTTGAAGCGCCGCTCGCCTTCAATTCACTGATAACTAGACAAGAGGCCGGGCGCTACCAACGCACTAGCCGGCCACCGAAAACCGAGATTTGTTTGTTTCTAGACGAGGTATCATGGATGGTTTGTCTCCAGTGGGAGATTGTTGGGCCTGGAGTCAAATCGTGAAGGAATTTCGCGAGAGCGCTCGACCATGTGCGCGACCGCGCTGAGGCCGTAGCGGCCGCGCTGGAGCTGCCGAGCAAGGAGCCGGAGTTTCGATATTAGCGCGGACGCGCTCGTAGGAGGGCGGCCGCGCTTGGTACGATTCTCGGTCGATTCAGCTTCCTATTTTGATCGTATTTCCTATTTGGGATTCCTTGTGACAAAGCAATATTTGGGAAGACTTGTTAAGGAAGAAGAATACTTTCTTAAGTTAGGAATCCTTTTATTGTTAGGATTTGATTTCTTGTATCCTATAAATACATGTGGTAGCCTAGAAACAAATTGGTCTTTGTGATTGTAAACATCCAAAATATTATAGTGAGAATATTTTGGCTTGGTAGCGCCCCCGGACGTAGTTGTCGTTGCAACGAACCGGGTTAACATTCTTGTGTGTTCTTTTGTGTGTGATTTACTTTTCGTGTGTGTTGCATCTTATTTATTCATTCTCAAGGCTTGATCCGTTATTCCGCTGCGCAAGAACGTGATTTTCACAACAACAGGCAGGCAAGGGCGAGCAACCGCGCGCTGAAGGGGCCGTAGCCGCAGAATTCCAAAGAACTTCGTGCGGCGCGTGGCTATAGTACTGTGGCGATCACGCCATTAAGCCCCCGTGCGCTGCTAAGGGCGGTTTCCCAGGCGGATTGCAGCCGGATTCCAGCGCCTCGATCACAAAGCATGTTCTGGGCAGCTGTTTTGGCGTAACGAAGGAGGGTTTGATTCGCTTAAATGATGACGCGGACGCTGAGTCATCTCCACGCAAGACAAAAATGCCAAATTGGTGCTAGCAAGGAAGGGTTTAACGGTGGGTTGGATGGGAGATAGACGGAAGAACGTAATAATCCTGAAAGCAATAGTTTAAGGACGAAAAGGTAACGAAAATAGTTTAAGGACGAAAAGGTAAAACTTAAACTAGTTTAAAGACGAAAAAAATACTTTTGTCACATTTTTCAACTTTTGTTACTCCGTATATATAATCCTGAACGATAATGGTAGATATTACTTGAGATTCAGAATTTTCATAAAATGTTTGGAACCCGCATTAGCAATGCGATTGCGAGGCCTAAAGTAGACAAAGCAGATATATGTATGGTCTATTTTCTAACACTATAATTGTGATTGTCAGGTGCGTGGAGATTTGGTTGCATTACCCTATCACGAAAAATTGCACCTGTAATGAGACTCACATCTTTGTTTAGTTTTTCTTTCTTTCCATGCATAAGTAATGGTGATTAAGGAAAATGGCACATAGTTTGGGGATGATAGTTACGTCTCCATGTCGGTAAATTAAAGGTTAGGATTAATTAGACTGATGTGGATCCATTGAGTCCAAATAATCCTCAATCTATCAATAGTGGGTGTGACTTTCATTCCCACCCTTAACTACAACGTATTAGCAAAGGGGTAAGGGACACTTTCAAATTCATTAGTTGGGGACCAAGGAATCTTATATGGTACCCTACCACTTGTGGTAAATAATTTATGTGGAACTCCCTTTGTTCCTCAAAAAATAGTTTCTAATTATTTTTGTTTGTTTGTATCTTCATGTTGGTTTTATAAGTAAGGTGATAAAAAGGCAAAATATTCTTAGAGGGGGTGAATAAAACTATAACCGTATAGATTTTTCACTAACTCTTTTGATAATTTCAACATCTATAATTAACTACTTGACCTTTTTAGGCTACACATGAAACAGTTAAGCTAACATGCAATGGTTACAAAAATTGGCCATGTGTATTCTTGCATTTTGACCGAGAAGAATATGAAGCCGACGTTAACCACCAAAGTTTTCTACTCGCTCTGTCCCTAAATAAATGCCTACTTTTCCAAAACTTTTGTCCCAAAATGAATCTGTTGGGAATTTTGGGGGATCACATATCCGCCTAGCCCATATTAGCAGCTCTAATATGGGAAGAATAATCAACATGTAGTAATATGAAAAAAATAACACATAGATTTGGTAACCCAGTTCACCAACACATGACTACATCCGGGGGCGATGCCACGCCAAGATATCACTATAATCAATATATGATGGTTATTACAGCTTTGCATATACAATCACTAAAATCTAAGCATGGCTACTCTCCATGAACAACACACTCTTATATATCTCATCTCCTCTATCATGAACACACATACCTCGGTCATGGCAGGGTTGTAGGAGTGCCCCTCATGACATCTCCTAGGCCCCCTGCCCTCTCCTTGACACTATTTGTGGCTCTCTATTGTATATCCTTGCTATCTCCGTCAAGCACACCAAATTATGGCCAAAATTATGTTTATATAGGTTTAGGAGAAGCCCTAAACCTTGTCCTTCAAGAAAGAATCCGTTCTGAATAAGGAAACCAAATCTGGGCTGGAAACGGCTTAGCACGACCCTGCTTTATATTGTGTACGGCCGTGTCAGTAAAATCCTCCAGTGGCACGACCGTGCTCATTAACTGACACGACCGTGTCAGACCCTTTTTGCCGGTTTGCTTCCTTTTTCTCCTTAAACATTCCTATCTTGACTCGAACTCCTCCGTTGTTTAGACTCCTTTTCCTCCTTCGTTTCCATGTTGGTTTAGACTCCATAACCCAACAATCTCCCACCTGGAGACTAACCAATAAACCATAGTAAGTGCCCGTTAAACTCCCACCTAGAAAATGATACTCCTCAGTATATCTTGACAACGCCGAGCACTAAGCTCCCAGTTAAGCTTTCGCTCAAGTGATAAGGCGAGTTGAAACCTACCTGCGCTTCAACCTCTTCATGTCGGATTTCTCTTGCCTCTCCTTGAATTAAGCACTCCTTTGATTTCTTGCAAGTCCGCCGTTGTCTTCTCCCTCCAAACCCACTTTCCTCACAATGCCTCTCCATGAAAAACACGGTCTCCCCTTGTATCTTGCATCGACTGCTCGTTTTTCTTCGCTCTCACAGTTAGGTACTGTGACACGGTCCCCCCTAACATGCCGTTTATTGATGACACTCCTTTTTCCCCCAAAGGGTCCTTCGACTTGACCAATGGCTCCCTTCTGAAGACTTTTGATGTCATTGTGAAAGGTAGCTGACAACACCTTCTCCTCTCTCCTAAAGCTTACTACCAATTGCTCCTCCGTCGTTCTGCAAGAAGCTCTCCTCTTCTCACGTGGTCAATCGGCCTATACCACTCTCCTGCATGCTATTGCCAAACAGTCTTTTTTGTGTCCTGACTCGCATATCTTCTCTCCTTGTGACTATCCACCGATTTGTTCTTTCGGAACCGCCTTCAGAATCTGAATCTAACACCCATGGAATATCTGACTGCTCTTCCTCTTAAAGTTAATGCAACTGCGATCTCCATCTCCCCTTCTTTCATATCTTCCGATCCGTCGCCCAAATTCGCACTAAGCAAATTTTTCTCCTTGCGATCTTTCTCCAACCCAAGTTGACCGCCACACAATCCCACGAACACCTTGAGTCTATGCCACAATCTTGACTAAATTTCTGCAACCTCTTTACAATGGATTCCTGTAATCTGAACCATCTAAATCTGCTTCCGCATGCATCGGAATCTTTCGGATCTATGCAATTGAATCTTTATTTAATAGTAGTCTCCGTTTCAATCTAATCTAGGCATCCCTCGGATCTCCCATCGGAGCTCTGATAAATGACTTTTCTATAGTCATTTATAACATTTTATCTTAGTATTTACTTAGTTTTTATTCCCATTTTTAGTCTAAAATAGTGTAATTTAGCTTCTTTTATCATTTTCTTTGATTTTACACTTGTTGGTATAGTTGTAGTATTTTTTACAGGTTTTAAGTCAAATTCATAAACAAATGAGGCTTTGGGAACATTAAGGGATCAAAGGCAAGAAAGGACAGCTTAAAAATATCATCTAGGCCAAAGACAAGCTGGAGCGGCCGTGCATTATGTAGAGGAGCGGCCGTGCACCTGCCAGGCCAAAATGGCCCCAAATCAATGGAGTGTCCGAGCCAAACCAGGCGGAGCGGCCGTGTAGCAGAATGTGGAGAGGCTGTGCATATTGGCCAGTTCAAAATCTAAATTGGCGCCAAGGCTAGAGCGGCCGTGCAAGATTATAGTGCACGACCGTGCACTTGCTGTTGCAGTCATGGAAAGACACCTTTTGAAGATGACTGTTTGAAGAAACACATCCCTAGCCTAGGATGCCTATTTAAAGGCCCATTTGTATCAATCAAAAACATCTAGAAAATCCGATTTACATCTGAAATACTTGAGAATTACTTGATATTATACTCTAGCAATTATTACTTCAAAAATCTCTCGAAGATTCAAAGTGTGTTCTTGGAGTTGTACTTGAAGTATTGGAGCAATAAAACACCGAAGTTATTCACAGCCTTTTGTCTTCATACAAACAATAAGTCCTTCTATTTCTATCTCTATTTATGCTTTCATGTTTGTTTTAAGTATGGATCGTGAGTAATCCCCCAAATTCTTGGGGTTGGAAACTCAAAACGTCTTTTATTCATTATCTTTTATAAAGTCTTGTCATTTCTCTTCATCTCAACAATTCTCTTTACATTAAACTCAAAATGACTTACATTTTAGAGACGTCCAACTTGTATGATTCTAGTTAATCGAGAGAAGTACCTAGCGGAGAATCTCGATTAACGGAACCATATAAAGGAACTAGGTTTCATTGATCACGAGAGTAGTTCAATGGCCTAGGGGTGTTCCTTGAATGAAAAGTACATTGATTTTCGAACTTTAATGGATCCTTGCTAATTATGGGTCATCGAGAGATAGGGCATAATTAGTGAAAGGTACAAAAGCTACTTGCTTGATCGTGAGAAGTAGTGTAGGCTTAATGTACCATCCTTGATTTTGATGAAAATTTATATCTTTGAAGTGACTAAATGATGAATAATTGACTAAATGATTTTCAATTCCGAGAATGCTTCCGTTTATAAGAGTTTTTCTAAAGTATTTTCTGTGTATGTTCTATTCTCTTCTTGAATCAAACTATATTTTTCCCAATCTCATCTATATTTCTTAGTAAAAACAAATTCATCCTAAAGTAAACCCTGTCCTCGTGGGATCGACCCGTACTTGCACTCGCTATATTTCAATAGCCCGTGCGCTTGCGGAAATTAAAAAGACCGTTAAGGTTTGAAGCTATCAAGCTCTAATACCAGTTGTTGGGGATTTGGGGGGGATCACATATCCGTCTAGCCCATACTAGCAGCCCTAACATGGAGAGTATAATCAATATGTAGTAATATAAGAGAAATAACACATAGTTTTGGTAACTCAGTTCACCAACACACATGGCTACATCTAGGGGCGATGCCAAGTCATGATATCACTATAATCAATATATGATGTTGATTACAATTTTGCACATGCAATCACTAAGATCTAAGCATGACTACTCTCCATTAACAATACACTCATACTCCCTCCGTCCCGGTTCACTTGGCACCAACTTTTTGGGTGTAGGAATTAAGGAAAAGTGATGTAAGAAAGAGAAAAAGTTAAATGTTGTGAGTATGAAGAATTAAATAGGAGAGAGAATGAGTGGGAGGAATAGTTAGGAGAGAGAATGTTGTGAGTGTAAAAGTGAAGTAGGAGAGAGAATGAGTGGAGGGAATAGTGAATATTCTTTTCCATTTTGGGCAGTGCCAAGTGAAGTGGGACGACCCAAAATGGAAATTAGTGCCAAGTGAAGTGGGACGGAGGGAGTATATATTTCCTCTCCTTTATCGAAAACACACATACCTCGGTCATGACCAGGGTTGTAGGAGTGCCCCTCATGGCATCTCCTAGGCCCCCTTGCCCTCTCCTTTGACATATTTGTGGCTCTCTATTGTGTATTCTCACTCTCTCCGTCAAGTACACCAAATTATGACCGAAATTATGTTTATATAGGTGTAGAAGAAGGCATAAACCTTATCCTGCAAAGAAAGAATCCGTTCTGAATAAGAAAACCAAATCTGGGCTGGAAACGGCTTAACACGACCGTGCTTTATATTGTGCATGACCGTGTAGTAAAATCCTCCGGTGGCACGATCGTGCTCATTAACTGACATGACCGTGTCACCCCTATTGCCGTTTTGCTTTCTTCTTCTCCTCCTTGAACATTCCTATCTTGACTCAAACTCCTCCGTTGTTTAGACTCCTTCTCCTCATCCGTTTCCATGTTGGTTTAGACTCCATAACCCAACATCTCCATATTTGGAGAAGTTACTAAATTCCCCCCCATCAAACAACAAGTTCTAATTCACACTTGCATTCATGGTGTTATATGATGAGATCATTAAAGATTGTTATGTACTTATGCTAGTACAAAGGCTTAAATTTAACTTTCTCAAATGTCTCTCAAATTTAAAATTGAACATCATTTATTTACGGTCCGACGAAGTAATACATTTTACTAATAAACAAGTAAATAAGTTAAAAGGCAATAGTCTTAAACGTCTTTAATGTGACATGCCGCATGCATGCAAATTTTCATCCTAAAAGCTGAACATGCATTGGGCTAGAGCTATGATTGCAATGTAAAATTTGAAGTCATATTTTGTTTGGTCGAACACTGTGGCCTTGAAGCTGTGGTAAGTGCAGCTAGCACAATTAGGTGCAAGAATAATATTGTTAGACTTCGCCTTAAGAAAATTTATATTGTTAAGCATGCATGAACATAATTGTTAACCACCAAGGGCATAGATCAGCTGATAAGAGGTTATTCTAGCTTAATTAGAGATACTGAGTTCAAGGTCTAACAATACAATTGCAGTAATATAGTCCTCCCCATACCTAAATGGATGTCTATTTTTTCCAAAAAATATCTCAAAACGAATGTCTATTTTCTGGAGAAGTTACAAGATCCTCCCTCATCAAACAACAAGTTCTAATTCACACTTAAACTTTTAATGTGATGAGTTCATTAAGAATTTTTATGTATTTATGCTATTAAAGGTTTGGTGCTTAATTAATTGATTACTTGATTTACACTCGAATATGTAGATCTAAAATATATTGGATTTCCAACATTGTTATCATTACTTGCTTTATGTGTCTCTTTGGGTGGAATTAAAATACTTCCTCCGTCCCCAAATGAAAATCCCTTATTTCTTTTAGGGGTGTCACTAAAAAAGTGGCCCTTGACTAAATTGTTCATTCAAGAGATAGAATGTTTACATTTTGTTTACACTCTGCTAAACACTCATCCACAGTAGGTCCTACCTTGTTGGCATAAACCTTTTATATTTTCTTCCTTGATGGACCCTTAACATTTTATTAATAGAGCCAAATATTTATTTCAGTTGCATGTCAGATAATAGAGAACTCTTATTTAGAGATTGAGAAAGTGCTTTTGGATGAGCTATTCCTTTCAATTGCACTAACTTCATGTGCCAAATTCACATCCTTTCATTGGAAAGATACTTAAAAACCATTGAATGACAAATCAAACCCTAATCAGCAAATGGCTCTATTTTTTATTTAGTAATTTTAATCATGCAACTGAGAAGTTAACGCTATCATAGTAATACGCTTTGTTTGTTTAGAGGGAAAAACTGACAATTGACTGCCGATGAATTTCACTGGCCTGACACGACTTGAATGCATTTGGCTAATGTCCGAAATTATGCACCCCGAGCAAGGTACTTATACATGATCAAATTTATTTAACAGAGATGGAGGAAATGGGTTTAAAGAGACATTTGCTTGACATTTGTTTTGCAGGTATGCATAGGCATTCCCCTCCATGACATTTAAGTGTCAATTTCATGTATCCAGTTGTTGATTTTCTCTGGTAGGATCTTATATATCAGTAATAGAAGCTGCTCAGTTTCAAGCTCTGTTTGTTGGTTTACTGCAAGTGGATCTGTCCAGGGAAGAAATATTAATAAAACGTGTCCATATAGATAAATTTGTTAGCAACGCAGCTGTAGAGAGAGTCGTACACTTTCTCGAACAATGTAGTGTCTGGAGGTTGATTTTTAGTCGAAGAAGGCATTATGCTTGAGCATGGGCAAGGTCAGGACCAATAATATGGTCCAGCGTTCACTTGTTAGCCAGTCTAGAACCTGCCTGACGTTGCCTGTTATCTGGTCCAGTGCAATAAATGCACTGTCCATTTGATACCTGACTTTCTTCTATATTTTGTTACTTAATTTGGTAGATATTCATGTTTCTACTTGCTGATTATTTTTTTCTACTTTTGTTACTTAATTTAGTAGATATTCATGTTTCTACTTGGTGGTTTGGTCTCACGGTTTGGTCTGGGAGGGTCAGACCACAAACCAAATTGAACCATGTGGTTTGTCAAATATTTGAGATTGAACCGAACCATTTATACTTGAAAACCAAACCAAACCAAACCAAACCAAACCGCATGGTTTGGTTTGGTTTGGTCTCAAACCGCGGTTTGAACTGAACTACTTACACCCCTATTATATAATCTTGATATTACTCCATATATATTACGAGTATATACCCCTCCGTCCCATTTGAAATTGCAAAATTTGCCATTTCAGGTGCCTGCAGTTTTGGTTGCATTTTCGTATCACCAAACATTACAAAGGTAATGAGGCCATCTTTATTTCTTTCTTTCATTCCAATTTCCATTCATAAGTAATGGCGATTAAGGATAAAGAATCATAGTTTTGGGCCGTCACGGAAAGATAGTCCATTTTTTTATTTTTGTTTGGAGTCAATTCTATTGAAATTTAACTAGTAGTTTATGTTGATTTAATTATCCTAATGAAAGGCTAAAAACTGTTGTTGGTAATATTTTTGATGGTATATCAATAAAAAGTTTTAGAAGATCGTTAGGATGATTATTTTCCCAAGATTTTTGGTTAAGTTTAACCAAGTTTACCATTTAAAAGTGGGACTTTCTTTCCGGAGAGAGTATTAATTGGGGGGGGGGGGAAGGAATCTTATGTTGTTCCCTACAACTTTTGGTAAATGATTTATGTGGAACTCCCTTCCCCCCCCCCCACCCCCACAAAAAAAAAAAAAGTCTTCATCTTGTACATAATTCCCAATAGTTTTATTTGCTTGTACCTTCATGTTGGTCTCAAAGGGTGGTAATGGGAAAAATATTGCTAAAAGAGATGAATATCAATTTTTATTTTATTTTTTGAAAATTCAGCCTCTATTTAATTGACCTCACAATGCTATAGGACAGCATAGAAAAGTGGTAAGTTAAAGTTAGTTATCAAAAATGTTCATGTGCCTAGCCTGAAATCCGGTCTGATAATAACTTGAAATTTTTTTAGTCATTCATTTTGGGACAAAGGGGGTACATTTTACTAATAAACAAGTAAATAAACTAATAGGCTATAGTATTGAACAAATTTAAATGTGACATGCTGCATGCATGCAAATTTTCATCCAAAAAGCTGAACAATAATTTTTTATATAAGATCAATAAACATTCTTGCTGCAAAACCAAGCTGGTTTTGCATGATCTTAAACAAAGATTTGGTGCTTTATTAGTTGATTTACACTCGAAAGCGTAGATCTAATTTGGATTTCCAGTATCTATATCATTACATGATTCTTGTGTTTCTTTAGGTTAAAATACTCCTCCTCCCATCCCAAACGAAAGTCCCTTGCTCCTTTGGGGCGTTCCAAAAAAAAAAACTGTCGTCTAACATAATTTTCTTTTAAGGGATCCAAATTTTACACTTGTACCCTTTGTTAACCACTCTTCAATAGTGGGTCCCACCTTTTAGGCATAGAAAATTTACATTTTTGTCACTCTGATTTTTTGTTGTTGTTGGACCTGACTTGTAAATAATAGAGTGAAATATTTTTACTTAAAGTTGTACTCTGACTAATAGGGAACTCTTATTTTGAGACTGAGGTTTTGGATGAGTTATTGCTTTCAATAGCGCTAACTTCATGTGCTAAATTCACATCCTTTCACTGGAAAGATACTTAAAACCACAAAATTTATGATAAATCAAACCCAAATCAGCAAATCTCACTGAGAGGTCATTTCAAGTAAAAGGGGCAAGGGCAAAGGCGGCAATCTGAGATTTGGAACCGCTGCAGACAGCGAGCTGCGATGTGCTGCTCCTATCCCACCACATCTCCCTTATTCTATAAGTTGTAGAGATTCAAGACATGCTATGTGGGGTCTAGTGAACATTTTTTGGGTCCAATTTAAAATCACATCATAGTTGAGCTGTTAAGAGTAATGAAATATGGTCCTGCATTTCATCCTGTGGTCTGGATTCAACTCCATCCATTATTATAAAGGCATCACTCAATGATAGTATTATTCCTGTGGTCTACAAAGCATCGTACCATTCCTCACTCAGATTCTATAAGAAGTCCACTTCATCCTTGTATTCTACATCAAGGACACCTTTGCTTGGTATATTTCATACTGTGTGTGTCTGTGTGAGAGAGAGAGAGATAGATAGATAGAGAGAGTTGTGACACTAATGGAGGTTGGTGTGAGCAAGAAGAGCAATGAAATAGGGAGCAGTAATGATATTATTAGTTGGTTTGATGAAGTAGCTGAAAATGCAGGCCAAGTTCAAACAGCAACGCTTAAGAGGATTCTTGAGCTCAATCATGGAGTTGAGTATCTTAAGAAATGGATTGGAGAAATCAAAGATATTCAAGAAACAGAAGCAGATGTGTTAGAAGCCCTCTTCATTTCTAAGGTCCCTCTTGTGTCCCATGCAGATTTAGAGCCTTATATTCAAAGAATTGCTGATGGAGACACTTCTCCATTGCTCACTCAAGCTCCTATCACAACTCTCTCTTTGAGGTACCTTTCAATCTCACCTTTTTCTTCTTATTATGTCATTGCTAATGCAGCAAAAAATAGCTAGGAAATAAAAAATCAATGGAGCTTATATGCCAGTTTTTTAGATATAATTGCTTAATGCATTGGACTCCGTCAGAATTTTGTATTTGAGCAAGATTAGTAGGAGAATGTGAGATACCATTTATTTGGTGCAACTTAAATATGTGAATATGCATGTGTGACTTATGGGCTGTCCTTAACAGTTGTTTTTCTTTCTTTGTAATGGGCTGTTTCAACTTTCATGTAGAATCTTTTGATGTAAAATGGGACCTGCACACACAGTAGGACTGCGTGCAGTCTGGCTTCTCCCTCAGATTTTCTCCCCTCCCCCCCCCCCCCCACACACACACACCATAAAGCTATTGATTTGCTCGAGATTTAATCTGTGCTGTTGGTTTCGGTGGACTACACTGTAGTAAAACTGCATGTCCCCAAAGTTGATATAAATTAGCCTTTAAAAGAACTTTTTGACTGTGCATGGGAACCGTAATATGCATGAAAGTAGAGTGAGATGAAGACAATGAAGAAGGCAATTAGTGTCTTTCACAGTTGTGTTTGACAGTTTGAATAGAAACCAGATTTTATAAGAATCTCAGAATTGTTTCAAACTTTCCTATTTGTAAGAAGTTCAGATTTCTTGAGCTCAGTTTACTTATAATATGGTGATTGCTTGTGACCAGTTCTGGAACTACAGATGGAAGGCAAAAGTACGTACCCTTCACTCACCATAGCGCCAATACTACTCTGCAGATTTTCACCTTGGCTGCAGCTTATCGATCAAGGTTTCTCTCTCTCTCTCTCTCTCTCTCTGAGTCTTTGTAAGAGTTCTATAGAACAAGGTCTGAACTTGGAACCTTTCCAGTCAAATTTCTTTTCAGTCATGCAAGTCCTCGGCTCTAATGATGCCGCATAAAAATATTTACCGTGGCTGGAACAATGACTTCACAGCCATAAGATCACTGCATGTACCAAATTACTCCATTTTTGGTAATGGATCAGTGCGTTTCTTGAAAGTTTTTATATTATAACGTGTTATATATATCCTTTTATTTATGTTCTCTCAAGTACTGGCCAGGAAGGTTTCACTTTCATCGGGTATACCTTTAGGCTTTTTATTGGTCGTAAATTATCTTATCAGAGTCTTTTCAATTTTTATTGGTCCCTACTTTATCATCTTCTGTTCCATCCACTGCAAATCAATGATGGAAAGGCAACCTATCAAACTCACTTTTTTTGTTCTTGTCGGGATTTTTTTAAATCTGAAATATTTGATGTTATTTATGTTTTCCCTTAGGATTTACCCAATAAGAGGAGGAGGAAAGATTCTTGAATTCATATACAGCAGCAGACAACAGAAAACAAAAGGAGGAATAACAACAGGAACAGCCACAACCCATTATTATTCAAGTGAAGAATTCAAAATAAAACAAGAAAAAACCAAATCCTTCACTTGTAGCCCAAAAGAGGTTATCTCAAATGGAGACTATATGCAAGCCACATATTGTCACCTCCTTCTAGGCCTTTTCTATTCCGACCAAGTCGAATTCATCACCTCAGCTTTCGCTTACAGCCTAGTACAAGCCTTCAGATCGTTCGAGGAACTTTGGAGAGAATTGTGCAATGACCTTAAACAAGGCACTTTAAGTCCAAGAATCACTCTCCCACATGTTAGGAAAGCTGTCTTAGATAAAATTAAACCAAACCCGTGTTTGGCAACATGGATAACAAAGAACTGTGAGGAGTTGGAACAAGAATTGGATTGGTTTGGGTTAATTCCAAGGATATGGGGGAATGCAAAGTATGTGTGTTCTATAATGACTGGCTCAATGCAACCTTATTTGCAGAAGTTAAGGCATTATGCAGGGAAGTTACCTTTGGTTAGTGCTGATTATGGGTCGACAGAGAGTTGGATTGGGGTGAATATGGACCCGTGTTGTGAACCGGAAAATGTTACGTTTGCGGTTATTCCGACGTTCTCTTACTTTGAGTTTATACCGTTACGTAAACAGTGCCAAGAACAATGCACACAGGCAACGGATAATGATTATATTGAAGGTGATCCGGTGCCACTTGCAAAGGTCAAAATTGGTCAACAGTACGAGATTGTTCTAACCACTTTCACAGGTCAGTAAACATGAACTTTGCTATGTGATTATTTTCTTAATTTACCATATTTGGTTGAAAAAGGGCACCAATGAAATGTTTTACTCTCTCCGTCGTCTCAGCTTATTAACCATACCGCACTTGTCATACTCGCACAATTAAATTGTGGGTCCCGCTTGCAAATCCATTTACTTATCATACTCACAATCTTTTCCACTCACAACACTTTTGTATATCTATATCCGGTCCTTAATTTATGTACGACTTTTCAATAATTTTTACTATTTTTTGTACATTAAAACTAATCCCTATTTAGAAATATAACACTCATTTTTGGTACTAGTATTTTTGGTAAGATAAGAAAAGCTTAAGGATAATAAAGATGGCAACCATCTTTTTCAACTTTATTTTCCTACCATCGTACCTTTTTGTTGGTTTCCTTTTCAAAATGCCCAAGTCTTTTCTTGTAATGTCCTTTTCTAATGCAAGTGGACAGTCCATAACTTCATAGCCAATAAAATAACCAATCATTTATGTTTTCTATTATTTGAAATGCGACATTTGTCGTGGAAGAGTAAATTGAAGAAATGCCCCTTGTTATTTGATGAAAGGGGGTTATCGGCGTTCCTGTCACGAAATGACCGTCTCATTTGACTAATTTATTTCTTGGCAAAACAAATCACATAACCCTTTACTAACATCTACATTCATTCTTTACCAGGTCTCTACAGATGCAGACTAGGAGATGTGGTTGAAGTATCCGGTTTTTACAAAAACACCCCCAAACTTAGCTTTATTTGCAGGAGGAAGCTAATCTTAACAATAAACATTGACAAGAACACAGAAAAAGACCTTCAACTTGTGGTGCACAAAGGATCCCAAATACTAATGAACAAGGAGGCAAAGGCCGAGCTAGTCGACTTCACGAGCCACGCTGACGTGTCAAAGCAACCGGGCCATTACGTAATTTACTGGGAGATCGAGGGCGAAGTTGATGAAAGCTTGCTTAAAGAGTGTTGTAGGGAAATGGATGCAGCATTTGTCGATCACGGGTACGTTGTTTCTAGAAGAACGAAGTCGATCGGACCGTTGGAGCTTTGTGTGGTGGAGAGAGGTAGTTTTAAGAAGGTTTTGGATCATTTTATAAGGAATGGAGCTGCATTGAGCCAGTTCAAGACACCAAGGTGTACTAATAATGAAGTTATACTTGGGATTCTTAATTTGTCTACAATTAGAAGGTTCCATAGCACAGCTTATGGATGAGTTAAAAGCATTGTTTGGATTCTTAAGTTATCATTTTGTCTAATAATAAATGTCGCATTTCTGTATAAAGAATTTGATTTAGTACGATTTTATCATAATTCAAATAATGTCCAAATAATAAGTAAGTTGTTTAAAAATGTTGACAAGCCAAAAATATGATATTTATTTAGAGACGAGTGAGTCATAATTCCTAAAGACATAATATGATCCTTTAATTTATTTCTTTCAAAATATAAGACTTGATTAAAATGAAAATTAATTTGTTCAAGTGGTTAAACATTTAATTTAACTCGTAGAAATATTTCTTGAAGATATAAATAAGGGAATAAAAACATTTGTCATAAATTCAGACACTGAACACTTCGTCTGATGTACAATACAATTTGATGATGGCAAAAACGTTCGTATCATCCCAAATTCAGCGGCATATTGTATTCTGTATAATTGAATAGCCTGAAAAAGAATAACAAACACGTAAACTAAGTCGGAGCTTCACCGACGAATGTCATGCTGCGTAATAGTAAGTATTTTTGTATTTAAAGAGAAAAATCAATTGACAAAAGTCTAGATCGACATATTGGGAATGGCGAGAAATCAATACGAGCAAAGATAGGGAAAGCCCATTCCGTTTGTCGTACTGGGGACTTGTATGAATTATATTTTGGGCTCAATCCATTGAGATTTGCTCGGCACGATCCACGTTCGTAACTCGATTTATACCGTTCACAATCGTAAATTACTCCTTTTAGGGATGGTAACTGGGTGGGTTTGAGACGGGTTTGACATTTCTCAAACCCGCTCCTATTCGCAACCCTCTAAATTCGAACCTGTCCGCCCGATTATGCTAAAGTCCCGCCCAGCCCTGCCCTGTTTAATATCAACTCATGCCTTCAGAAAACTCATTCACAGATTATGTAAAAAAGGAAAGCCTTATTTGTTCCCCAACCGGAAAGCACACCTAAGCTACTCAACAACAAAAGCTAGAATCTGTAACATTTTGTTATGATCTACTACCTCAGTCCCCTCTGGTCCATTTGAAGCTTCATCTTTTGTCAAAATGGATGTTCCATTAAAAGTTTCACCTTTCCTAAAAGACAAAGAATCTTTACTATTTCATCCACTAATTCTCTCTCATATTTCACTTTTATACTCACAACACTTTTCAAATTTACTATTCCCTTCATTCATTCTCTCTCCTATTTTACTTTTATACTCACGACACTTTTTTCATTTACCTTTTTTCTTAATTTGCGTGCATTGATGAAGGCCAAATGGGTAGCCCGGCCCGGCCCGGCCCGTCGTTGTGCGGGCAAACGGACAAACGGGCTTAACCCGGCCCGTCCGTGAGAGGAGACGGGCTAAAGCCCGGCCCGGCCCGTCCGTTTTTCCATGGCTAAACCCGTCCGTTTGGTCCGGATCCAAGGATCCACGGGCCAAACGGGTATATCCCTTTTTTTTTTTTTACAAAATCAGAAAAGGGGTTGGGGGGGTTCGAACCTTGGTCAAACTTGGTCAAATGGGATTAATGAGTACAACTTACCACTTGGCCACAATGATATTGATGTTAATTATTCAAATAATAAATATAAATTATAAAAAAAAAAAACGGGCCAAACGGAAAATGGGCAAACGGGCTTTGGAAGTCCGCGGGCTTGGCCCGCCCGTTGTCCAAATGCCTCGGTGAGGCCTGTACCGTCCAAGGGGCCGGGCCGGGCACGGACTGGGCCGCGGGCGGCGGGCCAAACGGGCGGCGGGCGGCGGGCCTTGATTTTCTCCCACGGGCTTAGGCCCAAAATGGCCATCATCAGCGTGCATGCTCAAAAGGGTGAAGTATGAAATGGGACGGAGGGAGTATTTTTAAAAAAATTTCTATTTTAGAAAGATTGTTATATATAAATATAGTACCTTATATCATCAAATAAAAATTAGAAATACATATAGTATTATCAATATTGAATAATTATCATAAATAAAGCGATATAATATGCGGGAAGGCGGATTTATGATAATCCAAAATTCGTCCCAAAATGTGGACTGTTAACTTGAAAATTACAGCAAAGCACAAAAAGAAATCCAACACTTTTTTTCTTACAAAAAATAAAAAATAAAAAATTGTGGAGTATACGCTAGCAAAAAAGCCAAATTAAAGTGCAGCAAAGTACAAAATGTGGACTGTTAACTTGAAATAATAGAAGAAAAATCAAAATAATTGTACTCAATTTTCTTGGTCATAGTAAGATATAATATTAGATTTAGCTTCATATGATATGATTATTGTACAAAATATCAATCCTATGAAAAATATTTAAACGACCACCACTCAAAAGCTAAACCCTAAAAGGTCAATTTTAATTTCAACTTCGTATGTAAGAAGTTGTCAATAAAGACAAACAGGTGCGTCGAAGTCTTCTCAAAATTCGAGCAGTGACGTTATGGTCGTGAAAAGCTGGCTTAAAATAAATTTAACATGAATAAGTGCATCCACAATAGGCTTTTCCGGGGAAAACAGGTGAAGATGCGCACACAGCTTTGGCTTGCTGTCCGAGCCTACCGAAACATTCAGCACACAATTTGACGACACCTGATGATTTACGCATTCAACGTCCATCCATGAATATGTTGTGGAACACTGCTTACCATTAGCCATCTCAACTGCATTTAAATAAATCAAAACAATATAAGTTAGAGAATATCAGGAGATAAAATTATTAATTTCACAAGTTATATCTTGATAGTACTAGAAAGAAATTCTTGTGATATGCCTCCAAAAAAATACTCCTTCCGTCTCGCCTGAAAAGCCACAAATTTCTATTTTGGGCGTCCCATTTAAAAAGGAAAGTTTTTATTACTTATTCGCACATTCATTCTCTCTCTCTTTCTTTTCTGTTCATGGCATTCTCTTTCTGCTTATTAAATACACTCATTCTCTCTCCTATTTAATTTTTCATACTCACAACATTTAAACTTTTTCTCTTTCCTACATCACTTTCCTTAATTTGCGTGCGAGATTTCTAATGGGTATTTTCGGGCGGGACAGAGGGAGTAGTAAACATGAGCCAAATGATTATACACACACATATATATACTCCCTTCGACCCGTTCGAAGCTTCACCTTTTACTCAAATGGATGTCCCGATAGATAGAAGCTTCACATTTCCTAAAATGGAAAAGGTTTATTAATATTCTATTATACCCACTAACTTTTCTCTCTCACACATTTAAATTATGAGTCTCACTTGTCATATCCACTCACTCCTTCCCTCTCACAACCCTCTCCCATTCCCATTATTTTTTAATATATACTCCCTCCGTCCCACGTGATTGCAAACTAACTTTTTGGGTGTGGGAATTAAGGAAAAGTGATGTAAGAAAGAGAAAAAGTTAAATGTTGTGAGTATGAAAAATTAAATAGGAGAGAGAATGAGTGGGATGAATAGTGAGGAGAGAGAATGTTGTGAGTGTAAAAGTAAAGTAGGATAGAGAATGAGTGGGTGAAATAGTGAATATTCTTTGCCATTTTGAAAAGTTTGCATTTACGTGGGACGGACCAAAATAGAAATAAGTTTGCATTCACATGAGACGGAGGGAGTATATTGTTTTCTTAATTTATGTGCTTCACCAAAATCAAAATGGTGAAGCATGGGCCGGGACGGAGGGAGTAAATAATAACCTATAAATTTAAGAAAATTATTAATTATTTTTATAAAAATTTAATTATCAAAAAAATTACCAATAACAACTTTCAAATTTTGATTAGAATAATTAAATTTTTTTTTTCATACCAAGTTTCAACAAACTTGAACATCGAAATTATGGTGAACCTATTTTTCCGCAAGTGATAATACTAATAATTACATCTTCAAAGTTACCTGAAAAAATGGCTACTAGGTGGAGGAGGAGGAGGAAGAAGCAGAAAAATGTGGCAGATGATGAAAGCTTTGCCATCTTAAAAGATATGGAGACAGTAATTTTGTAGGAGTAAAAAAACAATGATGTCTTTTGCTCCCTCCGTTTCGCTACAAATCACACACTTTTTTCATGGGGCGTCCCGCTATAAATTACATTTTTTTAAATGGCAAAAAATCTTTACTATTCTCTCTACTCATTCTCTCTCCTACATTATTTTAATACTCATAACACCATTATAATTTACTACTTCCTCCACTCATTCTCTCTCATATTTTACTTTTACACTCACAACATTTTCTCCATTTTTTTTTCTTAATTTATGCGTAAATAGTAACTGTTTGATTTTTATCGAGACGGAGAGAGTATGTAGTTCGCTTTGCTCTTTCTCTCTCTCTCTATATATATACTCCCTCCGTCCCACGTGAATGTAAATCAACTTTTTGAGTGTGGGAATTAAGAAAAAGTGATGTAAGAAAGAGAAAAAGTTAAATGTTGTGAGTATGAAAAATTAAATAGGAGAGAGAATGAGTGGGAGTTATAGTGAGGAGAGAGAATGTTGTGAGTGTAAAAGTGAAATATTTATTTCCATTTTGGAAAGTTTGCATTTACGTGGGACTGACCAAAATAGAAATAAGTTTGCATTCACGTGGGACGGAGGGAGTATATACTAGTAAAAGCCCGTGTCCAAGGACACGTGTTTTTTTTTAAATTAAATTTTATTTTATTTTAATTTAAATTTTTTTTTTTTTAAGGGCAAAATGGAAAAGGGACAACTTAGTGAGGCGCAAAATGGGAAATTTGACTTATGGGCCCATTCATTGTCTTGTTTATAAACGAGACAGTTCCCATTTATAATATATATATATATATATATATATATATATGTTGTCCTTGTAGTTTTTTTTCTTAAAATTGTGTATTAAATGCTAAAAATCTCAACAAAATTTGAGAATCTAGAGAAAATAAAATAAAATTCTGTTTTAGCCTTTAGGAAAAGGAAAAAACGTTTCTAAAATTATATCTTGCCTAAAATACATCAATGTAAACTAACATTTTATTCATTATTTATTATAAATTTATTAAAAATAATATGCCGTTCTATTTATTAGCGGATTCCTAATTTCAATCTCCAATATATTTTTTTTCGTTTCATGAAAGGAAATAAAAAAAATATTGGATATTGAAACTAAGAACCCTCTAATAAATAGAAAGGCATATATTTTTTTAATAAATATTGAATCAAAATTTAATTTACATTGATGTATTTTAGCCAAGATCCACGTTATCTTTTTATTTTATTTTTTCGTTTCATGAAAAGAAATAAAAAAGGGAATTTGACCCGAAAGTTCCTTTTGGAACAAATCACTTCCCTCAAATTTCTCATTAAATCGAAATGACCTGAAAGTTCTTATGCAGTAATATATAATACTGCATGCAATATTATTATATTCACTCATATGTGAATATAATACTGCATCTATAATCCAATATGGTGAAAGAACTTCTCGGACATTATAATACTTTTTTTGAACTTCCCGATCACTCTCCCTTGATAATTTTTTTGTTCATTATAAAAGAGTAATGATTTTGTAACCAAATTTATGTGTCTGCCGCTGCTGATTTTGTTTTATCTATAGTATAAATGGCACCAATGAGCAATTCTATGAATAGTGTCAGATTAATTTTTTCCATTTTGCCCCTCAAATTCTGTCAAGGTTCTTTATTTTCAGTTTTATCCTTAATTTTCAAAATGACTTTTCTCTCCTAAAATTTGATTTTTTGTAAAAAGAGATCCACACCCTCTCAATGAGGGAAGTGGGATGAATAGTTGTATAAATATTGTCAATTTTTTTTTTTCCCATTTTATCCTCACTAAGTTGTCCCTTTCCCATTTTGCCCTCACTTTTAATTAAAAAAATATCACGTATCCTCAAATACGGGCTTTTACTAATATATATACTCCCTCCGTCCCGCTGATAACTTCACTTTTTGCCATTTTGGGCGTCCCATTGAAAGCTTCACATTTCCTTTTTTGGCAAAGGAATCTTTACTATTCCCTCCACTCATTCTCTCTCCTACATTATTTTAATACTCACAACACCATTATAATTTACTATTCCCTCCACTCATTCTCTCTCCTATTTTCAAATTACACTCATAACATTTTTTCTTCCCACTCACTTTTTTAATTTGCGTGCCGGAGCCAAAAGGGTGAAGTAATCAGCGGGACGGAGGGAGTACATGGAGTTATTTAAGGTAAAAATCTAAATGTGTCAATTCATAGCAGAGAGCAGTTGAAAATAAATACTCCTTCCATTTTATAATAAATTTCATATTTTCCTTGTTGTAATATACCAAAATAAATATTACTACATTTTACCATTGTACAAGATGTGCAACAAGTACCGTAACATATTTTTTGTAAATGTTGACAAATCAAATGTAATATTAATATTAATAATTACTACAACAGTAATATGTTTGTTTAACATTAAATATTAGGGTTTAGGATTTATGGATCAAATTTGAATTAATATGTTTGTTTAACATTAAATATTAGGGTTTAGGATTTAAGAATCAAAATTTGAATTTAATCACGAACAAGTTTAGGAACATTTTCTCCACATAGATTGACGTTACATGCATTGCTTGCAAAATACACAACTTGAGTAAAATGAAAATAATTTGTTCAATGGTTGTTCTCCCTAGGTCTAAAAACAAATGTTATATTTGATTTGGCAACATTTTCTTTATATACTCCCTCCGTCCTATAAAATAAAATGTTTGTCCCATTTGACTTTTTTGTTGAACTTTGACCACAAATATATGACAATTTAATTATGTTCATGAAATTCTAAAAATTTCTATATGACAAAAAAGTCAAATGGGATAAACATTTTGAAACGGAGTGAGTATTATTTATAAAATGATAAAATTGTACTAAGTCTGTTACATAATATAGAATCACAATATTTATTCTGATACACAACAAAATGGAAAATGGACATTTCTTATGAGACACACTAAGGTTTTATTAATTCCGGCCGTTGTGCTTCCAACTAAGACTCCGTTTGTTTGGGCGTAAAACAACTTGTTTTCGTAAAATAACTTGTTTTACGTCGTTTGGTTGAGCCCTCGAAAAATGTTTTTAGATAAATATCTCGTTTTCCGCTGTTTGGTTGTTTTTCGAAAAATGGAGAAAACGTTTTCCGAAAAACATTTTACGCCCTTCCTAACTAAAATGACTTACTGACCTTGACCTTTTCATAAGTAAAACATTTTCCGAAAAATAGTGCCCCTCATGTACAACTCATATTTCACAAGGTACAACATAATAATAATAATTAAAAAAATAAAAAAAAAAATCACCCCTACCCCCTACCCCTACCCACCGCCACCCCACCCACCCACCCACAATTTTTTTTTTAACCGCCCACCCACCCCCGCCTACCCCACCCCACCTACCCCCCCCACCTCCCCCAATTTTTTTTTTTGTAACCGTCCCACCCACCCCCTGCCTACCCCACCCCACCCCCCCCCAAAAAAAAAAAAATTTATTTATTTATTTTTTTTTAACCGCCCCACCCACCCCCTGCCTACCCCCACCCACCCGCCCACCCCCCAATTTTTTATTTTTTTTTTGTAACCGCCCCACCCACCCAAAAAAAATTTTTTTTGGGGGTGGGGAATGGGTGGGGGGTGGGTGGGGCGGTTAAAAAATTTTTTTTTTTTTGGTTGGGGGGGGGGGGTGGGTGGGGGGGTGGGGTGGGATAGGCGGGGGGTGGGTGGGGTGGTTACAAAAAATGATTAAAATTTTTTTTTTTTTAATAAAACATTTTACGCCCTTCCGAAAAATATTTTTCTTATCAAACACCCGAAAATATTTTACACCCTTCCTCCGTAAAATATTTTACGCCCTACCTCCGTAAAACATTTTACAAAAAAATATTTTACAGGAAAATATTTTTCAAAAAACGTTTTTCGAAAAATGTTTTACGTCAAAATAAACGGAGCCTAATTAAAACTTTTAGAACTATACCTTAAAACTCCATATAGTCCACCAAAACTCTTTGTATATAACATACTACAATCATCCTCTAAGATTCGTTTCATAAGAAAATATCAAGATTTTTCATAGAAAATAAAGATAAATATTCACAATTAGCTTTTATAGTTGATAGCTGATATTCGGTTGCTTAATTAATTATAACTGATGATTGATTGATAACTTGCTTGTTGCAGATAACTGATGGTGACTTATAACTGATATCTGATGATTTATTGATTGATAATTGATAGATTTAATATATAATACTCATATAGATTTTTTTCAAGAAAAAAATATTATTTACAAATAAATAAATATGAATGTTGCGATAATGATAAAAATAGACATATTTAAAACTTTTGAGAAAAAATATAATGAGGTAATACAAAGAAAGTATTTAAATAATTAATTTTGATTTACGTACCCTCAACATTTTGAGATCAGTAACATCATTGCCATTAGTATGGCATCCATATTATTTTAATAAATTTATTTATAAATAATGAATAAAAAGTTAATTTACATTAATATTGATTGTATTTTAGTCAAGATATATTTTTAGAAACGTTTTTCCTTTTCCTAAAGTATTTTAGTCAAGATATATTTTGAGAAACGTTTTTCCTTTTCCTAAAGGCTATAACCGAACCTTTTTTTTTTTCTCTAGATTTCCAAAATTTTATTAAGATTATTAGCATTTAATACACAATCTTAAGAAAAAAATCTGCATGAACACACCTATATATAGAGATAAGCAAACTATACATTGAAGACACAATTTCATTACAAGTTTCAGTCTCCATATCTTTTAAGAGGGCAAAGCTTTCATCATATACCACAGTCTTCTGTTTCTTCCTTCTCGTAGCCATTGTTTCCGGTAAGCTTCGAACAACTAATTATTATTATTATTATTATTATTATTACTTTTAGAAAAATAGTTTCACTTTGATTTCGATTTTCAACTTGGGTTGAAACTTTGTATAAAAATTTAGTTATTCTAATAAAATTTCGAAAGTTGTTATTGATAAATTTTTTTTGACGATGCATCAATAACAACGTTTACAATTTTATAAATGCAGTTGAGATGGCGAATGGTAAACAATGTTCGACAGCATATTCATGGTTGGAGGTTGAATGCTCAAATCATCAAGTGTCGTCAAATTGCGTGTTAGAGTGTCTCAATAGGCTTGGATTGTCGGCCAAAGGAGTATGCGCATCATCGCCTGTTTTTCCCGGAAAAACCTATTGCGGATGCACCTATCCATGCTAAATTTATTCTACTTTAGCTTGTTTTCATTTTTGTTTTGGAGCTTATTTAGTTATTTTAGTTATGTAATTGGAAACATTTTACATAGGAAGTTGAAGTTATGATCGCCCTTTAGGGTTAGTTTTATGTGGTCGTTTAAGTATTTTTTGTAGGATTGATATTTTGTACTCTAATCATATCCTAAGAAGCTTAAGGTTTATTATCATGTTCGTCTCAATAATTATAGGAGTCATTTGCTAAATTGAATATAGGGCCCTTAATATATATATAAAAAATACAATACATAGTAAAGCTAAATTGAATATGTTGAACACCTCTGTGGGAATTCGATCCTTAATGTATATATACAAAAAATACAATTTATAGTAAAAGAAAAAAAATATATAGGGCCCTTAGTATATATATATATATATATATATATATATATATATATATATATATATATATATATATATATATATATATATATATATATATATATATATATATATATATATATATATATATAGTAAAAGAAAAAAAATATGTTGAACACCTCTGTGGGGATTCAATCCTGGCACCTTAGGTATACTCCTTCCGTCCCGGCCCATGCTTCACCATTTTGGTAAAACACGCAAATTAAGATAGCAATATATATATTCAAACATAATGAGAGTGAGAGAAGAGTTGTGAGTGGAAAGAAGTGAGTGGATATGACAAGTGGGACCCATAATTTAAATGTTATTTCAAACTTAACCATACGAACGGGGCTCTGATATCACTGTTGGGTCTTATGGGTCCATGCGCAGCGGAATTAAGCATCTAATAACACAAAACTCAAGAGCCCTAAGATTCGTTCTATATGATTAAATTGAATTCCTATGTGATAGAATTAACCAACCTTAATTGCTTTCCGTTCTTGAGCTATCGAACAATGTATTGATGTGATATTTGAATCATAAACTTCGAACTCTAGGTCTTGATTGTCGTACGAGCGAAGACCCTCTAATAGTATCCACACCTTTGAATGAACCAAGAACGATTTCTTGAAGATTGCTAGATCATAAACCTTGAAGAATATTGAGAATTTTGTTGTGATTTTCTTTTCAGAAATTCGGCTAGACAATTCAGGGTTGACAGACCTTCATATTTATACTACATTAGTATGGTATATGTTTCCTAATCAAATTAGGAAACCAGTCTGTAAACCGCCTTTGTGGCTTGTTCTGTCGCACGACCAGATGAGTCATATGGACAAGTTCTGTCGCGCGGTGACTTGAGCCACATCAGGACTTTTTCAATTTTCTTCCTCTGGTTTATTCAATTCATTCTAGTTGTGTGTGACCCAATAGGATTATATTATGTTGGCAATGAGCTCGATCATATCGACCCTCATAAAACATAAGCGGACTCTAGCAAGCCATAATGTCTACTCAAATAATATAACGTAAGAGTTCACGTTTTCAATGGTATACTTCCATTTCTCCCTTTGTCTCATGATGTTATATTGAACACAAGTCATGGTCCACGTCAACTTGTATTTGTTCAATGCTTTCTCGATTCTGAGTATAATGATAATTCAATCGCATTGGGGTATGGTCATACACTTTCATCATTATCACTCATCGAGAGGCCCAAGCAAAACATCTCTCTTTCGAGGGACAAATTCCATCTTGACTCATCATCTTTCCCATCATGAATCTGATCATGCCAAAGATAGCCTTTATAAATATCGTGTTAAGATATCGTTTGACTAAAATCAAACATGACTTTCATCATATGTAAGGTCATGATAATCTCAGGTCTAGGGACTAAATGAAGTGACCATATGAGATTTAATTATGACATTTGACCATGACATAAATCTCAAACAAGTCAAGTCCAGTCTCTTGTTCTCTAACAAGTACCCATAAAATTAATGTGCATCTCTATGCATATAATCATCATATGATTATCCATTAACATTTATAATAATTATTCACTTAATAATTAGGGACGGATATTATTACAAATAAATATGCAAAACATATAATAATCAAATGATAAACTTTTCATATAATAATAAATAATGTCACTGCGATCTGTCCTTGAATTCAATATCATATCAGTAGCCAACTCTTGGCTAATTGGAAAACCGAGCCTCTCAAGATGCTCGATATGGCCCTTCATCTTTAAAGCATGGGGATCAATAGCTTGTCCTTCACACATCTTGATGAGGTTAGGGCCTTAACTGTGTTATACCTTTCTTGCCTTGCTTGAACTTGGAACATTTCCATCAGTCGATTGTTAAGATCAACTGTCCCCAAGTGCTCAAGATCCTTTTGAAGGCTCTTGCACATGGCGGAGAGCATGAGACAACCAACATCAGTAACATCACGCTTATGCTTCAGATATTGATCCCTCACAGCCCTAGTAGCATTGGCAGCAGGTTCAGGTGGAATAGGTTCCTCGAGAACGTACAATTTCTCCTTTTGCCTGAGAACAATTCTCACGCTACGGATCAAATTCATATAGTTTGTACCATTTTCTTCCAACTTTTCCTTCTCAAGGACAGATCGCAGTGACAGATGATTATTGTTTGATGCCATTTATTCTACAAAAAGATATACATAAAATATGAACACATATAAGCAAACATATTATATGAGAAGTATAATGCATTTACATGACAATAAATGCTTCCACTAAATTATACACCTTCCAATGCAAATAAGCATAATATACATTTAATGGGCTAAGATCCAACTTTAATTTAATTTCAAGTTTGCTATGGCAAACCGCTCAAAACTAAATTAATTAGGTAGAAACATCAGTCATATCACATATATGACTCTTAGATCTTTTATGAGATTTATTTAAGACATCATATGTCTAAGCATATTTTAATCTCATCTTATGCCTTGGGTCCAAAACCATTTTGATAACCCAATTAAGTTCATTCACTTTAAACGTATAGGAACCACCATTTCCTCATCTTGCTCGCAAACGAATAGAATCAAAGTACCTTGCTATAGCAAGCCCACCCAAAACTATCCGAGTGATCTCAAGTGTTTTAATCATGAATTGGCATAAAGAACTTAAAATTTAAATGAAGGTTCTTTAAAGTAGATTATAAGCATATCAGTAAAGATAATCATAATCGTGCACCAGGTAAGTTTCCAGGAAGATAGGTGAGCCACAAGGACTACTTAAGTACCAAATCTCTCCTTCGACAGAACTCTCCTAGACATGCACAATCAGAAATCAGCTCTGATTTGCAACATAATCAATACTTTGAATAAACAATCAGTTTCCTTTAAATTTTGCGTAAAATGACTTGTTTCTCATAAACAATCAGAAAACCAAAATTTTAATGTTGCAATCTAAACATTCAGGAAATTACAATACAATGTTTCAACTAAACATCTAACAAAATTCTTAACACGTAAGAACACATAATTCATGCATAGCAACAATTAATAAAATCATATTTTAATTAACTAAGCATTTATAAACAATGAATTAATCTAGCATAGCCCTATAAACTTAATTTCCAAAAATTTATAGGATCCAGATTAAGACATATACATATCAGATTGTAAATATATTCACAGATTAGCAGAATTATTTAACAAACTGATTCTGCCCAGATTGGGCGAGTTTTGTCGCGTGACAGAGGCAAGCTTTGTCGCTTGACACAAGCAACCTCTGTCGCGTGACACTGGCAAGCATTGTCGCGTGACACTTAGTTACCAGATTTGCAGATTTGCAGATTCAATCAATTCTTAATCACAGAGCAATTAAAATCATATAAACAACTTTTAACAGATTTAATTCAATATGAATAGAACATGATTTAGGCATATTGTTTAAAAAACAATCAAACTATCGCATACAAAACATGCAAAAACCATATAAACAATTTATATCAATTTTTCTTAGCATGTTAATTCAAACTTAACCCTACGAACGGGGCTCTAATACCACTGTTGGGTTTTATGGGTCCATGCGCAGCGGAATTAAGCATCTAATAACACAAAATTCAAGAGCCCTAAGATTCGTTCTATATGATTAAATTGAATTCCTATGAGATAGAATTAACCAACCTTAATTGCTTTCCGTTCTTGAGCTATCGAACAATGTATTGATGTGATATTGAATCACAAACTTCGAACTCTAGGCCTTGATCGTCGTACGAGCGAAGACCCTCTAATAGTATCCACACCTTTTAATGAACCAAGAACGATTTCTTGATGATTGCTAGATAATAAACCTTGAAGAATATTGAGAATTTTGTAGTGATTTTCTTTTCAGAATTTCGGCTAGACAATTTAGGGTTGACAGACCTTCATATTTATACTACATTAGTATGGTATATGTTTTCTAATCAAATTAGGAAACCAGTCTGTAAATCGCCTTTGTGGATTGTTCTGTCGCACGACCAGACGAGTCCTATGGACAAGTTCTGTCGCGCGATGACTTGAGCCACATCAGGACTTTCTCAATTTCTTCCTCTGGTTTATTGAATTCATTCTAGTTGTGTGTGACCCAATAGGATTATATTATGTTGGCAATTAGCTCGATCATATCGACCCTCATCAAACATAAGCGGACTCTAGCAAGCCATTATGTCTACCCAAATAATATAACGTAAGAGTTCACGTTTCCAATGGTATACTTCCATTTCTCCCTTTGTCTCACGATGACACAAGTCATGGTCCACGTCAACTTGTATTTGTTCAATGCTTACTCGATTTCGAGTATAATGATAATCCAATCGCATTGGGGTATGGCCATACACTTTCATCATTATCACTCATCGATGGGCCCAAGCAAAACATCTCTCTTTCGATGGACAAATTCCATCTTGACTCATCATCCTTCCCATCATGAATCCGATCATGCCAAAGATAGTCTTTATAAATATCGTGTTAAGATATCGTTTGACTAAAATCAAACATGACTTTCATCATATGTAAGGTCATGATAATCTCAGGTCTAAGGACTAAATGAAGTGACCATATGAGATTTAATTATGACATTTGACCATGACATAAATCTCAAACGGGTCAAGTCCAGTCTCTTGTTCTCTAACAAGTACCCATAAAATTAATGTGCATCTCTATGCATATAATCATCATATGATTATCCATTAACATTTATTCTAATTATTCACTTAATAATTAGGGACGGAGATTATTACAAATAAATATGCAAAACATATAATAATCAAATGATAAACTTTTCATATAATAATAAATAATGTCAACACATAAGTCTATCAACCATAGGCCTAGGGCATAACACTAACATATATATATATATATATATATATATATATATATATATATATATATATATATATATATATATATATATATATATATATATATATAAAGGTTTTGTTACGATACCCACTTCAAGGGTATCTTAACAAGCGGCTCAATATTTTAAGATAAAAATGTCCCTCATTCCTCAAAGCAAGCATATATATGGTGGGGGCAAAATTGGGCTGCTTGTTAAGATATCCTTGAAGGGGGTATCCTAACAAAAACCCTATATATATACTCCCTTCGTCCCAGCCCAATTGATATTTATTTCTTTTTTAGTCCGTTTCAGCCCAATTGATATTGCCCAAAATGGCAGAAAATCTTTACTATTTTTTCCACTCATTCTCTCTTCTATTTTACTTTTACACTCACAACACCAATCAAATCACTATTCCTTCCACTCATTCTCTCTCCTATTTAATTTGTCATACTCACAACATTTTCTTCCACTTTTTCTCTCTCTTACTTTTCCTTAATATGTGTGCCCAAAAAATTGGTATCAATTGGGCTGGAACGGAGGGAGTATATATTTCTCCGTCCCAGCCCAATTGATACTTATTTTCTTTTTGGTCCGTCCCAGCCCAATTGATACTGTCCAAAATGAAAGGAAATTTTTACTATTTTTTCCACTCATTCTCTCTTCTATTTTACTTTTACACTCACAACACCATTCAAATCACTATTCCTTCCACTCATTCTCTCTCCTATTTAATTTTTCATACTCACAACATTTTCTTCCACTTTTTCTCTCTCTTACTTTTCCTTAATCTGTGAATATATATACATATATATATATATATATATATATATATATATATATATATGTATATGTATATACATATATATATATGTATATGTATATGTATATATGTATATGTATATGTATATGTATATGTATATATGTATATGTATATGTATATGTATATATGTATATGTATATGTATATATATATATATATATATATATATATATATATATATATATATATATATATATATATATATATATATATATATATATACATATACTCCCTCCGTCCCAACGAAAAAGCCACAAATTTTCTTTTTGGGCGTCCCATTTAAAAAGGCACTTTCCCAAAAAGGAAACCTTAAATCACTATTCTCTCCACTCATTCTCTCTCATACTTTACTTTTACACTCACAACATTCTCTTTCTTACATCACCTCCCACTCATTCTCTCTCCTATTTAATTTTTCATACTCACAACATTTAAACTTTTTCTCTTTCCTACATCACATTTCTTATTTTGCGTGCCCTCTCCATTTTGTGCATTTTTTCGTTGGGACGGAGGGAGTATATATATATATATATATATATATATATATATATATATATTGAAATTGTCACGGTCAGAATCACAAGTGATATCCAAGGTGATAACGACACCAACGATAGCACTTGGGATAGCACACACACACTTCTAAAATAAAATAATTTTGTAAAAGAAATTGCAGCGGAATAAAAACACCAAAATTGTTTTTCTCAAGTTATATAAATATAACTTGAGAGTGCCTCTTAGGCAAGACTTTATAATCACTATAATAAATTTACAAAGCCGAAAATGTTCCCTATGGCTATAACAATATGAGCTCTATGGAACAAGAGATAAAGAACGGAATCCTATCCTAGCCTTCACACAACTTGATACCAATGTAATCAAGTGCGAAATTACAAGGGAGGAAAGATTAAAAGAACCAAACAAAGAACTCTATCTCTAAGCTTTCGAAGGTGTGAATAAATGGCATGTGTTGGTATGTCTTCAAATGAAATCTTCCAAGCTTATTTATAGTCTTCAATTTACTTGAAGGCTACTCAATAAACAGCCTTGGGGCTGTATTTGCATGTTAAGGAAGAGTGGAGAAGAGGTTGAGATTGTTCCTTGATTCAAGTGCCCAATTCCTTAGAAATAGCAATCGTGTTGATTAATCTCCAAGTCCAAGCTTCAACACCTTGTACTCCCAAGCTTTATCAGCCTTGTACTCTTCGTTAACTCACCAACAACTCCTTGACCAAGTCTCCACACGTTTTAATTTGCTGTTGCCAAAGTTACAATTTTATGCATAAAATGTTATTTATGCATAAATCGTTTCCTAGTGTCAATGGCCAAATTTCCCATTTTGCCCTCACTAAGTTGTCCCTTTCCCATTTTGCCCTTTAATTTTTTCTTTATTTTTTTTAAATTAAAAAAAAAAAAAAACCGTGTCCTCGGACACGGGCTTAGGCTAGTATAGTATAAATGCAACCTGCCTTGTGAACAGTTGTATGAACAGTAGCATTGGCGGAAATTTCCATTTTGCCCTCACTGTTTTGTCCCTTTTCCGTTTTGCCCTCATAACTATCTATGTCGTACGACATGGGTGGCCATTTTTTTTTTTTGATATATAAAAAAAAAAAATCTCACGTGACTTTATACACGGACATATACTAGTATACGTATATATTTATAACACTTTCCCTAGTTCTTACCTATATTGTACTTTGCTGCAATTTTAATTTGGATTTCACACTAGTAGTATACTCCACAGTTTTCAATGTTGAAGGCATTTTATTTTTATTTAAGTGATATATTTTGGCTAGTACTTAAATAATACTTACATGCATGCTCATGTTAGAGTTAACAGATTTATTTTTTATAACTTAACCTGTTCAATGAAGGAGGAATTAAAATTGGAATCTTAGGCTCCGTATGTTTGGTTGTTTGAGGAAAATGTTTTTTGAAAAACATTTTCCTCATTTTTCGGTGTTTGTTTCGCACTAAAAAATGGGGTAAACTTCATTTTTATCATATTTTTCGGAAAACATTTTTATTTTTCAAAAAATATTTTGCCGAAAATCATTTTTAGAAAAATGTTTTACGCTAAACAAACGGAGCCTTAGTGTCATTACTATCCATGTTTTAGTATTTTGTTCATCTTAAACACAACATTTGGTTATCTCAAACACTATTACTAGTCATTTTTTAACACTTTATTTATAAAATTAAAAGACCAGTTTAAGGGCTTAAATGACATCTTCTGAATTAAAGATTTTTTGGATATCATATTAAAGTTATCTGTATGTATATG